>JAZDUH010000155.1:1900000-2355000 GCA_036419115.1 Scarus forsteni | reverse complement strand
CCTGTTAAAACAGATCTATAGAAGAGAAGCTGCGAGAGTCCATACTGTTTCATGTTTAGAGCCAGAGCACCAAGGGGCCCAAGCTCAGAGGACACTCAAAGTCAGGTCCTATTTGTAATTCAAATGCTTCTTAACAATTATCAGGGCCCGAGCGCCGAGAACCAGTGTTGGAGAACTTACTTTTAAAAAGTAGTGTATGCTTGTTACTCGTTACTTCTTATAAAAGTATCCTGTTACTTTAATAGTTAACTTTTATAGTATTCTAAAGTAACTTTTTACATTACTCATCACTTTTACATTACTTTTCTTTTGCTCGATTTTGGGCGGAACCCCATACCTGTTCCTAAATGTGTAGGAAACATAAAATTGTTCTATTAAGGACATAACAGGAATTGTTGTTCTCTTTATTATACAAAATCTTGTCACATATGTGGAATGAGAGTTCCTGTCCAGTGTTTCCAGATTTTCTACTGAAATAAGCAATTAGCTTGATAAAAACAAGCCCCAAACAGCCTCCAGCTATTTCTTTTACTAATGTGATATATTAGTTTTGTTTTTTAAAAAAGAGAGAAATCTACATAAAGGGGGTTTAAATTTTCATGGATATTATATTTCGATTTCACAGCGCCAAGCATACCAGGAGTGGCTAATTGGGAGGACCTGGACAATTCCCGGTGGGCCGGCCTGAAGTTTGGGCCGTGAGGGCCGGTGTTAATTTACATTTTTAATGTTATTATAATTTTTTGGTTTGGTGTTCATTCATGGCCCTGAGTGAGTATTACCTACATGCTGTTACCGCTGTCCCTGTGGGCCGTCTCCATCGTCAGCTTTTTTTTTTCTTCCCAGAGGCATCCTGACAAACGTCTGTGAAGGCTAAAAACATTTAGCTCTGCCAGTCACAATCTGTGCGATGAACCAGCTAGTAGCTACTGCCGGCAAGATGGATAAAAAGAGCAAGGGTGACGCGGAAAAGCTAAGAATTAAAAAGAGGAAAGGGCTTGAAAATGATGCAGCAAAATTTGCAAAAACAGACACTTTTTTAATAAAATGAGCTCACGGTCTGAAACGACAGAGGATGACGATGATACTGGTAAGGCAAGATGTTGAATAAAATGCAACTTGCACTGTGTGACGTGACGACACCTCATAACTGGGGAAACTTTGTCTTGTAGCCCCTCAGAAGCGAGATGCAGCAGCACCAAGCACCAGCCATGAGCCCACCACAGGTGCAGAGTGGGCAGGTAGGATTGTTCACTGAGTGACTATTAGAATTAATATCAGAGCATAGTGTAGAGCTACTCTATATGAAAAATGCCCTGAGATAATTGATGCTTAACGATTCAGCACTACAATAATGAAATTGACTTGAATTGATAAGAAGGCTGACTATTGACTATTTTTTAAAATGTGATTTAATGTCAGAGGCAGACACGGGGGAAAGTGGTGAGGAAGGGATTGCTGCTGTTGCTGCTGTCAGTGTTGAAGAAACAGGTGAGCTGTTGTAACAGAGTCTGTGAACAAGCAAGCATCAGTATGAATATAACCACTTTCTGTGCCCAAAGGATAGTAGTGGCCCTTTTTATCATCAAAAGTAAGATGGTACACAAAGCACACAACTGAAAATGAATATGATGGATGTTAGATGCAATAGACCTGCATAATTTACCAATCAAAAATCTTATTGTTTATTATTGGTTCTGATTGTAATAAAGGTTTAGGTGAGTTTATGGAACCTGGAGGAAGTGTGAAAGGGAGAACAGTCTACACCAGGACTGACTACAGAGACAGCAGTACGGTGTACATTTTAGGACATCCTCAGTCTCAGGAAAACCTCTGTCATTTCTCAGACCAAACGGCCTCAGAAAAACTTCCCTCAGACCAAACGGCCTCAGAATACCTCCCTCAGATAATATGGCCTCCGGCTTCAAAATAAAAGTCATAAGACAAGACGGCATCAATTTAAACTGCCTCAACCAAAACGACGTCAGATAAAACGGCCTCGAAATGAAAGCCATTAGACGAAACACTGGAAAAACTGACTCAAATAAAACGGCGTCAGGTCATAACAATATCATAATCATCGTAATATCATAAATGTTAAATTGTCTTGAGACGGCATTCAGCTAAAAATCAACCAAACTTCCCGTTTTCAAAATAAAAGCATCTTTTATTATCTCTTTTTAGTTCTTAAACTCTTTTGTAAATGGACTCTTGTTTTGGAGCCGACCGGAAGTTTCTTCGATGGCATAATGGCGCGCATAACGGAATGTCCAACATGCCGAAATGAAATTTGTATCCGTGCGTTTTATGGCTCAAATGACCACATTTTGATATTCTAAATGGTGACTTTCTCTCCTGAAATTCTCTCTGAACTTTCAAATGTGGCGAATCAACAGAGATATTTGATCGCATGGTGTGCTTCCAATTTTTGTGGTCGGGGGTTTGAAATGCATCATGGGACTTACTAGTATACTACAGTGTGAATAGTTGGCGTTCTAATCATACTTATAGTATGTAGTATACAGTATATACACATGAGTATGTAGTATGTAGTACGTTAGTATACCATTTTGGACATATGTAATATAATAATGTCTATGATACCGACTTTTGATGAGGTAACGCGCACTTCTGGTCTCTTAAAAATAATGTTCAGTTGTATGTTACGACCTGATGCTGTTTTATTTGAGTCCACTTTTCCAGTGTGTCGTCTAATGGCTTTCATTTTGAGGCCATTATATCCGACGTCGTTTTGGTTGAGGCCGTTTCATTTGACGCCGTTTTGTCTGATGAGTTTTATTTTGAAGCCTGAGGCTGTATTATCTGTTTTCCTGAGACTGAGGATGTCCTAAAATATACACCATACAGCAGCACAGCAGCAGAACCCTGAACCACAAGTCAGGGATGAGGTAGATGAAGATGAGTCTGTTGATAGTTTTGACTACTTTGCTCGCCCTCAGTCACAGGATATACTTATATTTTTTCTTATCCTCGTCAACAAACCCCTAATATCGCAATACCAAAAGTTTTCAATAGCAAAGACAGAACCAACCGCAAGTGGCTGACTTACTGTGAAAAAAATCACTTTCTGTACTGCTCTGTTTGTCTAGCATTTGCACCTCTGGGTAGTGATGGCCCTTCCATAAAGGGAGGCATGAAAGACTGGAAACATGTTCACCAAAAAATAGTGGAACATGAAAAAAGTAAGACACACAGACATAGTGCAGATTCTTTCTTTCTGAATGTACAAAATGCAGATGTGAAAAACCGGTTGACTGGCAACCAAATGTCAATGCGTGCTGACCAAGTGAAACAGAAACATCAGATGATGGAGCGCATCATGGATGTTAGTTAAGTTACTGGCAAATGTGGCCTTAGCTACAGGGCAGATGAGGAGACAGCTTACAGCTTAGAAAACAGTGCTGTCAATCATGGCAACATCCTGGAGTTGATCCTACTCCTGAGTAGATATGACATTAGCCTACAACAGCATGTAAACGCATGCATAGAAAACAGCAAGAAGCAGCATGACACTGGTGCAAAAGGCAGAGGGTCTCTAGTTATACTAATGTCAAACAACACATTTAACAAAGTTGTGGATGTCATCAGCCAACCGATAAAGGCGACTATAGCTGAAGAAGTAAGACAAGCTGGCATGTCTTCAGTCCAAATAGACACCACACAAGATATCAGCACAAAAGACCAGTGCTCCATCATCCTCAGATATGTAACAGATGTCATTCACGAAAGACCGATTGCTATGTTGGAGTGTGAGTCATCGACAGGGCAGCATTTTGCAGAGCTCCTGAAAAAGGTGTTCTAGGAGCTTAATATCAATATTGGCATATGTGGGGGTAACTCCACAGATGGAGCAGCTAATATGCAGGAACAGTATCGGGGGTTTTCTACATTCCTCTCTGAGCAGTCCCCCAATCAGATTCATGTATGGTGTTATGCACAGCTTTTGAATCTTGTACTTGCAGACACAACAGGCAGTGTTGTGGAAAGTGCATCCCCCTTTTCGCTGCTTAATGATACAGCATTTTTCCAAAGAGAGTAATACAAGTGATGTACAAGAGATGAGTCAGGACAAGCATCCCAGACGTCTGTGCCCAATGGGGCCAACTAGGTGGTGGGCTATACATCAGGCACTAAGTAAAGTGTTTGGGTGCTTTGGGAATCCTCAGGGAGCCTTGTTTCTTGGTGTACTTATAACGTTGCAGTCCATTGTTGATGACGGAACACAACAGCCAACTGAGAGGGCCAAGGCAAAGGGCCTTTTAGAAGGCCTTTGGAGGTGAGACAGTGCTCACTGCACAAACTTTCCTACGCATTTTTTAGCAGACATCCCCTCTCTCAAAATACTTACAGACAAGGGGAATGGATATAATCACAGCACAACGTTTGGCTGAGGGGACAGAGGAGGGTCTCAGGGAGTGTGCTAGGGACTTTGAAGGAGTTAAGTGTGCAGCTGATTGATGAATTTCTGAAGTGGGCTAATGAAAAGTTGCAAGAGGAGGAAGAGTGTGAGCTGGTAGTGCAGACTGCCCTTCCTGAGAGAAGGTTCAGAAAAAAGAAAAATATGCCAGGAGAACTTGCAGAAGATGAGCAGTTAGCAACAGCTGATGCTGACTTCAAGGTCAAGTTTACAATGTTATTGTGGACAAATAACAGACAGTATCCATTAAAGGTTTTTTGCCAATGCAAAACTGCTCAGATTTTGCCCGTCTAAACCCTAGAAACTTGGCTCATGTGAAGGAAATGGACTCCACAGCTCAGCTCTGGAAGAAGTGAGCAAATGTCTGCTTAAGTTTGATGCTAGAGCTACTGCTAGCACATTATGTAGTGAACTCTACAGCCTTGCATGTCAGTGGGACAGACTAAAGATGTCCCCTCTGGAGAGTTACACTGTCAGGACAGCTAGTGAAATTCCACAAGGAAGTGAGGAGGATCCTTCCATGGAACTGCAGGATGTTAAACTAGACAGCAAAACTTGTTCCTCCTGTAAAAACTGTGTCTTTTATGTTCATCTCATCCTCTCTCAGTACAATCTGCTTACTGATGCTTATCATGTAATTGGACTGGCCTATAGGTTGCTATTAACACAGTCCATCACACAAGTGACCTGTGAGAGAAGTTTCTCAACAGTGAAATTCATAAAAAACAGACTCAGGAACACTTTGACCCAAAAGAAACTTGAGGCATTCATGCTCATGTGTACTGAGAAAGAAATTCTCATGTCTTTGGACAATGATACGGTCATAAACAAAGTCGCAGAGACCAGTGCACTGCTCAGGCGTTTATTAATGTTTTAGTGTTGGCCATGCTTCTTTGAAACTATTCTTATGCAGAGGAAAAAAAGATAATGGCATCATTAGAAAGTTATTTTATACTGTGAATAACAAACTTGCTGTGAACAGTGCAATACTTATTTCATTCTTTATTTATGTTTAAGGATTAGATATCTGTGAACACTAATTTGCTTGATATTTGATGTTGCAGAAAAGGAAGTCATGATGTTGCTGTTTCAGTTAAAAAGCTGCTGATTTTTGCACAGTTGGCTACAGTGAAAATATTATCAGAGTGCAATACTGATATTATTTTTTTATTGATTTTTAAATTTGTTGAAAAGGATGTTGGGTTGCAAAGAATAATGGTGGAGATCTGCTCTCAAGTTGAAATAAATTAACATTGTGAAGCAACCATTACCCGCACTGAATTGGAATTCATAAATATAATAAAAATAGTAACAGTTATTGAAGTAATAAGTAAATAGAAATTTGACACTGAAAACTGTAGATGAAAGAATTGTTTGAGATAGTAATGAAATATTGCTTGGAAAGAATTATGATACAAACAAAGCTTGAATATACAATTTGATTATACATAATAAAATGTAAAATGGATCAATAAATAACTAGAATAACCCCAAATAAAATAAAAAGTTATTCGAAACTGAAACTGAGTAGACATGTCTCAAGTTTGCTCTTAAAAATATCTATACTCTGTCCCACCCTTGTGTCTGCTGTCTCACAGATCTACGTAATAACCAAACACTGCCCCACTGTGGGTCTTTATTGGGATTTTGGGACGAAAAGACCACTATCTGAAGACCTGAGGGTTCATATATTAAGAGCAGATCAGATAAATTGTCAGGACAAACACCGCTGAAGACTTAAAAACCACTAAAAGAATCTTAAAATCAATTCTAAAAGATACTGGAAGCCAATGTGGAGACTTGGTGTAATGTGGGCTTTCTTTTTGGACTTCATCAGCAGCCTTGCATTTGAGTTTTGAAAAGCTTAAGCTGGGGTATGGGATAACATTTAAATATTAAAAAGTGTAAGACCTTAAACTGAACCCTGAGTGATGCCTCCTTTAATAGTGTGAAGTCCTGACTGGCATTCCCCATGTTCACATGAACTTTCTATCAATGAGGTATGATTTAAACAGTGCCAGCGATTCCAATAAAACCAACTGGAAATAAAATTTGGTCTGCATGGGATCTCTTCTTCACAGCTTCCCTCAACAGTGGAAGCAACCTTGGCAGCCTAGGTTACACTCCTCCAGAGGGGGGAAACTCAGCACTCAGTTGGAACCAATGATTGTCAGGAGCTGAGCCTTGAGCAGTAGTAGGAGACCCAGTAGGAGGTGGAGACGCCGTGGCCAGCGAAACAGTAGCATAAGGAGCCATGTCATCAAACTTGGTGGGGGTGATGGCTGGTTCAGGCGGGAAATGGTGGCGTCCAAGTGCCTCTTGTTATACTGGATTTCGTGAAGTGTGGGAATTCTTTACCAACTCTTGTACTTTTTGGTTGCGGCTGATGCAGCTCAGGCAGCTGGATGATGAGGTAAATTGAGCCATGCTTACCAGTCTTGTGTCGCCAATAGCCCAAGATAGAGGCAGCCCATTGCTCAAGAATACACACACACCCAATAGGCCCATGGAAAAACAAAAGTGGAGCTCGTCAGAGAGAAATCCCTTTACAAAAACACGTCAAATAGGACAAGGAGAAAACTCTTAATAGCACTGAAGACATTCTGAGAGACACATCTTTGCAGAGACCCTTGGCACTGAAAAAAATCTTGCACAGCCTGCCTCCATTCATCAGAAAAAAATGTTCTTTGGATTGGCCATGACAAGACAACTGGCCACAACTTTTCGAGCAATAGGGAGGAGATTTTTGGAAAACAGGCAGAGGAATTAAAATCCTGTCAATGTCTTAATGGGACTCCACCTCTTTATTTGAAGAAACTAGGTCAGTGTGAGAAATTGATCTGCTGAATGAAGACAACCTTAGGCAAAGATGAAGTAACACCAAACACCATTAGAGTGTGTGATTGTTGTCCCACGGGGGATAACAGAGGATGTGAATCTGTTAGCATCATTTGTAACAACCAGGACACCACTCAAGGCACAAGCTCCTCAATGGGGAAGTGGGTTGTGGAAGTGCTATAATAAAGAAGTTTGGTGCTATAAAGGAACTCTTTGGCAACTGCCACAAGAACCATGGTTCATCGTGTCATCAGATTTTGAATCCAAAGTGAACACAGTCCATACATTCACTGTGAAAAGCTGAAAAGGTTGAACGAACATGTGTGTAGCCTGAGGGTGAGAGTACAAATTGTACCAGACTACAGTTTGCAACGTGGGACGGCTGAGCTGGAAAAAGTTAAAGCCAGATTCTTGCATCATGTGTCTGTGATGAGAATGATGTTGCCTCTACAAAGCCAGTCCCTGTCACTGTTGAGCTGGTTAAATGGATCATTGCTTTGGATTCTGTCCTGGAGAACAACATGCCATATGAAATTAGTGATGCAACAGGTGCAGACAGCTAAAGTTGGTCTTAACTCTTTGAGACTGGGATGGTTCTGTCTTAGGAGCAAAAGAAACTGAAGAAAAAACTTGAGCCAGCACCCATCACTGAAACCTGTTTGTTAAGCATCTTTCAGACTCACGGATGTGATGAAAGTCCTGAGAACACGTTGCAAAGTCAGTTAACCAGCAAAGCGACAGTGACTAATACCCCTTTCAGACTGGCAAAAAAACTCTTTAAAACCTGGTAACAATCAGCCCCTATTGGCAGTTTGAAACGGTCCAATCGGCATTTGACCCGGGTCGTCTTACCCTGCCAGCAACATGAGGTTTTTTACTGGCTCACCTCTTTGGGATAAACCCGGATCAACCCGCTAATTTACATCATGATGTCGATGTAACCTTCTCACGGCATAATATAGCGCCTGTGCCCTCTGTCTGTAACTTAGGTGACTCTTTGCCATCTCAGCAACAAACTTTATCTTTCTCCGTATCATCAGCCTTCAGAGTTGAGTTTGCACATTTTTAAAAGGCAACAAAAGTATGAAGTACGGACAACAGTGAACCAGCGTATCCACCGCCTCCATGCTCCTTTTCATTGTTTACTTGGTCGTGTTTCATCGTGCTGATGATGTCACCAACGTGATGACATCAGCTTGACACACCAGAGGCAAAAAAAACAGCCACGCTGCTCATCTGCTGTGAATAGATCCAGATCTGTCAGAGGGAAAGGAGTCACTTGCCGATTGTTAGCGGGTTAACCTGCATTGAATAACCCTGCGTTAACCTGCTAATTTTAGTGTGAAAGCAGTTTAAGAGTGCTCTAGGAATGAGCAGTCGAAGAGGCCATGGATTATGGGTTAGGACAAATACATTGTGGAGGAGTCCAGTTATTCATTTCAAGGGCAACTGGACTTGGTAGAGGTTCTTAAAGTGATATTCCGGGATGGAACAAGTTGGGTCCTATCACAAGGTTTAGAGCAGAAATTACCCCTACAGCGGTGTTTCTGTGTCACAGAAGCCCATGTCGCTGCGAGCACACACCCCCTTCCTCCTCCCGTTCTGCTCCTCTGCTGATTTGGCTGCACTCACACAGGGCCATATTTTCCTTGATCAAAAACACAAATAAACGGACTCCCACCGAAAAAATCTGATATCGGTCTGCATTCACGCTTTATTTAGAGAATTTTCAGCGCGTTACTTTCACACAAAAACACCGCTAAATAAGGGTCTAGTTCTCGTAGCGCCGTGAAACGGCCTCCGCGGAAGAGACTCAGCTGTGGCTGCAGAGCCTCCGCTGCAGCTCTGGCTTGAACACATTCAATAAGTCAATGCAGTGATTGTAAAAACTGAATATTCCTGTGCTTAGCCGTGCTATGCTAAACTCTGTATGACCCAGTCATATTACCAAGTCCATGGGAGAAAATGGTGTTCATTTTGATTCTGCTCTGCAAAGTCCAAAAAATCATACATTATTTTGTTGAAATTATGAGATAAAGGTTCCTAAAAATATATGTAAAAAATCATGGCAAAGCAGGAACAATGCACACAAATGAAAAGTAAATATGGACACACAAAGTTAGAAGTACGAAGAAACATACCTAAGATAGGACAAACTGTAATTTTAATATGATACACGTGTGCATGCAGTAATTGCGAAGGTTTATTGCACTGCTCATTAAATATTACTCTTCACTGTGAGAAAGACTTTAAAAATACAAAGGGGATTGATAATTCTATCAAGTTATGTGCAATTTACTGGTTAAAATAATATTTGTTTGTCCCAAAAGTGAAAACAACACAGTATTTACTTCTTAAGTGTTCATAGAGCTTATAACCCCACCAATAAATTCTTACATCTTACAAAATTTAATTTCATATAAACCTTTTCAATTCTGTCATCTGGACCAAATAGTTTAGTTTCCATTTTCAGTTAAATCTGTATGAAAATTAACTGTATGTCACAGAAGTATCTTTTAATCTACTAGAGCTTTTGGATTTGACAATAATAATAAAATCAATGAAAACAGACCAACAAAGTGTATCATCCTTCCTCCAGATGTAAGAGTTTTATTATTGCAACTAAACATGACACATAAAATAATAAAGATCAATATGAATATATACAATATCAATATTTTATATAATTGTGCATCTTATGGTTAGTTATACAATAAAATGTTCTATTCTGTTGACCTTGCTGACTGAAAGGTCTGTGTAGAGTCTCATTCTTCCAGTTCATGGTGATCTTTAAGAATCGAAAACAAGGCAGCTGGACTGTGTTCAGTTTTGGGAAGACGTTTCACTTCTCATCCAAGAAGCTTCTTCAGTTCCAAAGGGCTGGTGAAGGAAGCAGAGACGTATCTTGCTAGAGAAGAAGACAACAACAACAACAGAAGGAGAGGAGTTGTAAAATAGGACTGATAGAAACTCTTCACAGGGTGATTCAGCCCCAAAGAGTCGGTATCCTGAATGGGTCGTTACCTCTCCCTGTCATATGAGGTGTTGAGGTCACATGCTCCCAGGCGTGAATGTTTGGAGAACTTCCTGAGTAGAGAGCTTATGCTGCGTTCCAGTTACCTCGGAACTGGGAGTGACATCATCTCCGATTTTTCGGCGTTCCAGTTGAAGTTGGAAAAAAAACATGCCGATCTACCAGGCTATTGTTAGCTGTTGTTAGCACGCCCTGCGTTGTTCACAAATATCACATGAAGAATGTGATTTTTACTATGGCAGAATTTTTGTAAATATAAGTCAAACAATACTATGTATACAGCTGACTTAAGAGTGACACACACTAGACAGAAGTGCTAATAAATTGATTATTACAGGAGCTTAATAACTGTTTACACTGGGGGCATTCATGTTCAATTGTCAACTCGTGGGTGGTGAGGTTCCCCTGAGTTCCCAGTAGGAAATTCCTACCTCAGGGGGGGCGTTCCAGTTGCAGTTTCATACCCGGAACTCAAAAATACTGACTTCAGAGTACAACTGGAACGTACCATTAGCACATCATTGAATGTGGCTGAGAGGTTGTGTCAGAGTCTACCCCCTCTGTTAAGAGAAGATTTCTCCAGTTTGGTGAAGATGGCTTCTTTAACCCCTCTTTCAAACTATCTTTCCTCTCTCACCAATACCTGCACATCGCTGTCCTCAATAGAGTGTCCTGTGCCCTTTAAGTGAAGGTGGACAGCCGAGTCCGGAGGTGGCTCCCCTGTGTTGAGCCATACGCTTGTGAAGCAGTTGTTAAGGTTCCCCAATGTACATTTCTGAGCATTCCTCACTGCACTGGACCGCATACACCACATTGCTCTGCTTATGTCTCTGCGTTTTGTCCTTGGGATGGACCAACTTCTGCCTTAGTGTTTCCTGGCTTGAAATGAACAGGAATGTGGTGTTTGCCAAAGATTCTCTTGAGCTATTCAGATAAACCTGAAATGTAAGGGATCACGATTTCCTTGCATCTCTCCTCCCTTTCATGCTCATGAAAGCATGCCCATGTGTCCTTTCTCTTCCTGTTCTACAAAAAGGCCCACTTTGGGTATCCACAGGTTGAAAGGGCTTCTTGCTGACTGAATACTTCACATCATGGTACATTTTATCCAATTGCTCTAGCAGATGGAAACAGACTCCTGTAACGTAAAGTTTACTGTTTTGATTTATTAAAATTGAAGTTGTCTTACCTTTATGTTTTTTTGTTTTGTGCATACTTTTTACTGTTAATCTACACCAAAACTATATCACATAGTTTTACCTTTAGTTGTAAAGCATCAGTTTAGTGGTACATAAGCTTCTGTCGTGTTACAATCTTGAGTTATAAGACATGTATAAAATAAGACACTGTTCAGTTGACACAAGAAATGTTCTTAAATGGTGAAAATTACATAAATTACAGCTTTATTTTCTGTGAGCAGGTTAAACTTTGGCTGTTTTATTGATTATTTTAAAGTAAACACTGATGTTAACTGTTGATGTATTTTTTAGTCTTCTTCTGTAGCTCTACAACACCATATTGAGGGAACAATTCATCTTCACTGACCATCTCATCAGGGCCACTTTGCTGCAGTGTCACAGGTTCACACAGCACCACACCATGTCTTTGAAGGTCTACCCAATGCTCAACAGAAGCTGAATACAGAGCTCAGTCTTAGGGGCCGTTTACATGGAAACTCCTGACTTAAAGACGCAAATATTCTTCCTTTGCGTTTTCAAATTCTTCTGCATTCAGATGACAACGCTGGAGACGAGTTAATCCCCTGTAAATCCGCTGTAGTGTGCGTGCCGGTTCAGTAGATGGCGGTGTAGGTCTGCAGAGGGGGAAGAGCTGCTACAACACACGAACGAAGATGAAAACCTTTCACAAACAACAATGGCGAGTAGACGCACAGAGACGCAGGAGTTTCTTTTATAGACAACAAATCAGTTTGGACAACAAATCTGTGTGGATAGTTTTGTCTGGATAACAAACCGAGCACGGTAAGACGCTCGCACGTTACTGGCGGACACAGAGCTGAATGGAGAGCGGATTCAAATCTTTCCACTCGGGAGCCCGTTTTCAAAAGTTTGAATTTGGTGGAAACGCAACGCGTTCTCATCTAAACGCAAGGCCAAAACGCAACGAAAACGTATTGGATTTGACCGTTTTCGGTGCCATGTAAACACAAAGGAGGAGGTCAAGGCCTGCTGTGGTGCTGTGGACCTTATCCAGTTGTTGATGGAAAATAATCTTTAGAGGTATTTTCAGAGAGTGTCACTCTGCTAAAGATCCTCATCACCACACTTATGACCACTGCAGAAGCTGAGAGGTGCTTCTCCACCTTGAAAAGAGTGAATACTTTCCTGAGAAACACCATGAACCAAGACAGGCTGAGTGCATTGGACATGCTATCAATGGATGAGAGACTGCTGACAGAGATGATGGACTTCAATCAGAGTCTCATTGAGAAATTTGCAGCCCAGAAGGAAAGGAGGGGGATTTTTGTTAAATAGTGCATTGTTCAAAGTAGGTTGTATTGTGTTTATGTTTCATTTCAATGTACAATATTGTAGTATGCAGTGCTTCTTTGGTTTATTTCCTCCAAAGGTGTCCCCCCCCCCCCCTTAAAGTTTTTAGCACCAGCTGCCTCACCAGTAGGCTATGTCCCACTGGCAAGACAGAAACACAAGACCATGACATGAAGAAAGGGGTGATTGTTCATTGCTCTCATCCAATTAAATATTGCTGGGTAGAAAATTGCTTTAGGACTTAAAGGTGCAGTCAGCGATGTGGGAGAAAACGAGTGGAGAGGTTGTTGATAAACAAATTTAGACCCTCCTCTCCTTCATACCTCACCCCTGGCTCCACCCCTGAAAGCTGTGCGACATGCATCGGCATGGAAACTGCTGTAGAAACTGCGTAGCTGACAACTCGACTGCCATTATTGATAACATCACAACAGCAGTACATTTTGGCAGATTAGACAATAAGATGAATGTCTGACGGCTGTTACTGTTATGTGAAGCACCACAAAGCTATTGTTGCTTACCTGTCCAGCAGACAGATGGCGACATCCACATACGTTTTCAGGTCTTTCAATTTGCAGAGTTCCCTCCACCATCGGAAAGCAACACCAATGTTGACCCGGGTCTTCGCTCTTTCATGGTCATAGCCCTTCTTTTTCACCTTTCACTCCTCTGACCTTTTTCTTTTGGGCTGTTTTTCAGCCATTGCTACTGCACCTATTGTATCTCTCTCTTACGCTAACTGCGCATTCTACGCATCCTACTACTCCCCCTCCCCCCTCTGTCTGATCTGCGCCCCCTGGATGTGGGGGGTTTACCCTGTTTCGGTGACTCAGCCCGAGCCACGGTATTTACCTGCTGAAATTCAGAGCCAAGGCTGTGTATTGAAACCAGACTTTTTTTTTTTCAACATGCTGTCAGTGGTGACATCTTATGGATGGAGAGGAGAAATACAGTGATTTTGACAAATAGTGCATTAGATTAGAAGATTAGAGGATCGCTGACTACACCTTTAAAAGCAGATTATGCCTTTTGATGAGATGCTCACCTCACTCCTTAAAGCTATGGTCTACGATTTGGAAGCTTTGCACATCTTAATAACACCGTTTATAAGGCTGTTATGGTCCTATGGTCCTATCTACACAGTATAAAGACCAAAAAGAACGAAAAAAATCCATTCAGTATATCCGCTGCAAAGCTGCATACTAGCTGACCAATCAAACCTAGAAGCCTGTAAGGTTCAATTGGTCGGTGAGTTGGTCCGTGAGTCCATCCAATCCCCTGTCTCCCTCACTACGCAGCGTCATGCCCATGGTCCCGCCTCCTCCCCTCTACCTCCGGTGAGCAGCTTGCAGCGTTAGCTACTGAACCAGCCGGAAAAGCCTAGCGCCAAAACCGGGAAGCCGCTTCCCTCTTCCGCGGGGCCCAACGGAACTCTGCCCGTGGGTTGAGGCCTGTTAGCGGGCTAACGGCTAACGAATGGCCTCAGCCAGCCGTCAGACCTTCAGCATCGGCCGTTTCGCCCCTGGTTGATCAGGTAATGGCTTTGTTTACTACAGTGTGAGATGTCTGCTGAATAACTCTGGTTAGTCTGTGCCTGTCCTGGCTAATGACTTGTAGCGGAGCGGGTTAGCCTGTTAGCCGCTAATCGTTAGCATTGTAAGCTGAGCTGGGAAGGACAGGCCGAGAAAGATAAATCCTCCCCCACAATCGGCTCCGCTCTGGCGGCGCCAGACCCGCATTGCCGCCGGTCCAATTGAAATGGCTACTGCTGTGTGTTACAAGGGGATGACTGTCGTGTTTGATACTTTCAGTTGAGCTGAGCTGTTTTTGATTGAGTTTGCTGCTGATATATTATGCTAGTCGCTCATAGCTCTGTCCGAGGGGGCTTGTTAAGAGGCGAGGTGACACGAGCTGGGGGCGGGATCTTGGAACACGGAGGGGAGAGGTGAGGGAAGGGGGGGCAGGCTGCGGTTTCAAATCATAGACCACAGCTTTAACCTGAATTTTCCACCAGGAGTGTGGCACCTCTCCCAGGCAGCGCCATGAAGGCTTGGGCATTTCAGACAGCCACGCCAGGCCACAGAGCGCTGCCCAGGCTTTTGTTGCCAGATCACAAGATCATCGGAGACTTGCCACAAAAACCATGGAAATGGTGGAGAAGATCCCCCTTGCCTGATGAACAGTCAGTTGTGTTGCTGCAATTTCATTGGGTATTATTTCATCTTGGAAAGGTGAAGATGTGCCATACAGAATCTTTCCCCTCCAAGATAAACAAGTCATTATCCATGGTGAAAAAAACTCCTTCTGTGACCTCTCGTTGGACTTGCAGGCTGATGCTACCGGTAATGAAGTCCTTGTGGATGACTGTAAACTTAGATCTTTTCAAGAGGCCACATGTCCTGGGTATATTGACATGCAGGTGCTGCCAGTGGCATTCAAGATACACTTGCAACATTACTTTAGTGGCCAGTGGAAATACAACCATACTCCATTTTCTAACTTCAAAATTATATCAGTGAAGGTCATACTCAAGTTTTGGTTGTTAACAGGTTTGGATTTCAACTTTAAAAAATCCAGAGGCACTTGTTTACAGCATTTGCTTATACCTCAGTGTTCTCCATGAATATGTTTCTTCTTCAGCCATTTCAACAAAAAAAATTACACTTGATCATAAAAAACATTATAAAAAACTTCCAGGCCATATGTAGAAGGGCAACATATTTTATTCTTTTCATGAGAAAATTAAGAATAAATAAATAAAGACATAATTAAAAAGTAGTCAAAGCATATTTTCTTTTGAATGAGAACTGGTGAAGAAAGGAAAGTGTCTGGGAAGGACACTTGAAGGTTGAAGTTAAAGATGGGGCAGCAGATTCCTGGTAATCCTTACAAAATGCCATAGGGTTCATCATCACAGAAAATGTCTAACATAAACTAAGATCTCACAAAGTCCATCACAGCTGCCCTTGGCTGGTAGCAAAGCAAATTCAGCTTTAGTAAGCTTTGCCATCTGTCATGCTGCTCCACCCAGACTCAACAGCCAACACAAAAGAGGTCAAATATCACCAGCACTCTGCAGCTGTTTTGGGGTGTCTTTTGTTTTTGTCTCACCAAAACTGGATTGATTTGCACTGAAAGTCAGAAAATTCTCAGCTGTACTGAGCACACTTCTGTTGGGAACAGGGACTTCTAAGACAGTAGACAACAGGTCAGTGAACAGCTTACTTTAATGTGTGTGACTTGACTTACAAATTGTTTTATATAAAACAACTAAGAGCTCACAGATGAATCAAGTGTAAGCCTGTGAGACTTGCATCAATCCACAAATTATAACTTATACAGAAAATAATGGAAGTATTTGTTAAAATCAGCATTTATACTGAAAATTAAAGTTGGCATAAGAAATGTTGGTATCCATGGTCAGTATGTCAGACGAGGTGACTATGGAGCCATAAATTTACGACGAGCATGATAAACTACACGACCGAGAACAACTGATGTGGTGATGGTGTGAGGAGGAGGGGCAACACCGCAAGACCACAGCCAAACACACTGTATTTAGAGAACAGGACTTTAAGATTGTATACAGATGTTATGTTGATGATTTGTTTGTTTGCTGATAAATGTGAACACTCTCTCTCTCTGTGTTCCTCTACTGTTTCTCGGTTTACATCTGTAGCAGCTCCTCTTCAACACATAATACGGACAGGGATGGTGGTTTCAGAGCATTGCAAACTTTTCCTTGAGCTCTCAAGGCACAAAAATCAGTTTTCTAATGTTCTTGATCGCCGCTATGCAGAGCTCTCTGTGCTCTCATTGGTCAGTGTGTCTGACGTGGAGGAACAGATCGTAGGAGGCAGAACAGAAATTAAAAATGCTCGATCTCCTGTCACCAGTCTCAGACTGGCTTGCTGTTGTCAGTCATTATGACACACTACATGAGACATAACAACTGATTTTCATGAAACTCAATGACTGTCAGGTTGGGCCATTGTGTATGACTTTGGCATAAGACACACCACTACATGGGCCATGCATCGATGCACATGATGTCATGATTGATTTGCACTGTGAGAGTGTGAGATATGAGAGCAGAGACAAAAGAGCCCTGTGAGGAAAATGGCACAGTATCTGTCTCTGAGTAAAAAATGAAAATAATAAGTGTGAAGTGAAGTTAATTGTGTATTTGGCACTCATGAGGACAAGACTGCTTTTTTTCAACTTCCTATTTCTGAGTTTTTGAATTTAAGAAAACATATTGAACAAATGTATAGATTCACAAACATCTGGATTAATGTATCCAGCCCTCTCATGTGTTATAGTAACAAAAAGTCATTAATACTGGTATGTCATTAAGTGGGTATAGGGCGTTAAAACCCAGCTGACATAGACATTTAATTAAAACATCAGGAAGAAGGCAAAATTTTTATTTTGGTCCTGAGGCAAGTGCAGTCTTGTGGACTTCAGTGTGTCATTTATAAATGCACAGCATCATACTTTGAAACATATGGTGGTGTATTTAAAAGTATCAGAGTGTTTAAAGATATCTCCTTGTAGTGCAGCACTTTTGATGTTAAATCTATGAGCCATGACAGTATTATATATTTATTTGCTATCAGTCGTTTCCAAATCAAGAATCTGAAGACTCGCTTTATATTTCCAGAAATCACCATAATATATTTCACTCGTCCATCTGTGAGAGAGCTTACAGAAAGTGTTTGGAGAGGGCTGAATCTTTATCTGTCAGGTGATTGGAAGATCATCCATCAATCAACATTTATTAGGGGCCAATCAGATCATGTCACAGATGGGAGCTACAGCATCAAAGAAAACAAGCCACAAAACAAACTCTCGTCAAAACATGTCAGAAGTGAAGCAAAAATATCCTTATTATAGAGAAGTTTGTAATGCTGATATTTGGTTTTCATTTAATAAAATGCAGTGATAATCTGATTAAACTGTTACTGAGGCTGTTAGCATCTTTGTTTATCCCTGTAGGAGTCACCTCTCCCTGCTCCAAACTACTGAGTTGGGATGCTTATAATCACTGTAGATTGAAGCTTGGCAAGATGTCTCTGCCTGATTACAAACACTGAACCAGACAGATTCAGCTGCTGTACAATTTTAATGCTGACCTAGAAGATCATTTTAAAATGAAGAATAACAGCCTTTCAAACACACTGGGAAGTTGTTTATAACAATAATATCAAGGAATTAGACTGGATAAAAAGTTTCATCATTTGTCTCCTTGTTGACAATAAGTTGACCAAGATTTTTGATTTGCATGTTCAGATTTGTCACCGTTGTGCTACAGTGTTCATATCATCACATACCCCAGAGCTGCTGTACCCTGGGACTAAACGGTTTAATGCATTTGTAATGCATTTTTGATAACCCATGCTTTTCTATGAAATGATTATATTTCTTGGTCCAGCTGGATCAGATCATGTTGTCATCAAACGTATCTCCACACTGTGATGTATCATGACTGAAGAGCACTTCTTTTCTGACCTCATTAATAACCATGGTCTTTTAAGTTAAGACCATTACAAACTGATTTGTAACTGATCTGTTTTCATGATCAGGTTTGCTCTGTTCCTTGTTTGCCTTCACTGACATTTGATAATAGTTGAACTAATTTCCTGCTTTTCATCAGTAGCCCTTCTCCTTGCTTACAAATGGATTTGCTTTGCTTGTGTCACTTCTGTGTGCATGCACTAACTTATGTCACTGCTTCCCGTATTTCCAACAAACTAACTTTATTTCCAGCTCAAAGAGAGACTCCGCTTCCACTCACAAATGCTGCGCTGCCATGTCACACTTGCAGATGGATGGGACACTGTCACAAACTGTCACAAACTTATACAGCATACATACCAGGCATATTTGTCAAATTCTGATTTATAAAGCTCTCTCTCAAAAAAGTGTCGCAGCATCCTTCAAACGCCTTCATCTATGAGCTCTTCTGCTCCTCCTTACTCTGTTGTCTTCTTCAGCTTCTTTGCATGCACCCTGTGGTTCGATTCTAGATTTATATTTCTTTCAAATATTCCAGAAAGTGTTAATCTTCGAGTCAGTTTTTTGTAAAACTTACATTTTTCTTACAGTGTAGCCTACTGTTCTTATTTCAGGCTAAACTCAAGAGTAAGCTGGTAAATTTAAGTTAAGGAGAAAGCTGGTAAAGCTGTTTTTCTAAAAAGAGCTTAAATTTAATAAGCTGATCTCAATACATTGTTTATGTCATTGGTATGTCAGTTCATGTTAGTGGTAATTTTGTTTGCTTCAACTGAAGCCAGTTGAAACGGTTTACAAACAAGCATTGAAAGAAAACAACCTAAAGCATACCACCACTGCCTGATATTGGATGAGCATGAAAGCCTAAACTGGACTTCTTTTGGACTGTATGACAATTTTTGTCTGTATGACTGTGGGCCATAATTTGCTGGTGCAGTGGAGGGTGGCAGAGCCTGGTGCACCCTGTGCAGTGGTAATTTCCTCCGGTGCACCGCTGTGCGCAGCCAATTTGACAATTTTGTAGACCGGCTCTTCCAAGATGGCTTTGGCCAGGGGGAAGTGCAGCCAGACTCAGTGTGACAGTGACAATTTCATGTCAAAAAACTGCACGGAAGGTGTACTGAAAGCTTGCCAACTCCAACCTGATCCATTCTCGGTGCAAGCGAAGTGCACTCAGTGCAGTGGTGATATGGCTGACAGGTGCACAGAACAAATGGACAACAGGACAAGCGGCTATCTTGTCCCGTTACATCTGATGTTGGATCAAAGATGTTTGTCATAGTGGGAACTCAACCTGACAGGACCTGGAAGTGTAAAGCAAACTAACAAGTTCACATCTCTCAAACCAACAACAAACAGCCTCATCATCCAATATGAAATATATATCCGGCTTCTCTCATCTAATGAAAGAAAAGAAAAAAGAGAGAGAGAGGCTCGCTTACACAAACATTTGTCACTCTGTGTCTTATGGATTTACCTGTGATTGCCCATATTTCTCTATGTAGTCTTAATCTGTATTCTTAACATCATCGAACAAGAGGGAGTACATTATTGCAAGGAGAATGAGGAGGAGATACTAGGAGAGGATATATCACTAAAGGCTCTACTATTTGGCGATGACAGACCAGGAATGCAGGTGGATCACAAGCATGATGAAAGGATTAGCCTGCTGCTGTGTTTAAATGTGACTGTCACTTAATTTCGTACTCCTGTTCATGACACAGGAGCAGATTACATCTGTCCCGTGAGATGGTCCACATGGTGACGTGCATCGTGGCCGATGGCCTCTGCGCTTTTCCAGCTGCTGAAAAAGTGACAGCAGCTCTGGCTGTCTTCGCCACCGGGTCTTTGTAGTACACAGTGGCCACGGTGTCTACAAAGACCCGGCGGCGAAGATGGATCAGTCAGGCTGATCAGTCGCTTCACCTCACCCGCAGCAAATTTAAAGGCAAGGAGAGGCGTTCATTCCATTGGAAAGATGACACCTGGCTGTGTTTAACCCACTCATGCCTTCTCTCCTATCCTGCGGCAGAGGGAGGGATGGAAACTTGAGGTGCCCCTGGCTGCGCCAAAATTGCAAACTGCTTGGACACACCCAAGGCAGACTGTAATTTCATAGACCAGGCTACCAGATGCACCTGGTCTACAAAATTAGAGCCCTTCATGTCTTTTAATATGTTCCCTATTGTTTTTTTTATTTTCGTATTTTGGATGCCTGTTTGTGTGTTGACACCAACCTGCTAATGGGACTGGGGATGGAAATTAACCACTTGGCTATAACCCTATGCATGTACATGTTAATGATCACTAATGCATACTGTTCCATTTAAAAAATATATATATAAATCTTCAATCTAAAGAAGATATTGTCTGACTTGGTTTTGTCTGGTATTTTTATGATTATTTATGCAGTAGTTAGTGATAAATGTGGGTCTGATGTAAAAGCATTTCTGAAAAAAATCATGAAACTTGAGATTTTTCACTCTAACCAAAAACAAAAAATGAACATAAAAATTAATTCCATTTGATGTGTAAAATCCTCACAGTTGTAGGTTTTCATTTACCATGAAGATCTTGAATGTCTTTCTTGTTAACGTTTCAATAAAGGCTGTTATTGTGCTGGTGTTTTCATGCAATTCCAGATATACTTGACATTTTGTAAAGCCAGCTTCCTCCCTGGCTTTGAGGAATGCTGGCGTGCTGACAGCGGTCTGAATCTAGGCTAATGAAGAATGTAAACCATTGTTGTGACTCTGCACTAACCACAGGCAGCTGTTGTCTGGAGGCTAAAGGCTGTGACACATATTTGTCCTACATTCACACTCACACTGGCTTTATTCATGGACAGTCTAGGGGATTTCTGTAAGTAGTTTGAAGTTATTTGAATAATTTAAAGAGGTGACAGAAAATCGAGGAAGATAAAAGAGTGTGGTCTGTGACACACTCATCATCCAGGTCCTTTTGTGTGTCCTTCAGCCTCTGCCTGCTGTGTAGTGGTATCAGTTCAGGCTGGTTCTCCATCTCCTTGTTTGAACATTTTAATAGGATAATGACGTTACTATCATGTTTTCCATCAGAGGAAGACCGGCGTGACCGGAGTCATGTGTTTGGTGCCAGCAAGAATAAAACACAACATTTAAATCATACCAAAACAACTGTTCATTATGCAAGATACAAGGAAGTTTATTTGTTATTGTGCAACAGGTTTCACAATGAAATTAAATTGTGGCTCCAAAACAAAACAAAAACAAAACCATTAGACATGGAAGAGTACAGATGATGCATTTAGCAATCTTACAGCTCTGCAGTCTGGTGGTACAGTGGATACTCTTTGGATAGAATAGGATAGACTATTCTGCATTGGTGGCGCAGTTGGATAGTGTGCTTGGTCAGTGATCGGGAGGTTGCAGGTTCAAGCCCAGCTCCAGGCAACACATGGCAATGTGTCCTTGAGCAAGAAAGTTAACCCGTAGTTGCTCCCACTGCTGCGTCAGTGGTGTGTAAATGGGCATGAAAGGGCATGAATGTGTTAGAGATACTGATGGATAACAAACATAGAAACTCTGAACCATCAGTGAGTGAATGGGTGTGAATGGGTAAGTGTGTCCTGTGGTGTAAAGCAGCTTTGAGTAGTCAAAAGACTAGAAAAGCGCTGTTAAGCTCAAGTCCATTTACCATTTACTTTATTGTCTTTACTGAGAGAAAATTTAAATTGGACTGTAGGGATACTGCAGTAAAAGAACAAACAGAACATATATTAAGTTCAGATTTCTGTTTGAGGAGCAGACATGTTGTTTTTACTCTTAGTGAGAGGTCTGTGTTCAGCATGTTTAAGCTCAGAAGTTGTCTCTGCCTGGTTGTTAGTAGCCTCATATGAGGCTGTAAATAGCCTCATATGTCTTCACATATAGTCTACCAGCCTCAGAGGACCAAAGGGCCCGGAGGATTAATTTTATTTTTGGAGGAAATGAGCAGTTACAGTTGGCTAAAACCTGAATGTGTGTGCCAGTCACTTCAGGGCTGACTGCTTCTTTAACTTCAGTCAGTTCAACACAGAACTGGACACCAGACTTTTCCTGAATCCAGGTTCAGCACCAACTATCTGCCACCAAACCTCGGACCATGGAAATGTGAGTATTTTAATGCTGTGTGGTGTTTTTTTTGTTTGTTTGTTTGTTTTGCTTATTGCTATGAGCTAATGCTAACAGCAGAGGGAAGTGGAGCAGATGTAAGAGCTCAAGATTTTCATCAGTGTTAAAGTTACTCTGAAAGTCTGCAGTGTATACTTAGATGTATGAATATTCCTACATTGGTCAAGAGGAGTTTAAAAGCTGGAGGATTATAATTATTCCTCATACAGCTGTATGAGTTTCTTGTGTTTTGCACATCTCTGATCAGTGTTGGGGTGGGCGATACTGGGAATTTTGGTATTGATCCGGTACCAAGTAAATACAGGGCTAGTATCGCCGATACCGATACTTTTTACATGAAATGTAACGATCATTGAATAATTTTGTAATTTTGCCTTGAGTTGGTTGATTATGATTATGGTAAAACACAGCACAAAGATTTTAGGCAATAAAAATGCTTTTTATTAATGAACCACAACAATAGAACAAAATTTTAACTGTATAAAAGTAATAAATTATTCCACGTTTAAGAAAAAAATCACAAGTGCAAAATAACAAAAAAAGCAGCAATGTAAAAAAAAAAATATAAATACACCAATGTCAACATCACAACAAAAAATACCTTCCATTGCACAAATAAAGTGTAAACTACAGTTAACCTTAACCTTTGGCTTTCTGCTCACAGAGCCCTCTTTTGGGTTGCCCTTTTGGCTCTGTTTCCATATTGACAACAGATTTATAGGTTTTTGTTCAGGAACAGTAACATGTTGACATAGAGGGAGAGAGGTGTGTCGTTTAGAAGCGTCGGTCGGAGCGGAGAAAAGTAAAGTAAAGACGACATAAGGGAAACTGCAGTATTGATCTCATCACGCTAGTACCGATCCGATACCAATACTCAGCTTGGTATCGATACTATCGATATTAAGATCGATACACCCACCCCTAATCAGTGTATCTACAGATGCGATCATTGTCACCAGCTTTTGTGGCCACAGTGTGGTGTCACCAAACTAATTTAATCTGATTTTTTTAAGTTTAAACACTTATAAATGCCCCCAGGCTGTTGTGATACAAGCTGTGTAGCTGGGAGGAATGTAGCTGTGAGGAAAAGTTACAATTACTAACACTAGAGCATGTCATTAATTCAGGAGGAACTGAGGGAGGCAATCAAATAAGATCTGTGAGATGATTATCCTCCTAATTTATTTACTCATGACATATAGGCATAGACATTTGGTTATGTATCACTTAATGTGACATTTGTAAGTGAAAACATATTTACCCCTGAAAGCCTGTTATCCTATTTGATACATACAGCTGCAAGAAAAAGTCTGTGAACCCTTTGGGATTACTTGGATTGCTGCTTAAATTGGTCATAAAATATGTTCTGATCTTCATCTAAGTCACATCACTAGAGAAACAGTCTGCTTAAGCTAATACCGCACAAAAAATTATAAGTCATTATGTTGTTATCAACACACTATGTAAACAGTCACAGTGCAGGGTGGAAAAAGTATGTGAACTTTTGGATTTATTTCACTATCAGTGGCAACAGCCCGTTCAGTGTTACTTAGACCTGAAAGTTAATTCACGTCAGGGTTTTAGCTAATCCTGTCAAGGTTTATGTCTCTGTAGTAACCTGCTCACTCTCCTTACTAAATGCTATTTAACACCAGTCTAAGTTCTGGTAAGCACTGCATGTCTATGATGCTTCACAACAAAAACAAATGGAGGGGGAGGGGGGAGCAAGAACAGCAGAACAATTTTAATTCGCCTTCATATTAGCATTGAAGTAACAAACTTTGAATACAGACCACTGAGAAACATCCCCGTTTAACCTTGGTTCTCGACTCTCTCCTGGTTCCTCTTCATATTTGGGGTCTGACTCGGGCTCAAACAGGGCTCAGACATCATGGTTACGGGACGCCGTCTCCGCCTCACACCCACTAAATCAGACCTTTCTGAACGGAGGGGCTATGAGAGCCTGGAAAAAATGCTGCTGTACTCGATTTATTGGCTTTTTAGACCAAAGCAAGGAGTATAATATGGGACCTTGAAGTTAACTTAAAGACCTAAAAAATTAGATCTTGTCCTTTTGATGACTCAAAACTCAACATTCTTCATCAGTCCGTCTGAGCCCCTGTTTTCACTCACTTACTGTTTCTACATGATAAATTCATCCCGAGGTATCCCCCATCAATTATTCCCCATGATATAAGAACAATCTTTGAAGGATCAAGCTTCAAATACAACGTACGAATGCAGTGGTTCTCAACCTGTGGGTGGAGAACCATAAGTTGGTCTCAGGGCTGTTTTCAGTGGACGGTGTATAAATCAGATAAACATGGCAAAAATGTCTTCAGAGTATGGAGGCCCCAAGTGGACAAACATCAATCAGAGTATGCCAGAGTTTACCTACTGGAATAAACCAGACTACACGACTGGTTGTGTTCCCCTCTTCCATAAAGTAGTCCCCATTGTAAACACAAATAAGTTTTTCAATAGTATAGTGATGTTTGATGACTGTACAATACAAGCCACATTTCTTATAAACGCATTATTTGACAATTTTAACTATTCAAAGATTCCAACCCCCCTTCCCTAGGAACCTCAGTGAAGTTTTAATCCCTCCACTTGTTTAACAAGAGCTCAAAAGAAATTATTCAAACACTCAGAACATGAAAAGCAACACTTCAACTCCTTTATCTGAACTCTGCTGATGTTTTAAATAAATAGTAAAGTGTTTAAGCTAGCCAACAGGGTGTTAATTGTAAAAATAAAATGAAATTTACCCTGTATAAAGCCCAGCACATCTGTTCATCTTGGTATGAAATGAGTCTGTTAACTGTCGTGAGTTTTTCACTGCTGCTGAAATCAGACTCTCCTGTGCCTGGCTGTGACAGTCCGAGGGTCTGACATCCTCATCCCCTCATTTATGACACAAATATTTCTCTGTTATATATATATACATATATATATATATGTATGTATATATATCTATATATATATCTATATATATCTATATATATATATATATATATATATATATATATATATATATATATATATATATATATATATATATATATATATATATATATATATATATATATATATATATATATATATATATATATATATATATATATATGTATATATATATATATATGTGTATATATATATGTGTGTATATATATATATGTGTGTATATATATATATATAATGATTAGATTTTGGGAGTGATCTGGATCAGCATAAAACTGCTATGAATAACTACTGAACTTAAATAGCTTTCATTGTGAATCCAGATGCTAATGGTACGTTTTTTGATCAATCAATCTATATATCTAGATGAAATGATGAAAATCAAAATATGGGTGGGACTGTGGTGCTGGCGGAGGTCAGTGCTCTCTGAGTGCTTTTCTAGTCAGATTTTGTTTTGTTGCTGCTTGTTGACAGTTTGATAAAAAACATTTTTGAAGTGTAGTTTGATTTAATCTAGTTATTCATCAAAATTTTTCTGCTGGTTTTAGAACTTGTGTTGAGCTTTCAGTTCTTGTAAAGCTGCTGTAGAGGTGATCAGACCAGTGATTTGATGAGCAAAATACTGGTGTTGGAATTGTTGGTTGTGCATAAACAAACCTGTTGACAGGTAAGATATTGACTTATGAGAAATATTGATTTAATTACAGTTATTGTTTACTGTTATGTTTTGAGGAAGTATCAGAAACACAGCAAAAATATAGCATTTATGTTTATTTTATTCTTTACCTTTTACCTGAGTTTATTGTACTTGCACCATTTAGTTACTTCTTAGTGCTATATAGTATGATTAAACCTACATAAAATGAGACATTCTGCGTGGAATGTTGTCCTGCTGTATATGTGACAAAATTTTGGTTGGCTATACCAAATCTCACTCCAATATTTTTTGAAAACTTGGCAGCCCTGTTAGCACAGGTGGTCTCCACATGGGCTCTCCACATTAGATCCTTGTCTTTGTGTACACCAAGGAGTCATTGGTGTACACAAAGATTATATTGTATGAAAGTATGAATGTGCAGTATTAAACTAAATACTGTAGCTCAGACAATAGAAATATATAGGAATGTTAAGTAGGTCCAATAAACAATTAACGAATTATGCATACATTAAATTATTAGCATATAAAGAAGCCCTGTAGAGTTTTGAGTTAAGAGACTAAATACAAAACACGCATTTGAATATTTAGATGCTCAGACTAAAGTGATCAGAAACAAAGACTTGTTGGAAACCTCCACATTATTCCGAACAGCACATTTCACTGTACACTTATGGAGCAATGAAAAAATTAAGCAAGGATATACACTTGTAAAAAAGAAACTTATTGGTAGGTTTCAGCCCGACTTTTCCAGCCAAACACAGAGTCAACAAGTCCACCTTTAAGGGTTGAAAATGACCCACATAGCAACTTCGGTCACACTCTTGACAGCACTCTTGATGCATTGAGGCCAACTGCTGCCTAAATTGATTCCATCCTGGTGTGAGATGGGAAAAACCCACCCAGTGTAATCCCCTCCGACTCCCTCACTCTGACACACATCCAGTGGTGTAGATCACTTTCCTTACTGGACATGCTCAGTTTTTTAACAGCCCCTTATTCCTGCAGATCCATGAGGACGGGTCAAATATTCAACACCCTTTCTGCCTCTCACAGATGTCAAATTACCAGCACTTGTTCAGAATACAGCTCGAGGATGTGACTGTTTTGAAACAGGAGGTGAGGCCCAAAAATGACTCATGCTCTGTGTATTGTAGGCTGATGTATATCAGTGCCTCATGCCACATGTTTAAGGTTTATGTAAGCCATAAAGATGTAGTTAATCTGATAAGAGAGGACTGTTTTGTGGGACAGCCTTAACCAATTCATGCAAGAATTATTGAATCACAAGGGATTTTTTAAATGTTTGCTTTACTTTCAAACAAGTTCAAAATCATGATCAAAATATGATTTTATTTTATTTTGAGGGAGATATGCATCCGTCCACTACAGTGGACACCATTAATTGAACAAAGATCCACAAAGACATACCCTTTGAATCCCAAGCAGTTTCTGGTCGTTTTTTGCTTCTCTTACATTTTTACTCACTGTGGTCTCGTTTTTCTCTGCAATATGAAGTCCAGCAAATCTATAGATTCAGAACAACCGGAGCTATCGACTAATGTAACTTAATCATGTCTACATACAGTGTAACAAAATTTACAACCCACCAATCAGTAGGAAAAAAAAGAAAAACAGTCTGTCGATTTTTCAGATTTTGTAGTTTAACATAGGAACATGGGAAAAACAGTGGTGTTGGTACTCCATTCTAAGCATCTACAAATTCTTTAACCTTGTTTGATATTTGGAATTCCAGGCTGTTTTTATTTCTCTCACTTTTCACTAACTTATGTCTCATTTTTGTCTGCAATATGAAGTCCAGCACCTATGTAGATTCAGGACAACCACGGCTATTGGCTGATGTAACTCAATTATGACATAAACTCCTGGATGCAATCAAATTTTCTTCAACTCAACTGCACAAAATCTGACATACTCATTATAGGTCCCACTTCCCTCACCTCTACAGCCAAAGACTTCTGCCTCTCTGTCAACAACTCCACCCTCTCACCCTCACTGCACTGCCGGAACCTTGGAGTCATCTTTGACCACAAACTCACTTTCTCCCACCACATCAACGCAGTCACAACAACAGCCCTCCATCACCTCAGGAACATTGCCCGCCTTCGCCCTTCTCTCTCCTTTTCTGCAGCTGAAACCCTGATCCACGCCTTCATCACATCACGCATTGATTACTGTAACAGCATCCTGTACGGCACAACCACAAACCTTCTCAACAAACTTCAATACATCCAAAACTCCGCCGCACGCCTCCTCACCCGTACCCATTCTCGGGATCATATCACCCCTGTCCTTCAGAATCTTCACTGGCTCCCCATCCCATACCGCATCACATTCAAAATCCTCCTACTCACCCATAAAGCACTCCATAACCAGGCCCTTTCTCACCTTTGGGACATGCTCCACCCCACGCCTCCTGTACCCTCCGCTCCTCAGATGCAAACCTCCTGACTGTCCTCGGACCAAGCATCGAACCTGGGGGACAGAGCCTTCTCTGTTGCTGCCCCCTCTCTTTGGAACTCACTCCCCCAACACATCCGGGACACCACTGACCTTACCGCCTTCAAGTCTAAATTAAAAACACACCTGTTTCGCACCGCCTTTAACTTATAATTTCTCCAGTTTTATCTCATAAACAATATATACTTATTTTTATTTACTCATTTTTTTTTAACCTGTTTTTCTGTCTTTTGTAGGTCCTCTTGTTGGCTCAGTATTTTCTTGTTGCCTTGTTTTTCTATGTATATTGTTTTTAATATGTACTTTTATCCTTCTATCCTTGTAAAGCGTCTTTGAGTTTTTGAAAAGCGCTGTATAAATAAAATGTATTATTATTATTATTATTAATTATGTTTACATTCAGTGTAACAAAATTTATGAGCCAAAAATCATTTGAAAAAAGAAAATAATAAAATCTTAATGATTTAAATAATAACTTAAAAATTGATCAATATTTATTACATTATTGATTATATTAATTTGCAGTCTACAATGCAGAGGCAATCTGTAACTCTTTTCTTTGTAAAAACGTCAGTTTGCAGGGAAAAGTTTGCCCTGTAACAGGTCTTCAAGGCACTGACAGCAGGTGTTGCTGCTCAGTACTTATTAGTGCTAACAACTTTGAGCAGGAGGGCGGCACGGTGGCGCAGCAGGTGGTGCATGCTAACCTTGCATAGCAGATGGGCCTGCCTGATTCAGTTCCTGAAATCCCGCAGATCCCATCTTGTAGCGCTCTGTTGATCAATGGATTCACTTGGCTAAAATTTTAACGGCCCAATCAGGGAAGAGAGGCGGGAGCTATAGAATGCGGACGTGACGACAACCGGAAGTTGAAAACTGGAAGTTGAGAACAAAGATGCCGATTAGCCTATTGTCCTCATAGATACTTATGCTGCGTTCCATTAACCTCAGAACTGGGAACTGGGAAATGGACGTGACATCATCCCCGACTTATCTGCATTCCAGTTGAAGTCGGAAAAAAACGAGCCGATCGACCAGGCTATTGTTAGCTGTTGTTAGCACGTCCTGCGTTGTTGTTCACAAATTCACATGAAGAATGTGATTACCACTATGGCAGCATTTTTGTAAGTATAAGTCTAACACTACTATGCATACAGCTGATCTAGAGCGACACACACTGGTC
This sequence comes from Scarus forsteni, assembly GCA_036419115.1. Classification (NCBI taxonomy): domain Eukaryota; kingdom Metazoa; phylum Chordata; class Actinopteri; order Labriformes; family Labridae; genus Scarus; species Scarus forsteni. Next base: position 2,325,232 of record JAZDUH010000155.1, on the reverse strand, counting down.
AGAAGTGCAAATAAATGGATTATTACAGGAGCTAAATAACTGTTTAGACTGGGGGCTGCCATCTTTGATTGTCAACTCGGGGGAGGCGAGGTTTCCCCGAGTTCCTAGTAGGATATTCCGACCTCGGGGGGCGTTCCAGATAAAATTTCCTACTTGGAAGTGGGAAATTCCGACCCCCGACTACAACTGGAAAGCACCATTAGTAAAACTTGGCGAAATCTGCCCTCCTCAGAAGTTTACTTGTAGGGATTGTCTTTGACGAGGTTCATGTTACAGATAAGTGTCAAATTAATCATCTGTGTGGTACAATTTAGTGTAAGACGATAGTAAAAGGCCGTTAGCCGTTAGCCGCTAAGTTAGCGGCTAACAGCTAACAGTCATTAGCTTTAAGCCGCTAACTTAGCCACTTAAAGCCAACGACAGTAAATGACTGTTAGCTGTTAGCTGCTAACTTAGCTGCTAACGGCTAACAACAGCTAACAAAAAAGTATGCTTTTTTTTTTTTTTATTCTTTATTCAGCCATTTCAAGTAACAAACAGGCACATTTTGCATCATACAGTCTTCAAAAATCATTGAGCAGCATCAGCAGCCAATATAAACAAAATAATAAAATAAAATGAATATATAAAAGAAAAAATAATAATGACAAATCCAATGAAAACATTGCTTCATTACATGAGGCAACCCTGCTTGATGTGGATTGGTCTGTGATGAATGTGACGAGCAGAACGATTATCCAATCACAAGCTTGTGTTTTTTTTTAAACGTTCTGCCCCTGAAAACAAATTAAAAGGGCCCCTACCCAGATGGACTAGTGAAATATTTCTGTGGCAGATATATTGAGCTGTCCATCTGGCTTGTCAGGTTAGGTGCATGCGCCTCACAGCAAGAACATTCCTGGTTCGATTCCTGGGTAGGGGCCTTTCTGTGAGAAGTTTGTATGTTCTTCCCGTTCTCTCTGGGCACTCCCACGGACCAAAAACATGCTCATCAGGTCAATTGGTGACTCTAATGCTCTTGAGTATAAGTGTGAGCGTGAATGGTTGTCTGTCTCTCTACATGGCCCTGTGATCGACTGGCGACCAGTTCAGGGTGCACCCCGCCTCTCGCCCAATGACAGCTGGGATAAGCTCCAGCCCCCTCATCAGAGGACCTGTCTGCACCAGGAGCTGAGAGTCGACCACAGCCACAGGCGCAGAACCCAGAGGAGAGATGATGGACCTCAAAACTTCTTCAGGAGCCTACGAGACAGAGCCCTGCAGCCATAGCCGACCACAGCTCACAGTGCAGAGGGCTCCTATAGAGGAAACACTGGAGATCCTAATGATAAAGAATAAAATAAGTAAAAACTAAGATATCAATAAAAACTAAGAACCAGACCATAAAATAGTTCTGCTAAAATATTAAGATAAGAAATGAGTAAAATCCATAAATAAAAAAAAACAAAGTGGGAACTAATATAAATAAATGTCTTCAATAAAATCTTAATTAAAAGCTAACCTAAAAAGGTGTGTCTAATCCTGCTCAAGACACACTCTCTTTGAGAGTTTAACACTTACTAAGGTGTCTGCAGAGGACATAGACCATAAAAATGGGCCTTTTAGGAACATCGGTTCTCAGTTAGACACATTCCATTTCTTTTACTTTACGTGGCACCTGATGTTTATTGATGCCCTTGATTATCATATTGGCACAGCAGAAGTGGAACCAAATAAGAGGTCAGTAATAAATAGTTGTCTTGACTTATGACACAACTATCTTGGTGGTTGACGAGGGCAAACAAGAGCAGAAGCAGCAGAACGATGATGTGCTCATGCATTTGAACCTTTAAAGTAAATGCTCCATGCGGAGCTAGACAGACAGGCAGAGTGACTTTCCCTTAGCAAAAAGTAGTTTATTCAAGTGTACTAAGAGTATACTTATTCTATACTTAAACTGAGGCAACTTACTTTTTATGTACTATATTTTATATACTTAAGAGTGGTACACTCAAATATACTTGAAGAAAAGTCAGGACTAAGTACATTAATAATAATACTTACACTTATTGTTTTAGTATTAAAAAATTATGCTTGTACTTTAGTAACTTTTTTATTTCTAGAGCCCTTTATCTTTAACCTCATATATGAAAGTACTTTGTATAGGAATCTGCGTATCTTTACATCCAGACTGGTCTGATTTAGTAAGTACTTTAACTAAAACACAACAGAGTTTGGCACTTGGACAAAAGGCATTAATTTGATGTAAAATCTTCAAAAATAACCAAGTCATTAATTTAACAAAATGTACCATCGCTCAAGCTCTGCTGGATCTCTTCTTAATCTATTCATGAAGGGAAATTACAATAAAGTAGAACTTACAAGTATACTTAAGTATAACAACAAGTAAACTAGTCTAATTGCGAGAAAAAGTATTTTTTTAGTTCCAATAAGTATATCTAAAGTATACTTCAATAAACTAAAATGCGGACGAGAAGTATATAACTAGTACACTGTTGGAATATTTAGGTATTCTTGTTGTATATTTGAAAGTGTACTTTTGTTAACTTAAATGTCCTTATAAAGTATCCTTAAAGCTTACTTTTATAATCTTAAATATGTTCCAATTTAGTTCGAAGAAGTATTAAATTAGTACTGGTACACTACAAGCACATGGTCCGCAGTGTACTTGCTATACTTAAGCATACTGAATAAAATGAACTCCAAGTATACTCGTAGGCTACATCTCAATCAGGTGTTCCTGCAAAATGTTCCTGTTCCTGTTTTCCTTCTTCCATCAAAAGTGTGAAATAAACATTAACTTTTTCTCTACAATGTCTCTTTCCAAAATGAATGAACAGAATGTGTAATAATGTTAAAGTCAACTTTTTGAGCGATATACTTGATGGTCAGGATCACCCAGTTAAGCTGACTTTATTTCTGCACATTCACATATCATGTCTTGTGTTTCCTGGTTTATTTTGAAATCACTAACCCTTGTCTTCCTTTGTCACAGCTGTTCCCTGATTGTTCTCTCAGCACCTGTGTCCAATGGTGATGTGTCATGTGCAAAAGATGAGGAGCTGATGCTTTGTCGTGAATCAGAACAGCCGACTCACATAGAGTGAGTGGGGTTCCCAATTTTAAAGAGAATTTTCTCAAAAACAGGGCTTATCCTCAAGGAGAGAAGAAATCCAAGCTGAAGGATCTGATTTTTCTAAACGCCAACTTGCACTGAGGACATTTATAGTGGTTCCTTAAGTTTGGTCCTGGTTCTGTTCTGTGGATTTGCTCGCAGTTTTTTGTTAATTTGTGCAATAAAAATGTTAGACTTAAGTATTAAACAAAAGTAAAAATGATTTCTTATCAGAATAAATGCACAAAATTAGGCAAGGATAAGGCTTCTCATAAAAACATTGAAATCAAAAGGGTTTTCAACACACAAACCATTCATTACTATTTTTTTATTTAAGGTTAAATAAAGGGAAAAATTCTTAATTAAGAGTATTTCAGGAGTCTAGGGGTTCATTTACACCTATGGCTCATTTGCTTTGTTCCAATTCAGACGTAAAATCGATACAATTGTTTCGGTTGTCACTTGGTACCTTTGTGTTCACACAGCAGAAGTGTCCTGTGGTCCAAAGTTGTAAACAAATGACATAGGGCTGAAACGATTCCTTGGATAATCCCGATTATTCAATTACAAAATATCCTCGGGGCAAATTGTGTGCCTCGAAGCCTTGTTTAATATATAATTATACATATAAAATATATATCTGGACTGCTATACAGTGCACGGTGTTTGACACGGACGGCCATTTCTGTGGCACAACGCGCCTGCTACCTCCACTGCTGCGCGGCTTGTAAAATCATGAAGGAAGAGAAAAGAGAGGGACAGAAAGGAGAGAGTCCGCAGAAGAAATGGCAGAGAGTGTCCCAAGTGTGTGGTCACTACAAGAAGGGACGAAAAGAAAACACAGTGCAGTGTGTCTGATGTCAAACGGAGTTGGCTTAGCACGTAGTTTTGCATAATAGCACGTCGTCAATGCTGCAGCTTGTCAACAGTAAATATCCAGTCTGTGTGTCAAGTCCGCAGAGCACACACAACAGGATGACACTCATGACACATCAACAGAAGCAGCTAATGTGATCAATGACTGAGATATGGGCTAGTAAATAACCTACTTTGATTATGGCTCCGTGTAAAGGCTGGTTCAGAATGTAAATCAATGCGGAGGCTACTTGCCCAGAATCATGTGTATTTTGTTCACATACTTTTCACATCCAATAACTTTACATTTAATTTGATTGCAGAGAGTAGAACAGGAAACACTGACAGTGAGTAGAGGAAGCAGGTGTAGGGAATGCTTTCATATGTTATAGAAATGTACATTAGCTAGTTAAATTATCTTAGTATCTAAGTATGATATTAGTTGGTCCTAGAAATAAAGTAAGCAAAATAAGATCATCATTATGGTACAGTAGTAAAGGCAACAATTTAGCAAAAAGAGATAAGCATGAATCCAAGTAAAATAAAAAATAACCAAACTTTGAAAAAAAAATACTGAAAAAAAGCAAGATATGGCCGAGAGTAAAAATAAAAGCATAGATTTTGATTTTAAGATCCCATTTATGCTCAGAATGTAGAAAAATAAGTTGTTAATTTAAGTGGCCTGGCTTTTCTGTTTTGCGTGTTACTAATAATAATAATGCGTTGTGATTCAGTGTAAAAAAAAAAAAATAGCAGTGAGCGCAATGTAGTAGTAATCGATTACAATAAGAATGGATAGTTGCAGTCCTGGACATGTGCATTCAAATGTTTTTCTTATTGGTCATAAATCGTAATGGAGGGCGGGGGGCTTCTTCCACTTCTTACAACAGCCATGGAGCATCAGCAGTGTGTGTAGCTATTTTGTTTTATAGTGCTCATCTGTCACTCATTCTCAGACTCGCAAGTTTGTAGACCTCTGTATTTTAATGAGCATTGTCCTTTGTGCGTAATTTTCTCTTCTGCCCAGACTACTATGTAGTATTTTATTTCCTCACTGCTCCACGTAAGCCCACGACTCAATCCTTCGTCCAATCCTTCTTCTATTGTTTTGACTGAATGATTGGCAACCAGGTGTATTACAGCCCCCCGCTACTACATTGTGAACCAAAGGCATGAGTCAGTTGTGTCGGTTGCTGAGAGGTGCTTTCACTGCAAAGGAACTGCTAGAGGGCTTGAGTCAAAGCGAGCCAAGACCACCCATTTTGTCAATCTCGATCTGCTTGTTTTGTCCCACATCCCAGTGCAATTGCTGTGTTCACATGCCCAAAGGAAGCGAACTTCAGGAGGGGTCAGTTATTGTTTCGGAACAACTGCCCCAAACAAGTCAGGTGTAAATACACCTAAAGAGTTGGCTATTCTTGAACAGAAAGAGCTGTCTGTCTGAATTTTACCCTTTATTTCTGACTGTCTTGTTGCCAGTTCTTTGTCTTTTTGTCACATTCCAGCAAAGCCCTTGTTCATGCTCATCCTGATCTTGACCCTTTTTGTCAAGTCGCTCTGAAAATGCCCTATTATTAAATTAATGAATGATTCATTGATGACATTGACAACATTGACTGTAAACTCTGTGATTTAATAAAGCAGATGCTGTTTGGATGTATCTAGATATAACTAATTTGATTTTTAATTTTATTAAACCCTGACATTTAATAATGACAGACTTTATGATAAACCTCATTAAATGATACATATATGCAGAGTTTCCAAATAAGAACAGACTCAAACCCACTTAGACTCAGATACAAAATACAAGAAGAGAATATGCCAAATAAACATTTCTTTCAATTGTTCTTTGAGATAAAGACCTGAATTAAGAATAAAGAAATCAGTGATACAATAAAACGAGCAACAAACTCTGGATTGAAGCACTGTTTTGTGAACAGTATGAATTGGTGGAAATTCTTGTCAAACACAGTCTTTTATCTTTTTTTAACACAGGGCAGCTCTTTATAAACTGATGGTGTTTTATCATTTCAGTGTCTGCTTTGTGTCCATTTTGAGAACCGTTTCTTCTCCGTGGTTAATCTGCACTGATGTTTTGTCAAAGTCCGCTCTGTTGTGGCGTCCAGTCAGAGAGTGATATCCAGGAAGAGGGGGCAGGTCCGTCAGTCAGGAAGCTCTCCTGTATACTCGCCATTAGCTCCTCAGAGATCCCTCCTCTCTCCATTGTGCAAATAATATGTCCAGGATAATGGTTAACATAATGTGTCGGAAACCATTTCCAGTTCCACCGAAGAGAGAGGGGACTGCCAACAGACCAAGAGTCTGACATGCTTTACAGTTATCATGAGTGGTCATGGCTGAATTGCAAATCAATCAATCAATCGTTGTAGCACCAGTTCATAACAAGTTTTATCTCAAGGCACTTTACAATAGAGTAGGCCGAAGCCAAACTCTTCATCAAATAGATACACACATATGCATATACATATAATAAATATAATGGGTGAATCCCAATTCTACCCCCAGCCCTTTCCTGTAGCACTGTTTCGAGGGCCAAGAAGAAGGTGTGAAAACACACTGCTGAGAAACGAGACACCACTCATCACCCAGCTGCTTGCCGGCTGTGATTTGTCAGTAGCGGGCAGTGTATTAAGGGAAATTCTTATGCCTCTTCCTTTCAAGTAAGGTCCTGCTCTTCGTTTTCGATGGCTGTGTAACCCTTGGTTTCAGCCCTTTCCCTTAGCCCTACTAGACATGAACATGCAAAACCAAGAGGTAAGGGGCAAGACAAAGGCTAAGGGATAGAATTGGGATACACCCGTTTTCAAGACCTCATGTCTATATGGTTGTAAAGATAGTTAACATGGATAAAAAAAATCAATACATCCACGGATAAAGAGATCAATCAGATATTAACATTAATATAAGGAATATAATCTGGAGAGGATTTATGTTAATTTAGCATCTAGCTGAACTACCATGGATTTTGGGGTTTAAAGTATGATTTTTTTTTTTTTTAAATATGTAATTTCTCTTGATAGTTGATGCGATATAGCATTGGAAGTGGACCAGATTCATAGCAGGAGTCATTCATGATTGTTCGTCAAGGTCACATGAATATATATGTGCTGAAAGTCTGAAGTCTCGGCTTTACACTGTCCATCTTGTTGGTCATAGAACTGTAGGAACATTAAGGAACACTGGGGTGATAATACATGTTATTCTGTCACCTGGCTGTTGATCAGCTGTACGTTTGTTATATTTGCCTTCATTCACTGAACTGGTGGAGAAAAACTTCAGAATTATGTGAACAAGGGGATTTTCTCCAAAGAGGTGACAAACAGCACAGATGGGAAACATAGTTGAATTGTTCTCATCACCTCTGTGACATATTCTACCACTGTAGACATACATACATGCCTGCTGAAATAAATCGAGTATTGCTCTCTATTGTTTCTTTTCCTGTCTGTTTTGGCAGGGATACGCTGCCTGTGTAATGTGTAATGAAACATCTTGGCAGTGCTGTGGAGATCCAAGAAGGGTGGGTGGATGTCTTTACCCTGAGAGGCTTCTTTAGCCTCCACCCACACAGGACAACCTTTCCACCGTGAGTGTGAGAAAACCACAATGATATCATAATTCAATGCAGGAAACTCCCTCAATATGATTCATAGGGGGAATAGAATGAAAATCACTTGGAAAGGGCAGAAGTGTGGTCAAACGTTTCCACATTCACACATTGGGGATCTCTCTGAGCAGGGAAAACTATCAGGATAGAGGATTTTTGTGTCCTCACCTGCTCCTGTGGATTCCCCTGGATCACTGACACATGTTTATGTAAGACCACTGGTCAGACCTGCAAGAAATACGCCAGGTTTAAAATGTGTCAAGTGGGGGTGCTGGTTTGGCAGAGTGGTTAGGCACACAGACACAACCTATATACATGCTTCTGCCAGCCTATGGCCTGTTTGCAGAGTGTAACCCCCTACTCTCTCCTCCCAGCCTATCCACTGTCTCTCTCTCTCTCTCTCCCTTGTCAATAGAGGCATAAAAATGACCAAAAATAATGTTTAAAAACATGAGTCAAGTCCACTTACACCCACATGATAAAAGTGTGAAAGCAGAAAAAACTGCATGGATTTTTGACTTTGTTCACTTTGATTTTACCAGATAAATGTTGGACAAAATTTTATTAATGGTGTTTGTGCAGCACTGACTTATCTGAATGATAATAATCAAAGCCCACTTCACAGCTTTACACATGTCTGATGAGCTGTAGCTGAGTGTTGACACTAAAGCATGGACAGAAAAATGATCTCCTCTACTTGTTTGAAGGCGAACCTCAGTAAAAGGATTGCTGGTTGAGGCGGTGGAGTATAGACTGTGATTCTGGTCAGAGGATCAAGGCAATTGGAGGGAGAGATCTCAGTGTTCTTCCTTTAAAGAAGTTATTGGACTTACGACATTGTTCAAAATATTGGAAAGTGCATGTGTATGTGTGTGTGGTCTGAAAACAGAAAAAGGAAAATATATTTGAAAAAGAACAAATGACATAATAATAATCATGAAGCCATTACAAACACTCAAATTTAAGTTGCACTGCTAGCAAGAGACAGAGATAGCAACAACTGTGAACCCAGGCTTGCTTGCTCAAACTCTCACAAAGCTTTCCATGTATTACACAAACAGGAATAATCATCAAAGTATTCATAACTTAAGATAAGAAAGCACTTACATTTCCTCAAGAACGCACACAATACAAAGAACACACAGAAAGTCCACACAGCTTCATCCATGTGACATATTCTACCACTGTAGACATACATACATGCCTGCTGAAATAAATCGAGTATTGCTCTCTATTGTTTCTTTTCCTGTCTGTTTTGGCAGGATACGCTGCCTGTGTAATGTGTAATGAAACATCTTGGCAGTGCTGTGGAGATCCAAGAAGGGTGGGTGGATGTCTTTACCCTGAGAGGCTTCTTTAGCCTCCACCCACACAGGACAACCTTTCCACCGTGAGTGTGAGAAAACCACAATGATATCATAATTCAATGCAGGAAACTCCTCAATATGATTCATAGGGGAATAGAATGAAAATCACTTGGAAAGGGCAGAAGTGTGGTCAAACGTTTCCACATTCACACATTGGGGATCTCTCTGAGCAGGGAAAACTATCAGGATAGAGGATTTTTGTGTCCTCACCTGCTCCTGTGGATTCCCCTGGATCACTGACACATGTTTATGTAAGACCACTGGTCAGACCTGCAAGAAATACGCCAGGTTTAAAATGTGTCAAGTGGGGGTGCTGGTTTGGCAGAGTGGTTAGGCACACAGACACAACCTATATACAGGGATGCCAGCCTATGGCCTGTTTGACAGGAAGCAAAACCTAGCCTGAGTCAAGGAAAGACAAAAACTAAATTAACATTTTTGTCAACAAATAGACTAGACTAAAATGACCAAAATAATGTTTAAATGAATTTGAGTCATGTAGAAATGATAAAAGTGTGAAAGCAGAAAAAACTGCATGGATTTTTGACTTTGTTCACTTTGATTTTACCAGATAAATGTTGGACAAAATTTTATTAATGGTGTTTGTGCAGCACTGACTTATCTGAATGATAATAATCAAAGCCCACTTCACAGCTTTACACATGTCTGATGAGCTGTAGCTGAGTGTTGACACTAAAGCATGGACAGAAAAATGATCTCCTCTACTTGTTTGAAGGCGAACCTCAGTAAAAGGATTGCTGGTTGAGGCGGTGGAGTATAGACTGTGATTCTGGTCAGAGGATCAAGGCAATTGGAGGGAGAGATCTCAATGTTCTTCCTTTAAAAAGTTATTGGACTAAATTTACTGCATTGTTCAAAATATTGGAAAGTGCATGTGTATGTGTGTGTGGTCTGAAAACAGAAAAAGGAAAATATATTTGAAAAAGAACAAATGACATAATAATAATCATGAAGCCATTACAAACACTCAAATTTAAGTTGCACTGCTAGCAAGAGACAGAGATAGTGAACCCAGGCTTGCTTGCTCAAACTCTCACAAAGCTTTCCATGTATTACACAAACAGGAATAATCATCAAAGTATTCATAACTTAAGATAAGAAAGCACTTACATTTCCTCAAGAACGCACACAATACAAAGAACACACAGAAAGTCCACACAGCTTCATCCAGTCTGATCTGCTGCTTGTCGGTACCGCTTTGTCGGTGCGGCTGAACATGTCCTGATGTGTTCAGTCTGCATATATGCCTCTTACTAGTAGTGGGTGCTGTTGGACCTCAACTGTAGGGCTTTCTCATACTATTCTTTGCTCCAGCTATTGAGATCGGAATCAAGATGGGAGATTAAGAGCAGTCGGATTGCTTTATGCTGATGACTTACTAATATATATTTCTGATCCAGAGAATTGATTGCTGCCTTTCTACATTCTAGTCCAATTTCAGGACATTTTAGGTTACAAATTAAATCTAAAAAAGTCCTCAAAGCAAGTTCATGAAGCAAAAGGCAAAGTTTATTGTCAGTCCAAATATCAGGTACACAAAAGGCTGGTAGAATCAGGCAAAGGTATCCAAAAGCAGAAGGCAGAAAGCAAAGGTATAACAAAGTGGGTCCTGATCAATCAATAGCTTTGATTAGAACACTGGAAAAGTGACTATATGGTACAAACAATCTGGCAACAAGACAGGGAAAGGCATGAGGGTTGGTTGGGGGTGATGAGACACAGCTGGGGAAACGCAATCAGGGATCAAGTGTGGCAATGTCTGACAGGAAGCAAAACCTAGTGAGTCAAGGAAAGACAAAAACTAAATTAACATTTTTGTCAACAAATAAAAACTAGACTAACATGTATGACAGAGAACTCATCCAACTAGAATGAATTTGGTCATGTAGAAAGTAGGGACAAGTATACACAAGTATAGACAAATATATATAATCACAGGCACTTTGGTTATGTAGACAGGTTGAATGAATTAAGAGAGACATATGATTTGGTACATTCAGGTGGGGCAGGTTCACTGTTTGTTGTCAGTTCTAGTATTGTAACTGAGATGCTCTGCCAGGTATAGCCTAAATAAAGGTGACTGTTTTTCACATCAAAGATAAATGTAATTCTGTTCATTTAAACATTCAAACTTAATAAGCATTTAGTATAGGGTTATTAGATGTTTAATTGTATTCAAGTGTAAAACGTGAATTCAGAAATTCAAGGAAATAGGAATGCCTTACCCCTTACATTCATATTTTAGTTGACTAAATTTACTGCAGATTTTATCAAATAAAATGTTGTGAAATTTAAAAATGCTGTTATTAAAACTAAATTAAAAAGGGCTGCCAAAATTAACACTGGTGGCCAGACTTGTTCTCCAAAAAGAGGAGTATATCATCCAGTAGCAAAATAACTTGTTGAAATCTCATTTCATTCACCAGAACTTGAAAAACAGCAGGTTCATTTTGTCAAACCAAATTAAGAGGTATTGAAGTGTCCAATTGGGGTTTTGAAAGCCATCTTCCACGTATCACTCTTTCTGTTTATATCCAAGTTATTAGCATTTCTTAGGTCTGGTATTGATTTTGATGGTGATGTTATTAAAGCTCCTGTAGACAACTTAGGATTTCAGTGTTTGACCGAGTCAACCCTGCAGCCAGAGGGTCTCTTATATATTGCTCCCTTGTCTCCCTTTCTGGGTAAGACAGATTGTAGATGTCACAGGTTAACTGTGTGTGTGTGCATGCCTCTGTCTTTAAGTGTGGGAGGGAGCACTCACTGGGCTTTCACAGGCAGTAATCCCCTCACACATGGCAGCCATCACAGCTGGGACTGGTGCGCGCTCTGCAGTCTTCAAAAGGAAACAGGTGCTGAGAATCTACAGGCTGCAGCAGAGGAAAACAAGGATGCTAACCTACAGTCAGTTTGGAGGCTTCACAGCCGGGCTGATGGAGAGAAAAGGACAACATGGATTAACTGGAATCCTGGGTGGAGCACAGGAGAGGGCAACCACCTCCAGAAGTCTCTCGTCTTGTTATTATGGGCGACATTATCAGTGGTTTTGGAACTTCATCGTTGAGCCCCAGCAACACAACAAAACAATATTTAATCAGTTAATTAGAGATGGGCCTTTCCTTTGTACTTTGGTCATATTTGGAATGTTGGTTTCAGTTGCATGATTATGTTTGAGTTTGTTTAGAAAGTGTGCTTGTTTAACATTTGTTCTTTACTTTTCTTTTATTTGTGCAAGTAGTTTCATTTTTTAGCTTGTCTTGATTTTAGTACTGTGGAATTAGTTGGCAACTGGGCTCTCCTCAAAGAACTCTGTACCTGGACATTGGGACACCTGAGCTGGTGTTCCGGGCATCGGTTGGAGACCTTGGGGGAGACCAACGACATGCTGGAGGGACTATGTCCTCAGGATCCACTGGGAAGAGCTGGATGAAAGGGCATGAGGTTGGGCTGTTATCCCCACCACCCGACCGAAGATAAGTGGAAGACACTGAGAACATATTATATATAATGCAGTTTTATTTTCATTAGAGATAAAAAAATGTTTCCCCTGTGCCTATCTTTGCTGAAACAAGAAAACTGTCCAGTGGCTGAGGACTAGTCAAGAGTTAAATGACAACCATCTAAGATGAAATCTTCATTTTTATTGCTTTCTTAACCCTCTATAGCATGAACTATTACTTAAAAATGTTTTTTTGGTCTTAAAAATGTTTGAATGCTTTTATTACTTAAAATGGCATAAATAATAGATAAATGAAAAATGTTTTTAAAAAGTTTAAAGGGGGGGTCTTTGATCAATTGTTGCCATATGCAACCGTGAAAAGTACCATAAAATCAATATTTTTGACCAAAAAGGCATTTTATTTAAAACAAGACTCAACATATCTATGTCATACTCATCTAAAATGAACAAATAAACATTTATACAGTGAAAACATTGTAGAATTTCAACAGTTATCTAAAACATCTGCCAATAAAAACCCAAAACCTTGAACCTGGCTCAGTACAGTACGATCTATCATTCTTTTTTTTTCATTTTATTCAGTTTTTTTTCTGTTTCATTACATTTGATTTCAACTCATTTCAGCTGATTTGATCTGATTTCATTAATTTGATCTGATTTCATTTCATGCCTTGTGAAAGTCAACAAAGCAGTTCCTATCAACATCTGCTAATAGAAACCCAAAACCTTGAACCCGTTGGTGGTGGGGCAGTAAAGTCGCTTCCTGACTAACTTTAACCTCACTTTATTACTTTATTACTATTACAACTTAAGGAAATTAGCTTTGCAGCAAGGTGAAACAGACTTTCAAACACACTCACGCCAACTCAGTCACCAGAACAGCAGAAACACTGGAGCACATTAACCAAGGAAAACACCAGTGGGCAAATCAGGAATGGAGTCATTCCCAACAAAAGTGACCTAAAGCAACACAGTAATGGAAGAACTCAGTTTTACACATCAGTTATGGCTGGGAAGATGTAGGAGTTTTACATCCTATCTGATTTGGCCTTTGGTGACCTGAATCTCCTGCCCGATGGTAAGAGATCAAATTCTGCATGGAGACGACAGTTACTGCTGTTGAGTTTTCTTTAAAACTGTGTTCATGTTGTCACTAAATGTCAGCCAGTTGTCATGATTACAGCCAGGAAGTTGTGGTATTGAGTCCTCTCCCCTGCCCCACCTTTTATAGATAACAAAGTGGTGACTTCCTTAAACCAATATACTCTTCTTTGTCTTTGAAACATTTAATTTTAAAAAGGAGTCATCACATCAGTCAATAACCATCACCACTGGACCTGAGCTGTGTCCCCCCCTTTAACCAACTATCACTGTCTCATCTTTACAGTATGTCGTCCTAAATAGGAGCTTCTGCAGTCATTGGTATACAGGATGTACAGGATACAGAGGACACACCCCTGTGGTGCACCAGTGGAGGAGAAGAGCAGGTCAGACACAGAGACACTGACCCTGACACACTGGGATCTGCCCACAGGAAAATCTAAAATCCACCCAACTAGGCCAGGACATAGGTTAGAATGAGACAATAATGTATCAGACAACATGTGGGGCTGGATTGTGTTCAAGTCAGAGGGAAAATCTAAAAACAATACATGTGCACGTGTGTCTGCACTTCAAAGATGCAGAATAAAAAGAGTTAAGATCGCATCACTCACCATGACTAACTCTTTCTGAACTAAAAGAGAGCACAAACCTCTGCCAAGGTAGTTCACATATTGCTGTTACATTTATTTCAGAAGATAAATAAAAAGTGAAAAAGCTACCACAATGCCTGACCTTAAATTACTATGAGCATCAGTCCCACAGATGGTACTGACTAACCCTGCAGGGACTAAAATGAGAGGGTCAGTGATTACTGATCACTTCATTGAGCAACTCTGACCTCTGCAGGTGTTAGAGCAGATTGCAGGAAGGTAGAATGTCAAAATGAACTAGCAAGAAGTTATGCCAAGCTGTTCAGTCTATTCATAAATGATCTGCCAAAAACTTGACCACAGTCTGGTTTCCAACTTCATGCAGATGATGCAGTCATATATGCTGCTCGTAAGTTACCCAACAAGGCAGCAATGATCATTACTGAACATCTGGAGAATGTCAATCAGTGCCTTGAACATAATCACCTGTTCCTGGACCTGAATTAAACAATTATAAAATAATAATAATGTGTAAGATAACATGTCACCCAGTTTTTATGTTTAACAAATTACAAATAAATACAAAAAAAAAAAATCTGAACAACAATTATCACAACAACCCTTAACACAAAATACAAGTGAATGAAAAAGACAGACTTTTCCTTGGAACTGTGTGACCCTTTACAAGCACTTGCTAACATTTTGACATTCAGAAGTGGCTACATTTACATGCAGTCAATATTCCAGTTTATGAAACATTTGAAGTAACTTGTCAAACTGCGTGAAAAAACAAGGTTATTCCTCTATGCATGGTACCCCGATCAAAACAGCGACAACATCTCAATGCACAGTCCGTCATTACACAATGCACGTCATTTCCACTTCTTCCTGTATCCAATAGCAACAACAGCAGCAGCAGAATGGCAGATAAAGAAGAGCCTGGAGCAGATAGCAGTCGCCTTATTTCTGCTTTGGTGCTGATAATGAACCCACCACCAGTATTTCACACTATTCTATGTCAATATCTACATTGATGGAATGCGAGAAGTAGGAGATGGAGCCAGAGCTGTGCCATTTTACAAGTACTTCCTGTACTCAGAAGACCAAGATTTCTTGTCAAAAGAACATGCTCAGAACACAAATTACTTTTCCTTTTGATGGGATCCCGACAGGAATATACATGACCAATTTTTTGGGTTAGAAAAGCAATAAAAATCGTGGTCCTGCTCATCAGCTCAAGAGTCTGGGCGTCATTATGGACAGCACCCTCTCATTCACACCTCATATTCAAAACATCACCATTCTTGCATTCTGCCACCTCCGTAACATCTCCAGATTCCATCCATCACTGTCCCAATCCAGCACCAAAATCTTGGTCCACTCATTTGTCACATCGACTTCTGTAATGCCCTCCTAACCAGACTCCCCACAAAACTCATCAACAGACTGCAACTCATTCAGAACTCAGCTGCCCGGATCATCACTCCCACCAAATCATCTGACCACATCACGCCTGTTCTTATCCAACTTCACTGGCTCCCTGTACTGCATCCACTGCAAAAATCTTCTCACCTACGAAGCTCTCCACAGCCTAGCCCCCACTTACTGTAGCTCAAATCACAACTCAAAACTCACCTGTTGAAACTTGCATATTACATGTAATTGGACATTGTACACTACACTTGTTTTTATGTTGGTGTTTTGTTTCATGCTTGTGCTTTTATTCTCTGTAAAGTGACCTTGGGTGACTTGAAAGGCGCCTCCAAATAAGGGGCCTGTTGCACGAAAGTAGGATTCAGAAATCCAGGCTAAATGATTAAGCCCAGCTTGTACAAGAGACCAAGCGAGAATGAGAGCTAACGGATTCCTCAAGCCAGGTGAAACCCCTCATCAAAGCAGGAAGTCTTCATGGAGGCGTATTAGGAAGTAAAAGACCGAATTTAAAAAAGAGAAAACACCGCCACGGTGATAAAACAACGACAGAAAACTCTGCAGACTACCTGAATGTATAATAGTGTGCTGATAAACAGTACGTACTCCGCTGAAATGTCACAATATCAATTCAAACAGTTCATTCGAAATCAAAGTTGTGCCCTGATTACTTATTTGTCTAATTGCACGTGAAACTCAAATTGAAACATCCACGTTTGCTCCTTATGCTGCATGCTCCTATGCTATTGAATTATATGTATGCAAGTTTGCATGAGTTTGTGCATGCAAGCAGAGCCGTCTCTATCTAATGTTGGGCCTCATGTGAGATTTCATATGATGTCCCCTTCTTCTGCGATTAACATATGCTAACTTAAGAAATCTAATAGCACTATTTTTACTATTGTCTGTAATTTAAAAGAAAATGTTTCACCAAATTTCCATGCTCAACAAAAAATAGCCTACATACAAAACAATCTGAAATACAAAGTACTTTTACCACAAATTAAAAACCCTTTAAATTGGTGAACAAATAATCATAATTGTAATAAATTTTAAGTACAGCAATCAACATCAAAAAATTTAAATAACCACGCAGTTTGCACACAATAACTCTGTACATAAACTACATTTACACTGTGCAATGACTGTACGTTAACATTTGAATCACTGTGAGCCTTTCTATTTAAAAAAGTTAATATTAACTAGTTTTAATTTAAGTATACTCAAAGTGATTTTTTTTTTTTTTTTACATATTTTACGATTTGATTTGTTTATAATAATGCTTTCTGTCTTGTTAAGTCAGTTTGTGACTTCAGTTTAAAAGGCGCTGGTTTACCTGCTCTGATTTATCCTTATTCACTAAAGAAACACCATGTGACTCTTTGACTTTTATCCAAACTAATATGGTATGTGCATTTTATATTTATTCTATGGATAAATCTTATCTAATGATTGCAAAATCATCTAGAATCCTAATTTTATCTAAAATCACTGCAAATTCTGATGACAAATGTTCAAATAATGACAGTGGGTCTTGTTGAATGTGATAATGTGTGGTGGGCAGTGGAATTAAAATTGGTTTCAGTTTGTGGGGACTGCAGACTGAGAAAATGGAAGAGATTAAATAAATCCTGGAATTTAGCATGGTCTGGAGCAGGCTCGAGCTATATAGAATAAATCTCCATGGTAACATATATCAAAGCATGTTACACTTCCCCCTATCTGACTTTTGTGCAACCATATCATGGATTAATCCATTATCCTACTTTCGTGCAACAGGCCCCAGATGTATTATTATTATTATTATTATTATTATTTGAAAAGGAGTAACCCAGAGGTGATTTCCTTGCTTTGATAAAGTGGAATATGAGCATATTTCTTTTTTCTAAAGGGTTTTTGGTGTTTACGTGGCTGTGCACAGCCGGGTCATTGCTAATATTCTGGTTATGAAAGGGTTAAAGGACTACATGTAAACATAGCAAATGTTTTTGCTCCTTTGTCCCCTAAAAATGTGCCCAATGATTGACTAATCACCTTGGCCTGCTTTCACTTTCGTTGAGGAGGTTGCTGGACCCTTTAACTGACTGCTTTGACCTGCTGGCTGACCACTTCAAATGCAAATCATGTCTGTGCAGACTTTCTTCTCAGAACAGTCTCTAGTTTCCAATCAAAGAGTTTTTTTTTTTTTTTAACCTGCCTGTTGCATCTTGGTCAAAATAGAAGTTTGAGGGGTGCTGGTTTGGCGGAGTGGTTAGCAACCAGGCACCCCATGTACTTGCTTCTGCCGGTCAAGGTTCGAATCCCGCCTGTGACCAGTTTGCAGAGTGTCTTCCCCTACTCTCTCACCCCCTTTCACAAGCCTATCCACTGTCTCTCTACTATCAATAAAGGCACAAAATGCCAAAAAAATACATTAAAAAAAAAAAATAGAAGTTCGAACAGTGGCTTTCATGTTAATGTATATGTGGGTCTCAGTAAAATCTCTGTTAATTCAAGTCTGTAAATCCAAGTGATACCCTCAGCCTGAGGTGGTGAAAGCCGCCCTGTCAGCTCGACTTCTGTGCTCTGCGTCACATTTCACATGGAGACCATCAGTCCGCTCTGTACGGCTGCTCTCCATAGTGTGTAAATGGAAACAGACATCGGCCTCTGAAAGCCTCAAAACCTCCTCTGCAGTTTAAAAGTAAAGGTGAAAGTCAGGCTGCAGACTCTTTGAATTCTTTCTGCACCTGTCCTCCTTTTAAGTTAAATCAGTCTGACGTGGTGATAAAAGCATCTCCGAGGAGCCCCAAATCCACTGAGTAATGTTAATCTGACTCCTCAGGCATGACCTTTTATTCAAGACTCTCCCCTTTTGATTTATTACCCTTGACTGAAAACAACCTGGCTGAGCTGGACAGTCTCATGCCATTGTGGACAGAACAATACTGTACACATTGATCAGTCAATAGAAAAACTCTAAATATGGAGAGGCATTGCAGATGCTTCACCAAATAGCCTGCAAAGAGTATTTGCTGGTGTACTGAGGGAGAAATCACTATGAACCCATAACACCTTTTAACTTTTAGAAATAAATAGAAAAAAATCATCTGATGAAAGTCTTTGAATAATTTGTCCCTCAGGTCATCAGACTGAACAACTCCTCACTGGGGGGAGGAGGAGTAATAGGAAGACAGAAGATGGTAAAAAGCAGTGGCCAGCCAGTATCTATATTTTTATCTTTTATTTTTTTATTCTTTATTATTTTTGTATATATCCTTTTATCTATAATTCAACTGCTACAAGAATTCCAAACACCTAACAACAAAAAAATGACATGCATAGCCTATCTTTACATTTAAATTACAAAAACAATACTAAAAGTTAAATAACTAAGCCAGCAGGGCTAGATGTTACTAATTACATTTACCAACATTACTGTTAAACAAAGTCAACACTAAAACTAATTGAGCATCATTTCGTGTTGACTTTGTTTCTTACTGGAGGTATCATTCTAAATTTTCCTGCAAGTTAAGTGTTATATTACTCCAAAATGATATGCTATTTCAAACGTACTGTATCCTAATTTGAAATAGCAAATTTGACATAACTTGGATACAATACGTTACAAATAAGAAACAAAAATAGATCTGCTAAGAGCTGATTTTATCTGAAATTAAAAGATAATTTAAAACCACAATAAGTCATCTCAAAAATATCAGTCAGGATGATTAACCATTAGTGTTTAATGTTTTTTTGATTGAAATTCAGGCTGCAAAGCCCGGTGCATCAACCTGAAAGAAGTATTCTTCCTTCCATTTGATTTATCCGCCACACAGGAAATATGAGGTTTGCTTTCCGGGGCGTCTGTTATGAGTACAGAGTGCTTCCTTTCCATCTGTCTATGAGCCCCAGAGTGTGTGCAGAGTAGGAAGGCTGCTTCATTCCCCTCTGAGACTGCAGGGCATTCACCTTTATGCATACACGATTGGCTCCTGCTGGAGGTGATGATGTAAACAGATATCAACTTTGTCCCCCTGAAAAGAGTGTGGAAATCTGCCCCTTCCAGGTTATGAGTTTGTTCAAACCCTCATACATATGAGCAATGCAGGTGGAGGCCATGGCACCATAGGCCTCCACCACTCCCACATAAGTAATTTTGGGCTCTCAGCAGTCCTCCCTATGATGAACTGTTAATTAAATGTTTACCTCCGCCAGGAGGCTATGTTATTGCCGGCATCTGTTTTTTGTTAGTTTGTTAGTATGTTAGTTTGTTTGTTTTTCTTTTAGCAAGATAACTCAAAAAGTTATGGATGGGTTTTGCTGAAATTTACAAGAAATGTCAGGACTGGAAAAGGAACAAATGATTTGATTTGAAAAAATGCAATTTTCGTGAAAAACTACTGAACTAAAATGGATATCATTATGAATCCGATTGCGAATGGTATGTTTTCATGGTCAAGGAATCTAAATATTTAGATGAAATAAAGGTAGGACTAATGCTGCGTTCCAGGCGACCCATAACTCGAAAATTTCCCAGTTGAAATTTCCAAGTTCCGACCCAAAAGCGTTCCAGGCAAATTACGACTTCAGTTTGAGCACAAGGAATTCTGGTATGTAAATTAACCAATATGTCAGGCATTATAAGATTTGTGCTTTATCAACTAACTCTTTTGAGTGAAACAGAAGTGGGAAAATGGTGCATAAGGTAACAGAAGCTTATACTTTACAGTGTTTGTCATCGTAAAGAGGCTGCCATATTGTTTAGGCAGTGATGTGACGTCACAAGTCGTAACTCAAAGTACATCAATCTGGTATGAGTTCACGGGTTGAAAGTTACGAGTTCGACTGCTGTTCCAGTGCACTTTCACAAGTTACAGGTGGGAGAAACACGAGTTACAGGTTGCCTGGAACGCAGCATAATATTTCTGGTGAAAATCACAACATGAGTGAGGACTGTGGCGCTGGTCTCCACTAACCAAGTGTGTTTCTAGTTCATTCTGTTGCTCACTTCAAAACATTGCAAAAACTCAAAACTAAGGAAGTTAGGCTCAACTTTCTCTTGTTTAAAAAATGTTGCAGATAGATTTATTTCTCCAGAACCAATGCAACCACTACCTTATTTCATTGACCCTCCCCGCCTTGGTTAACTGACCCTTTTGCAAATGACACGTTATGCTGCCGCCAGACCTAATCATGACCTTGCCCACAAACAGTAGTCATCTGCCATTTCTCTTTTCACTGTTCTCAATCTGCTCTGCTGGTGTACCTCTTTTTCTGTTGATAGGCTGCTGCAACCAGATGCAGCGCCTGCTCATGTATTAAAATATTATATCATAATTATTTATCCCTTATCATTCATTCATTCATTTTCCTATACCCCTTTATCCCTTTCGGGGTCAGCTATTTCAGCTGTCATTGGGCGAGAGGCGGGGTACACCCTGAACCGGTCACCAGTCGATCACAGGGCCACATAGAGAGACAGACAACCATTCACACTCACACTCATACCTAAGGGCAATTTAGAGTCACCAATTAACCTAATGAGCATGTTTTTGGTCTGTGGGAGGAAGTCGGGGTGCCCACAGGAAACCCACACATGCACGGGAAGAACATGCAAACTTCACACAGAAAGGTCCCTATCCGACCTGGGGATCCAACCAGGAACCTTCTTGCTGTGAGGCAAGTGCACTAACTGCTACGCCACGTGTCGCCCTGTCCCTTATCACATCAAGATGAAATTTCAACAATCACTATTTTACGTGCAAGAAATATTTCTGTCACACTACGGTCATGATCAATTTCAGAGAGATCGGGTTAACACTGAGAACTTACACTGTTATGTTGACACAGTACAATTTCCATTTCATTGAACTGGTTTAAAATCTTGAGTTGGCATACCAATAACTCATTAAATTAAGTGGAAAGTTCAAAACTCATTATGTTAATTTGAAGTGAATGGTAGAAATAAGTAATGGTAACTCACTAAGTCTAACACGTCTTACAGTGCAGCAGTCAGATTTGTTCCTAAACCGTTTAAAATCTGAATGCAAAAAACTTTTTGTAACTGCTGAACAAAAGCAATGAAACAATTTATATTAAAAATCTGAAAATTATGTGTATGTTTCTTTTTTGATATATTTGGTATAGGTAAACTGATAACAGGTGCAAAAGTGGTGCGGATCGCCCTCTTTAAATGAGGATTTTGCGTGTGCGACCAGCTGCCACCATGGACAGTTTGGGAGAACAGAGTGGCTGTAAACAAAGAATGGAGTTTGAAGCCATGGAGTTTGAGGTAAATAAACACACTGGTGAACTCCAGCAGAGACATCTATGTGCTGCTAGAAAACACATGATTTGAGAGGCCATCTGTGAGAAGCACTGTTATGACCGTGAGTCATATTTATTTATTGTATTGCTGTATTGTGTAGAGGAGTGCTGTTGTTGTTGTTTTTTCTCCTTCCTCCCTCTGTGCTCCTTCCTCTTTAGGAAGCAGGTGTGCTGCAGGTGTTGAGCATCCTGATTGGACAGCAGTAGACAGGTGTACCTGGGGATGAGTGGAGGAGTTCTGTGGAGTGGTGTCATAAAGTATTGGTAAAATGTCTGAAGATGTAGTCATATAAACTCAAATACAACGACTTTAAATTCATCAAAAATTGTCAATTGAAATACATTAATGATACTGTCAATAAAAAGAACATTACACAATATTTTTAGAAAATACAGTATTTATGCTTTGAATTAAAAGACTGTAATGATACATTGAATAAAAATGCAGAAGTAAAAGTATTAACGAAAATATAGCAGAAACACTTTAAATGAAAATGGAGTAAAGCTATTGTAAACACATGTACAGTTACCGTAGTTACCGTAACATTTACTACCTTTTTAGAGTGGGTGTTCTCTT
This sequence comes from Scarus forsteni, assembly GCA_036419115.1. NCBI lineage: Eukaryota > Metazoa > Chordata > Actinopteri > Labriformes > Labridae > Scarus > Scarus forsteni. Next base: position 2,302,772 of record JAZDUH010000155.1, on the reverse strand, counting down.
GATCTCAAATAATAGGATAGTAGCCAAACTCATCTATAAGTAAAATAATATTTTATGAAAATCTGTGCCAAAGCAAATGCTAACACAGCAAACCTAAACCGTTTGCAAATGCTTTAATTCAGATATGTTCTTGCAGAACCAACATATTTGCCATTTGAATTTTCACTTGCACCAGACTGGAAAACTAACTAGAATTAACTGATATATCACCATGGTTATTCATTCTATACAATTCCAACTTCTTATTTACCCAGACTTCCATTCACTTTACCATTCAAATAAGGCCTTACAATGAAAACGAAGTATGACTCCAACTGCAGCAGATTTATCGCTCACAAAGAAGAAATTTAAATATAAAACAAATTATAAAAGGCTGCCCTTAACGTGTAGAAAAGGGATTGTTTTTATCTAACAAACATTATCTGATGTATAGTATTGTATCAGTCATTGTGCTCTCCATCTTTGGTGCTGATATCTAACTGTAGTATTCAGGGATACCCCTCCTCTGTGTGCATACATGAAACTGAAAAAGGTTGACGCTTCCCAATTCTATCCAGCTGCAGCTTTGCATTGTACTATTCTTCATACATACCATTCTACAGTTTACAGTTGAAACTGAAACCAGAAACACCAAAATAATCACACCAAAGAGGAATGTCCCACACCACAACAAGACAAAGCAACACACAAGAGGCAGTAATGACTCAGTTTGTGTCTATGCTCTGAAGAAGGTGTAAACCAACATGACTCCAGACCCCAATTCGAAAGACTTTTCATATGTCACAAGAACCGAGACAAAACAAGAACCATGCAACATAAAATGAGACCATGAGGACCGAAATAAAAACTGACAACATAAAATCAGTAAGAAAAAGTAAAGAAGGTGAAAGCTGAAAACAGGAGAACAAATCTAAAAAGACGATTTTAATATTGATAATATAATAATGATAATAATAATAAAAGCAATGATTAAATAGAACAACATACATGAGCAAGAGATGAAACAGTAAAAAAGCCTAAAGGTTATCTATGAAAAGTTCAAAAGTGTAACAAAGGTGAAGCATGAAATACATAAAATCTTAATCAAAAGAAAGTAATTATTAATACGTTAGCATAACATAGAAGATGTAACTAAAGAGGAATGACTTAAAAACAGTAGGGGGTAAAATGATAAGAGCAATTCTGACAGAAAAAAGCTAAAAAAAAAAAAAAGACAGTAAAGCGGAAGTAAGATAAAGATAAAAGACGAAATCACAAGCAAGTCTGTAAAAGTGAGTTTTTAAGAGTGACTTGAAAGAAGCAACTGACTCTGCACGCCTTATCTTCTTGGGCAGGTCATTCCAAAATTGAGGAGCTCTGATGGAAAAAGCTCCACCACCTTTAGTTTTGAGCCTTGACTTTAGAATGACTTTTTGTGATGAATAGCTCTGAAATATATCTGCAAGCAAGGCCCATGAGTGCTTTAAAAGTTATCAATAAAATCTTAAAATTAACTCTAAATCTGACAGGAAGCCAGTGAAGAAAGGCTGAAATTACAATGACGTGCTGCTGTCTAACTAAAAACATTTAGCAGCCTAGTCGTTGCATTCTGAACTACTTGGGGGCGAGAAAGAGTTTTTCTATTTACACCGGGGAGGAGAGACTTGCATTTGTCCATATTTACATAATGCAAGCATGGATTATTTTTTCAAAAGCCTGGTGGAGTGAGTGTTTAGTTTTTGAAATTGAACACAAGTGAAAGATAGAAAGGTAGAGAAGGTGAGGTTGGAATCAAATGGTACTACTGGATTTCTGGCTGCAAATCTTGCAGATCTTGTAATGATATCTTTCAAACCAGGCTCAGGGTGATATCAGAAGAGAAAGGTCAAGGGTCAATGGAGAGCCAAAGGTAAACCAAATCAAACTTGCTGCATTTCTGTTTAAGTTTCATTGGCGAACCCAGCCCTCAAGGTCCTTGTAAACTTTGTTTTGTGGTAATCGGGGGTATTGAACACAGACCTGGCACAGCCTCTCTATCCAGTCAGTGTAGGTTTTGATTCTGTGAGTGCGATGCCACTGAAAGTACTCCTCGTACGCTTGCCTGTCTGCAGCCACATGCTCCAGGTGAGCAGCCAGATCTGCTACGGACCTGAAATCAGACACATGGATGAAAGAGGCGGGCGGGGCCAAAGCCTCATATGTGGCCCTGCTGGGGCCGAGGACCACCGGTACCACTCCGGCTTGTAAGGCATTTCTCCAGAGCTTCTCACTGATGTAGTCCTTGGCTTCAGAGTTCTCAAATGAAAGGTAGAAGAAGCACTTAGAGATGGTGGGCAGCAGCTTCTTGTTGGTAAGTGGTCTTCTGTTCCACCTGCCGTACACGTGTATGGGGATGACATTTTTTAAACTCTGATAAACAACAGCTCGAGCCTGCTCAGGATGATATTTGCTTACCACCCAGCTCACCAGGCAAGAGCGGTTAGAAGCTGCCATGAAGACCTGTCCATCACCTCCTAATAAGGTCTTTCCATAAGGAATGTATATGTCTGCGTCTCGTCTGTAACTCATGGTCCAGTTGAAGAACCCATTGAGCTGAGAGAGGTTTACAGTGTTGACTGGAGGCTCCATGGACAGCCAAACCCAGTGCTGTGAGGCCGGCCGATCCCCATGCAGAGGCAGCATGGAGCTACCTTTGCTCAGCTCATGGTGGTGGAAGATAACCACATCTGCAGATGAGAAGGTGGAGGTTTTATCGGTGAGGAAACAGCCGCTGATGTTGAACTTCTCCAGACATTTGTTCCCATTTAGTCTGAAGGGGCGTCCGAATGGCCAGTGCCACAGCAGAAGGGTGATGTTCCTCCGAGGAGCAGGTTGCTGATGTTTAAAGTGCTTTAAGGGGATGAAATAAAGGCAAAATGTGCTGAAGATGGAGAGAACAAGGAGGAGGAGGAAAGCTCGGTATCCACGCATCAGAGCTGTAACTCCTAAAAGGAAACAGAGAAGATCAGAAATGTTCTGCTTTTAGACATTGACATGATCTTCTCACATACTGGAAATCGAAGGTTACCTATGTAACAACGGTTCTATGAATTCAGGATGACTGCCAGAGGCACTGGATGACACATCGCGCATGTCCAGGTCGAGTAGTTTTACCAACAAAGTCACGCATGACCCCTGTTGACCCTGACTACTTATTCCAGTGTCATCAGAGGATCTGTTCCTGCAGAATCTTCTCGTGAGATCACGTGATTCTGAATGACAGAACGCTCTGGTGGTCCTCCAGGATTCATAGAATCGTGGTTACATACGTAACCTTCATTCTATTTCATCCTTCCTGCTACAAACAGGAAGGGCCAAGTGCACTGCCCCGAAGCACCGCATTTGGCCCTGAGTCATCCATATCTCAGAGGGAAACATGTCCTTGTACGGCTAGCCACTACTAATACTGTCTCACAGGTAAATCGTCAAGGGGGCACCAGGTCTGTAAGTCTGCTTTGGGTGGCCCAGAAGCTCCTAACTTGGACTTGCCAGCCAGAGGACAATGTATCTACCCGGAGAGAACAACGAGATGGCAGACTTCTTGTCTTGGGGCAAGCGCCTCCTCAGGGGAATCTTCACTCAGACCAACATAGTGACCAACATGGTCACGAGGAATCACCTTACCCAATGCATTGCATTGAGGCTTAAAGTAATATTCCGGGATGGAACAAATTGGGTCCTATCACAAGGTTAAGAGCAGAAATTGCCCCTACAGCAGTGTTTCTGTGTCACAGAAGCCCATGTCGCTAAGTAGCACACACTTCTTCTTCGTCTGGTTTTCAAAATCAGTGAAACGCCAACGTGAAGAGACTCAGCTGTGGCTGGAGAGCCAGAGCTGCAGCTCTGGTTTCTTCCATGGAGGTAAGCCGCTTTCACGGGCGCACAGAACTAGACCCTTATTTAGCTGTGTTTTTTGTGTGAAAGTAACGCTGAAAATTCTTCAAATAAAGCGTGAATGCAGACCGATATCAGACTGCGGAGTCCGCTTATTTGTGTTTTTGATCATGAAAATATATTCCCTCCGTGTATCTCAGCCAAATCAGCAGAGGAGCAGAGCCAAGGAGGAAGAGGGAGTTAGGTCCTAGCGCCCTGGGTTTCTTCTCCACATAAACACTGCTGTAGAGGTAATTTCTGCCCTAACCCTTGTGATAGGACCCAACTTGTTCAATCCCGGAATATCACTTTAATGAGGTGTCAAAACAATCTCTGCCAGTGGATGGAGAGTGGGAATGTTGAACTTTGTAGAACTTGAGAAGGTGCTTGGCGATATCCAAAAAGCCGCAGCACAGATTGCCTCCAGGGGACACTCTGGGGGGCTGCTCACGAGGTGTCGATAGTTTGTGTTGAATGGCATTGCACACCAGCTGGCTTGAGGCACTTTGTGTTGCTTTTAAGTACGAAAAGTGCCTTATAAATAAAGTTTGATTTGTTTGATTTGATTTGAAATGTGACCAGCTGCCTAATACACACAGTTGATAACATCCACAATCCAATGACACAACCACTGTTAGAGGCAGTTAGCCATTTTCTTGGGCCACTATGACACATAAATAATGGTCAGATCTGCGTATTCCTGATGTGCTGTCCACTTATGCTCTCAGGGCAAGTACTGAACATAGCAACATAGCAGCATCGACCTGTTGGTATTTCCCTCAGACAGAGGGTCAAAACGTGCCAACTGTATTGACTGGTCCAGGTTTGCATTCGACACGACTGTTGTATTGTACTTGTAAAATAAAACAGGTAACTGGAGAGACGAGCAAATGTACTTCACTTGTCAACATTTATTCTTCTTCACTGAAGAATAAATGCTACTGTGTCCTCTCATTGCCTACAGCGCCATCTGCTTGTTTATAAGTGTAAAAACACAACACAACAACTACCTTAGTCAGCAATGCCACATTTGGCCACAAGGTGACCCCGGAGTCATCTGGTGCCCATCTCAGACACTCAGGAGCTATAAACAAAGCAACAGGCTTTGCTGTGGTAATGCCGCTAACCACATTGGCACTCCAGTTGCTAAGGGCTCAAAGATGGTCCAGTACAAGGGGCGGGTCTCAAGCCAGTACCCTTGTGACTCACACAGGACATGGCCTTATAGAAAAGAAGGAAAGAAAGCACTTGGCATTCTCATTCCTGTCTGCACACCAAGATGAGAATAGCTTCCACCTATTGTTGTAATGAATACAGGTAGAAGGAGCCCCAGAATGTAGGACTGTTGTGCAGACAGATGTAGGGCGCTCGACCAGTAGCAGGTTGTGCCCTGCAGAGACCAGACCCAGTGTTGAAGACAACAAGGGTTGGGGTGCCAAATCTGATCCAGATTTAGGGATCAAATCTTGCATAAAAAGAGGCACCTTGGCCAGTTGTGTGCCAAGGCGCCTTGCCCCAGGGGACTAGTTTCTTTCCTTAGAGAAAAAAACAGAGTGGGCAATGTGTTCTTACTTTCTAGATAAACAAGTCTACCTGTGCCCTGCCAAAGAGACACCAGATGCCTTGTACCACGTCTGAGTGAAGATTCTCCTGAGGAGTGGCTTGCCCCAAGACAAGAAGTCTGCCACCTCATTGTTCTCTCCGGGTGGATTCATTATCCTCAGGCTGGCAAGGCGGGGGGCAGTCCAACTTAGGAGCTTCTGGGCCACCCTAAGCAGACTTATAGACATGGTACCCCCTTGACGATTTACCTCTGAGACAGCAGTAATAGTGGCTAGCTGTACAAGGACGTGTTTCCCTCTGAGATATGCCATTTGATGCTTTGGGGCCAAGTGCACTGCCTGAAGCTCTAGAGTGTTGACATGGTCCAAGTGGATCCAATGGACCACTTTCCTTGAACTGCTCTCTTCTGCCAGACCACACCCCCGTCTGAGGGGGAGGCATCGATTGTGACAGCCTTGTGAGGAGCTAGAAGTGAACCAATAGCCACGCCCTTCTGCATAAAAGACCTTTGCCTTCATGGGGCCAGTGCAAGGAGGTGCCACGAGCACATAACAAAGTTTCCTGTATCTGTGCCATCTAGGACAGATCAAAGTTGTTCCGCCACCTTTGGAGGGGGCGCGGTGACAGCAGTCCGACCATCACTGCTGCTGTCAATTTTCCTATAAGCCTGAGGAATTTGACATAAGGCAGTTTCCTCCCTCTTAGGACAAACACAAGGATGTTCATGATGTCGTTCACTTGTCTGCTGGACGGACACACTTTCATCAAAGCAGTATCTAGATCCACACCTAGACAGATGATGGTCTGGGTGGGAGTAAGACTTTTTTTAAACCTGAGGCCCAAATGATCAACATGAGACAGAAGAGTTGTTGTATCTTTGATTACCTGAGACTGGGACGGCGCACACACCAACCAGTTGTCTAAATAGGGCAAGACCTTTATGCCACTGGATTGCAGGAGAGATAATGCCACTGCCACACACCTGGTTAACACCCATGGTGACAGGGAGAGACCAAATGGGAGAACCCAGAGCTGAAAATGATGGTTCCAAAAGGCAAACTGAAGAAGCCATTTGTACATGAAGTATGTGCCTTACAGGTCAACAAATGTAACCATTCCTAATTTTTTTTCATTACACACAGCACATCTGCTATGCTTGGCATGTGGAAGGGCATGGCCTTCAAGAACTTGAGGCCCCGAAGACCAAAGACAGTCACCGTCCTTTTTTTTTTTTCCAACAATAATATATGTTGAGTAGTACCCCTAAGTAGTCTACAGACTCAATGGCACCCTTGAAGGCAGAAAGTTCCTGGCCAAGAGCTAGTGCCTTTGATGGGTCCTTTATGATGGTCATTTTGACCTGACAGGAGACTGCAGGTCAGTGTTGAAACTGTAGTATGTAACCTTGGGTTGAGGTGGAAGTCATCCAAGGGTCTGGTGTTAAGTGACTGAGCTGCTCCTGGGGGAAAAAAAACTGTTGATGACCGGCCCCAAGGCCTCAGTACCTAGCCCCCTGACCTGTAGGAGGTCTGTAGGGGCAACGGTGTATGCAGCAGGTCTGAGCGTGCTTAAATGGCAAGTAATCAGTTCCCCAAAAGGTTTGAGCAGACTGACGACTAGGGCACTGTGCTAAGTGCTGAGGCCCTTTAGAACCACTGTTGTTAGCTCAGAACTGAGAACAGCACTCAGGAGGAGCTAGAGCACTCTTAAGCCTGTGGTGATGAAGCATGCTCCTGTTCAGTCCGTAGAACTGTTGCCTGGTCTGTCCAGCTTGGATGGTCCACTCTAGAGCCTCTGGAGCAGCCAATCTGAAGATTTTACCAGGCTCCACAGGAACACTGGCAGCTTTATTCTACTTGTCTCTGTGAGGGGAGACTGGGCTAGCCAACCCTGGCGGCAAGCTTGGATGATTGTGGACATCACTCATCCTAACTCTCTTGTCATCAGTGCAAGACTGGAAAGATGCATCAATGAGACTGTGCACTGCTTCATCAAGTGCACTGCTTCATCAAGTGAAGCATCCTGTAGGGAGGCTGAAAGGGCAAACATCAGGTGAGACATGGAGTTCCCTATGCGCCCCATGCAAGCCATATCATAACCTTGGACAGAAGATCTTCTGTCACTCTACACTGAGGATGAGGACACCTTGCAACCTGCCTTGGGGCTTCATCAGGTGGCACGATAAGGGCCGCAAGGTCTGGCTTAATAGCTGGTATACGCCCCATACTCACCACATCTTGCATTGCTGCAAGGGCTGGGTTGCCAGATGGTAAAACCTTGAAGAAAGGTGTGACTCCTTCACTCTTTTCTTCAATTGGGCACCTCTTGCCCCTGAAGTCCGACGTTTAGACCCGGATTAACGTCCTGGTGAAATACTTCCACCATAAAGTTGTTCTACCTCTGTGAGTTGAGCAACTATTACAGCTCTTGGCATGTAGCTGCAGTTCATGCAAGGATCTTCAGACGGAGCTGGTCCGTGTATAAAGTATAATTCGTTGTTGTTGCTCTCATTGTAAATAGAAAACACTCGTTTTCGGAGATATTTCCTATTTCACTGACGTATGGAGTGAAATGCAATTCGGCGCAACACAGCGGTGCCAAGCGACCGCATTTTCTCTTTATCCAACTTGTACAATGAAAATTGAAAAAAGGAAGTCCAGGGGCGAACCTGCCTTCAAAGTAAAAGCATCGTGTTTCGAACGATGCGTGTTGTATGAGACGACGTAGTTTAAGGAGAGGAAATAAACAATCACAGTAATATGCTACAAAATTAACATAATTCGTAACTAATATAAGGTGATATTTTGGCTTCTTTCCCACGATGGGGCCCTGTGGATTTTCACAATAAGGGCAACATATTCTGATGATGCCAATCGTCATGATAGACGTAGGTCACATGATGTATGTTGTCTCCCTTACGGACTCATTCCCTACTGAATGATTAAATTGTTAAATGCCAGCAGTGTGCCCCGTTATTGACCTCAGAAGACACCCGACACGAACAATAAAACTAGCTAACTGTAACGGCTAATTACCTGCTGTGGTGTAAATAGTTTTTTTTTCAGCTCATGGGAATTTTTTTCTCCTCCAAGTCTGTGTCGGTGGTCGACTGTCGAGATTTATGGTGGAGGTAAGTTCACTGGGCCCTTTTTGGTGTCATTACTCAGGCTGAGAAGTGTTTTATATCTCTGTCTTTCTTTCTTTCCTTCCTTTTTTGTTTTTTATTTTTTTTGTAAATTTTATTTATGAATAGGTTTTTTAAGTATATTTACACACAAAAATTTCACAATAAGTAAAGAAAAAAGAAAGACAAGAAACAAACAAAACAAAAAAACAAACAAACAAACAAACAAACAAAAAAAAACATCGACAATACAGCCAGCAATTATACAATAAGTAATGAAAATATGAACAAATATACAATACATGTCAATTAAAAAAAAAAAAAAAAAAGGTCCAAGAGTGACCGAGCATAGTGAAAAGGCCAGAGAATGTGTCCGTGAGGCCTGAGCAAAAGGGGAGATGGCAAAGACTCATCATGTGTGTGTACAAAGCAGAACAGCAAAGCATACTTAAAAATAAATAAATAAAAAAATAAGATAAAATGTTCAGCCATCGGTTAGTGGTCTCTCCTGACTAATATGTTCTATAAAGGGGCCCCAGATTTTCTTAAATTTATCTTGGGAATTGGACATAGAAAACCGAATTTCTTCGAGATGTAAACAAGACACCATATCATTCAGCCACCTTCTGAAGCTTCCTTTTTTGTTTTTAAATATGTGTATAAATTAAATATAAACACACACGTGTGTGTTTGCGTGTGTCTGTGTGTGTGTGTGTGTGTGGGTGTGTGAGTGATTGTGATTGTGATTGTGTGTATACATATGGGTGATTCTCCAACTATCAAAGAATATGTGTCCCGGACAGAAAAAAGGAAAAAAAAAAAACACCTTGTGCATTTTTTATTTATGCTACACTTTCTTGATACAAAAAAAGAACTTACAAAGAAATACATGAGGCATAAAAGACTATTTTAAATATATAAAATATGGTTGTATGAAAGTTTTTTACTATATGTCCTTTGTCCCTTGGCCAGATTTTGGACATTCAGTCCCTCATAAGATTTAAGTAATTCTGATTCAACAGTAAATTTATTGACAAATGACACAAAAAGTCCTTATTTTAATGAAATAAATCATAAGGTTGTAAGACATATTCATATTTTGTTTATTTTTCATAAAAAGAACACTTGTCCCTGGGGGTCACTGTCATTTCCACCACACACCACAAAATGTAATTTCAGGGTTTATTTATTTATTTCTTCTTTTTTTTTTATGTATAATACTTGCAGTCACATCAGTTGACCTATGACAGGGGAGCTCATGTCAGGAGAGCAGCGTTAGCTCTATGGAAGAAAGAGAAAAAAGAGAAAAACAAGGGAAAGTTTTGCAAAAGCATGAGCAGGTTTATTAGTCCTCATTTCCAAACAGCTTTTATTTCCTTTGAATGTAGAAATAATGAGAAAAATACCATTTTATGCTGTGTTTTGAGTTTGTTTTATGCCAAAGAGATTTTTTTTAAAAGCTAAACATTGTCATTTCCACAACAGTCATTTCCATCACTGTATTTACTGTGATGGAAAAGACATGTTGTGATGGAAATGACAACGTTAGTGTTATAAATGCTTTTTTTTGGCTTATATTGCTTAATATGCTTTGTATTAAATTGTGCAAAACACTCCAACTCTATTTTATACTTTATATATACACAAACTACAAAAAATAGATATTTAAATGTGATACCATTTGTTTTGTAGAGGGCATGCAATACCACAGCAGAAAGGTCACAAGCATATGGATAGATAATGATGGATACAGGAATGAATCCATATGCAAGTCTGACAGTTTGTTTAAACTGTTAAATCCCTAGTTACACAGTGATTAATGAATGTTGATGTTCAAGATTGATAATGCAAGTATCTTTTTGAAAACCACTTTTTTGTTGTGTGATGGAAATGATGTTTTCCTGTGAATGCTGGACTGAAATGGCAAAAAAAACCTATAATATTAATGTAATTTTAATACAATAACCATCAATTAATGTGTGTACACATTGTGATAAAGTAGAACAAATCAATATATTTCCAAAAATATGTGGTCTTTGGCCCACAAAAGTTGGAAGACTGGAGTTAACATGAGAGCTACATGCAAAACCCTGTTCATCTGTGGTTGAACCATGGACTGAAGACAGCATCAAAGTGAAGAGCAAAGACCAACTTTGGTCATTTATTTTTATAATGCAGTTGTCCTTTGAAACATCTTTTTTTAAAGAACAAAAAATGTTCTTTTTATTACAGAGTCTCCAGAGGACAGGTTGGAGAGCATGTGCGACACCAGGGAAGACAACTGCTGATGGAGTGTCGGTCAACTGGGAGGCTTTGGAAGCAGCTTCACCACATGGGCAGTTCGCTTTTCAGTATGAAGTGAAGAACAAACACTTGCTGGGTGCTGGGTCTTTATAGACACTGAAAGAAATCACGATTAGTTTATAATTTGCATAAATCAGTGACCCACAAAGGGGACGAATGAATGAAATGTAATGTATCGTTGGGTAGAGCTGTTGTGATGATTTACTTCCACTCATGTTTATCTTAAACATAAATTTTCCCTGTTCAATTCCAAAACCATCGCATTGAGAGGATTTGGCCAGAGGTTTGTCTGTTGACACAAAAAGCTTTTTCCATTGTGTAAAAACATCTTTACATTTTTCTACAGTATGATCAGTTAACAAGTCTTAACCCTTCACAAAACTATCACAATTGAGTCCCCTCGTGGATTAGATGGAGAGAATCTTTCTAGATGCCTGTTCAGTGCAGTGGCCTACCAACAAAATACAAAGTCCACATCAAAGAATCACTTGAGTGCTGTCACCCATTTATTGTCACAAGGCACTGGTGTTCAGAGGGGCAAAGGCAAAGGTATGCAAAGGTAAAAGTATTAAAGCGTTTTCATACCATAAAACAGTTCTTGCAGGTTTAAAGATGCCTCCATGCTGGTACCATGACACTTTGACATGACCAGCAAACTATTTGCTTCCCCAGCTAAAGATCTGCTGCTCATCACCTGCCCTCTGATTGGGTACTAATGATGATGCCTCAAAATAGCACGGTGGTCCCACATTCTTATTTACAATTGCTTGTCCAGATGTGTTTTCTTGTCACAGGTCTCTGATAAGACACCTATGATTTCACTGGGTGGTGCTTTTCTCAATTTCTGCACTCTTTCTCAGAGAACAATGAAGCTGGTTTCTGTATGTTGTCACTGATTTATGCAAATTATAAACTAATCGTGATTTCTTTCAGTGTCTATAAAGACCCACCACCCAGCAAGTGTTTGTTCTTCACTTCATACTGTAAAGCGAACTGCCCATGTGGTGAAGCTGCTTCCAAAGCCTCCCAGTTGACCGACACTCCATCAGCAGTTGTCTTCCCTGGTGTCGCACATGCTCTCCAACCTGTCCTCTGGAGACTCTGTAATAAAAAGAACATTTTTTGTTCTTTAAAAAATGATGTTTCAAAGGACAACTGCATTATAAAAATAAATGACCAAAGTTGGTCTTTGCTCTTCGCTTTGATGTTGTCTTCAGTCCATGGTTCAACCACGGATGAACAGGGTTTTGCATGTAGCTCTCATTTTAACTCCAGTCTTCCAACTTTTGTGGGCCAAAGACCACATATTTCTGGAAATATATTGATTTGTTCTACTTTATCACAATGTGTACAAACATTAATTGATGGTTATTGTGATAAAATCACATAAATATATGTTTTTTTGTCATTTTAATCCAGCATTCAGAGGAAAACATAATTTCCATCACACCACAAAAAATTTTTTTTTTAAATACTTCCATTGTCAATCTTGATCATCAACATTCATTAATCACTGTGTAACTAGTGATTTAACAGTTTAAACAAACTGCCAGACTTGCATATAGATTCATTCCTGTATCCTGTATAGTAAAAAACCTTCATATACAACTATATTTTGTATAAACATAGTGTTTTATGTCTCATGTATTTTTTGTTAGTTTTCAGGGATATAAAGCACTTCTCAGCCTGAGTAATGACGCCGAAAAGGGCCCAGTGAACTTACCTCCACCATAAATCTCGACAACCGACACAAACTTGGAGGAGAAAAAAATTCCCATGAGCTGAAAAAAAAACTATTTACACCACGGCAGGTAATTAGCCGTTACAGTTAGCTAGTTTTATTGTTCGTGTCGGGTGTCTTCTGAGGTCAATAACGGGGCACACTGCTGGCATTTAACAATTTAAACATTCAGTAGGGAATGAGTCCATAAGGGAGACAACATACATCATGTGACCTACGTCTATCATGAAGTTTGGCATCATCAGAATATGGTGCCCTTATTGTGAAAATCCATGAGGCCCCATCGTGGGAAAGAAGCCAAAATATCACCTTATATTAGTTACGAATTATGTTAATTTTGTAGCATATTACTGTGATTGTTTATTTCCTCTCCTTAAACTACGTCGTCTCATACAACACGCATCGTTCGAAACGCGATGCTTTTACTTTGAAGGCAGGTTCGCCCCTGGACTTCCTTTTTTCAATTTTCATTGTACAAGTTGGATAAAGGGAAAATGCGGTCGCTTGGCACCGCTGTGTTGCGCAGAATTGCATTTTACTCCATACGTCAGTGAAATACGAAATACCCCCGAAAACGAGTGTTTTCTATTTACAATGTGAGCAACAACAACGAATTATACTTTATACATGGACCGGAGCTCCCCTCAAAGCTCAAGGCCCAAGCAGAAGAACAGAGGTCATGGCCATCTTCAGGCTGCATTGGAGCCATACAGAACTCATGGTGACTCACAGTCACTATGAGTCACCAATGATCATGGTGAATGTTGCTAGCACCAACAGTATAGGAACTGGGAGAGGGAAGCGTGAACACTATCTCCACCAGCAAGTTATTAAGTAAAAAACTAAGCCAGCAGGAGAGCAGTAGAGGACTTCAGTTGTTGGAAGGGAGGAATGCAGACACTGCCTTAACCAGCAAAAGGATATTATAACTCAGTTACGGTCACTGATTATGTACATAAATCGCGATAAGCAAAAAAAAAAACACCACTGCCACATATCAATTGATAAGGAGGTAAACCCCTGAGCTACAGAGGGAGCGGAGGCACTGTCATGTAGACGGCTGATTATGGAGCTTTACACACCTGTGCTACAGAGGGAGCGAACACACTGCAGAGTAGCCGATTGATTATGGAGCTTTACATACCTGTGCTACAGAGGGAGCGAACACACTGCAGAGTAGCCGATTGATTATGGAGCTTTACATACCTGTGCTACAGAGGGAGCAAGCACACTGCTGTGTAGCCAGTTGATAATTGAGCCAATCAGTGATCACAGGGCTACTAGTGAGGAGCTTCAATGTAACTCGACTATCAAACGCCTGCAAGCAAGAAGATGGGAAGGTACAGATCCTCTGATGACACCGGAATAAGTAGTCCGGGTCAGCAGGGGTCACACATGACTTTATTGGTATAACTACTCGACCTGCCCATGCGCGATGTGTCATCCAGTGCTTTGAAGCACCGCCTCTGGTGGTCCGGAAGGATGAAATAGAACAGCTCACAGATTGATGAGGGTTTCTGTGAAGTTCACATCCCAAACCCTTCTACACATGAATGATAAACATGATATAATATTTAGTGCTGTCAAATGATTGCAGTTTCTAATCAGAGTAATCATAAGGCTGCAGTGGATTAGTTTTGATTAATCACAATTAAATATCATTCATTGTTAATCAAAATTATTCACGTCTCATTTTGCATAAGCAAACAGTCTCAAGGGAGAAGAGAATATATGCAACCAACGTGTTTATTCATCACTTTTAAAAGTTCACGTTAACAAAAAACTGTTCTCTTTTTTCATGTTTTTTTTTTCAATGTTACGTGCAATTGAGAATAATCTCTCGCACGGGCAGTGGTTGCCAGAGTCATATCAGGGATTTTGAGTCATTCTTTTGTTGCAGACAGGTTAATTGTATTCACATTTTTAATCAGATTAATTATGATGATGGATTAATCTGCATTAATTTTGACACTCATCAAAGATATGTCACTGGGTGTTGGTTGTTTGGACTGGTAAGGAATCAGGCACAACCCATATCCATACTTCTGCCAGTCTGGGTGCAAATCCACCCTGGGGATTCAACTCCTCATCCATCTATATGTTGTTATCCTATTTTCAAATGAAAATGAGGTAAATTTGTAGCCAGGTGCTTATTTTTGTCCCCACATTTACCTTATAGGTCTTATTGTTATTTTTACTTTGTGATGTTAGTTTATCATATCAAGTGATGATGCAAAATTATCATTAGTGTTTGTTTTATTTGTATTTACCTCCAACATTTGACCATGCCCTTTCAAACTTAAACTGTGCAATTTTTATTTTAATTACAGCCAAACATTAGTCATGTTCTTAGTAGAACTATTACCTGAACTAACATTGATGGTTTTGTTTGAAGTTGATGCCTGGTTCCACAGTTTGTATGTCAATGTGATTAGACTTTGCTTCACTGTTTAATGGTAGGCATGAGGAAAGAATAAGACTAAGCTCTCATAGTTTTCTTTTGTTCAATAAATAATTTTATGATTCAACAGGTTTCAGTAGGCCAATGCGTGATACTGCACTCATGTGATAAGGCACACCCATTGTGTGCATGCAGTATACATCCTCTGTGCTCAGATCAACCATGCTTGATGTGGATACAGCAGTGTTATATTCAGATTGGCTGAATGTTATTTTCTGATTGGCTGATGGGTAGTTGATCTTCTTGACCCAGCTGTGTCAAGTTCCTGTTGGGCTCTGTGATCGTCAGAGCGTCTTGTTACACATTCCAGTGCATATATTGCTGTGCAACTCGGTGGGTGTTACAAAGTAAATTTTCATGCCTGAGAAATACAGGGTGTGGCGTGTGAGAGTGTGAAAAGGTTCAAATGCATCAGTCACACTTTGAAAGAATGAAACATGAGAGCCCTGACTCAGTTACTTTTGTGGCTCCACAATGCATCTCTACATAATGATAGGCTGAAATGCATTGCAGTCTGTTGACAACAGTGGCACTCATGACATCCACAGAGCTTGTTGATAAACTGTTACTAATAGGTGGACAGCTCTTATGACTGAATCAGATGTTAGGGTCACCAGCCATTGATCATGGGGGCTTTGCACCTCATGTCATCACATCTGCTGGTCAGATGGAGTGTTATATAAAGGAGCTCATTTTTTGTGCTTCTCTTGGTGAAACCACCAGTGCCACCACTGCGCTGAGCGGGGAATCTGATGTTTCCATCTCCAGGGTTTATCCTGTTACAGCATCTCTACCGTCAAGACACCTTAGGGAAAGCCAGAAAGCACCATGTCTGTGGCACTGGAGAGGCAGCATGCAATCACAGACATTGGCAGTATGATGAAGGTGGCTTGCTGAGAGGTCAGAGTTTCTGTGCAGACCAAGGTACATCATCTCCTGCCCAGCAGCTCTGTGTCCGTGAAGAATAATAATATTAATAATAAACTTTATTTGTATTGCACTTTTTAAAACATGGGTTTACAAAGTACTTTGACAGCAGGCAGGAACATGAGACAACAAAGCACAAGAGTTTAACATCAAAGGAAAAAGAGGGAAGAGAAGCAGTCTTTATATCTTCCAGACGCACATTTGTGAGGTCAGACACTGATGTCGGATGGGGAGGCCAGCTTGCACTCTAATTCATCCTAAACGTGATCGATGAGGTTGAGGTCAGGACTCTGTGCCGGCCAGTTAAGTTGTTCCACACCAGGATCCCTCATCCAGGTCTTTAAGGACCTGCTTTGTATACTGGTGCACAGTCATGTTGGAACAGGAAGGGGCCGTTCCCAAACTGTCCCACAAAGGGCCTGATCTGCTGGGTTTGCATGGATAAAAACAGGTGCAAAGCTGATCTACTGCTGGTGCACTGCAGAATGTGAATCAAATTAGCAAAGTAGCACATACAATCCATTAGCTTGTTTGCCTTCATGAATATGCGGAATACATGCAGATGATCAAAACATAAGCTAAACTCTGGGAGGAGGAAAGAAAGGTAGATGTAAAAAAGACACACTGTTAGAGGGTCATCGTTGCTAGAAAAAGGGTTTTGCATTAACCAAATGTTTTCTGTCACTGACAAAATTTTTGATGAATGACAAAGATTTGAAGGCTGTCTGTCATTATGATGGACTGGAAAGGAGGGACAATCCAGTGTGCTATCATATTGATGCGGACATGCATAAAGTGGCTCTCTGTTTTGCACTCTACATCGTGGAGGATGTCATTTAACCTATGTTTAAAAAAATCCCTTCATAGCTATAATGACTCCATTTGTTACTCAGAGCTGACTGCATCACACTCTCCATGTACTGACAGCAAGTTTAGGAGCTGTCAGTATGTAAACGGCAAGAGTACCCTCACGGTACCCCCTGCTCTCCAAAGTCTCCATGGTGACAGCCGGTAGTACACATAAAATCGTCCTTTAAAGAGGGCAGGCCACACCACTTTCGTGCCTGTTATCAACTGGCCAAGCAGCCATGGTAGATCTCTCACAACATGCCCACTAATTGCGCATGCAAATTTTTTAGTTTGCATATGCAATTTTTACTTGTTATAATGGATCTTAGTAGATCAGGCCCAAAGTCTGGAGCATGAAATTGTCCAAAAGGTCTTGATGTGCTGAGACATTCAGAGCTCCTTTCACTGGAACTAAGGAGTGGAGCTTAGCTCCAGAAAAACACTCCCACATCATAATCCCTCCCATTTGGCACAATGCAGTCAGACAAGTAGGCTATCCTTCTCTTGGTAACTACTAAACTCAGACTCGTCCATCGGATTGCCAGACAGAGAAGCGTGATTGGTCACTCCAGAGAACACGTCCCCTCTGCTCTAGAGTCCAGCAGCGTGCTTTATTCCACTGCATCTGACACTTGGAAGCATTTTACTTGGTGGTGTGAGGCTTAGATGCAGCTGCTTAGCCATGGAGAACCCATTCAGTGAAGCTCTTTACACAGAGCTAAGTTCTAGAGCTGAGTTTGGAGGTCTGTAGCTTTGACTCTGCAAAACTTTGGTGACCTCTGTGACCAATAACCCAAGCACTGAAGCAGCTGTGGTTCCTAATCTCTTCCCCTATGTCATAATACCACTAACATTAACTGTGAGATATATAGTAGTGAGGAAATTTCATGACTGGACTTATTGCTCAAGTGGCCTCCCTTGAGGAACCAGACTGGAATTCACTGAGCCCCTGAGAGAGATTGGAACTCCTGAATTTAATGATTAGGGGGGGGTTGGGATCAGACTTTTGGCAGAACAGTATCAGTTAAAAACTCATTATAACACTGTTGTTAAAATAATTTATAACTTCTACAGTAACGCCCTCCCCGACCACCTCAGGGCTCCACAGATGGTGGACTCTTTTAAAAAAGGACTGAAAACCTTTTTATTCCGTATTGCCTTTCCTGATTAATTTTGTTGTTTATTATTATTGCTGACTGTTTTTACTGTTTTTACTGTCTTCATCATTGTTTCTATTGTTCTTTCCTTCTGTGCACTTTGAGATTTGCCCACAAATGTACAGTGCATTATAAATAAAATCCATTATTATTATTATTATTAAAGCAAGATGAATTATCCCTGATGCCAGTAATTATAATCATACAGAATTACAAGAGGGTATAAAGTATTGCAGTTCAATAAGAACATTTAAAATTTTGGTTATGATGCATTATGATACCGAAGTGTTACTGAAAGGTTTGGTGAAGTTCTCAATGTAAAGTGACTATCACCATCCCATACGTGAAACTAATGAATTCACAGGCTAAACAGGAGTGTACTGATTATTAGATTATTATTAGATTATTAGATAGAGGTTTTTAGCAGAGCTTTGATTTCAAATTTCATGCCAAAGATAAAAATCTTTAATAAAAGCGATGCCTCTGGAGAAGTAAAAGTTCCTTATAAATGTCAGACTTTAGTAAAACCTTAATATGCTGGGTACATTTCATCATTAGTCACTGACTGGGCAACACATTGTGAAACTGTGGGTTACTGGTACGACATGCTGTGAAATGAAACTGGCAGAAAAGTTTCCTTCTGTTGGCACACCCTGATAGCTCTCTGCATTACAAACTAAGCCTGAATCTTAGTTCATAAAACCTTTTAATCTGTAGATGACAATAATATTTGAATAAAAAGAATAAGATGTTGCAGAGATGTTGGTACTTACTTGTGAAGCATGGTACCAATCTGTAGGTCTTCATCCTACCCCACACGTCCTGTAATAAATAAGGAAATCCTGCCTGTCATGTGCTTACCTCATCTTTACTTTCACCATCGCTGCTTCTCATTGGTAGAAGCCAATAACCAGCAGTCGATCAGAAAAATTATCATTTTTAGACAAATTGAACTCATAATTGTCTTATCCTGGCAGCTTGAGCATTAAGTGTGTGTCATGCTGTAGATTAAAGGTGATGAGAGCCCTGGCTGTCAGGGCACACACATCACCAACACACACATATTTTTTCTTATTATAAAGTACTCAAACATCTGCTCCAACCAAAAGCTCAGAGCCCACACTGAGCGGCAAACTCTGAGAACTGCTGACAGATTGAGTAAACCACAGGCTGGTCTCTTCCTGTGTGTGTGTGTGTGTGTGTGCAGATAAAAGGGGCACCCACACACACACCAGTAGGCACACACATACCAGTAGGCACAGGCCACATCATAGCTTCTGAAGAAAATCTCTCTGCAGAGTCACACTCACACTGCCGCCCTCATTGCATGATCCTAATTTATTTGCTGAGAAGAGATTCTTTTCCCCATTCAAAATATTGAAGCCAAACACATGCAAAAAGTTCTCAAAAACAAGATGGTCCACATGAAACACATACTTAACCTGCCATACCAGATAGACCTTTCAATATACAGACCTGATCAAAATCTTAAGACCAGTTGAAAAATTGCTAGAATATGCATTTTGTACATTTGGACCTTAGTGAGGTTTTAAATAGAGCTACAATATGCAAAAGCAAGAAGGGGGAGTGTGACAAAAAGCACTTTGAAAAAGTAATTCATTGAAAACAACAAGTAAACTGAAATAGGCTGTTTATCAGCTGATAAAAAGTTTAAGACTATCGCTCAAAAATCTACAAAAAACTCTCCAAACCAGAACAAAAAATGTTTCTCAGTAGCACTCAGTAATGAGTAGCTCCACCCTTCTTGTTAATCACTTCAAAAATTTGTTTGGGCATGCTTGATGCGAGTGTTTCCAGGAAGCTTTTGGGAACATTGCTCAAAGTGGTGAAGATGGCTTCATGAAGGGCATCAACTGTCTGGAACTGATGGCCATTTTTATAAACTTCCCTTGCCATCCATCCCCAAATGTTCTCTTTGGGATTTAAATCAGGGGAACATGTGGGATGGTCCAAAAGAGTGATGTTATTCTCCCTGAAGAAGTCCTTGGTCAAGTGAGCATTGTGAACTGCAGCGTTGTCCTGTTGAAAAACCCAGCTGTTACCACACAGACGAGGGCCCTCAGTCATGAGGGATGCCCGCTGCAACATCTGCACGTAACCAACCGCCGTTTGACGACCCTGCACCACCTGAAGCTCCAGTGTTCCACTGAATGAAAAAGCACCCCAGATCATGATGGATTTTTTGGGTCCACCACTTAACCTTTTTGTTCCGTAATGCTCAGGATGTTTCAAAAAATTTGAATGACTGTCTTATTGTGTCCAACCTCAGCAGCAATGGCACGCTGCGAGAGGCCTTGCAGCTCGACGATCCGACCACATTCAGGAAGAGAAAGCTTCTTAGCTTGAGCCATCAGGAGGGCATGACCATGAATGCCTGACAGAAAATGAACATTTTGAGCATATTTTGGCTTAAACTTTTGATCAGCTGATTAACAGCCTATTTCAGTTTACTTGTTGTTTTCAATAAATTACTTTTTCAAAGTGCTTTTTGTCACTCTCCCCCTTCTTGCTTTGCATATTATAGCTCTATTTAAAACCTCATTACGGTCCAAATGTGCAAAATGCATATTCTAGCAATTTTTCAACTGGTCTTAAGATTTTGATCAGGTCTGTATATTCCTTTTGTCCATCTGGGAAAGAGCCTGGAAGTCTTTGGGGAGGGAAAACCCTTTCTGAAGCAGAGGCATTGGTGATTGGATGATCATTTCATCAGTCTGCATTTATTACAGGCCAGTCAGATAATGTTGCAGGCTGGCGCTGTTGTACTACAGAATGTGACCCATTTCATCAAACAAGCTCACCAAACCATCTCAGAAATGGAGTGAAACCATCATTATTATAGAGAAGTTTGCAGTCTTGGTATTTGTTTTTCATTTCGATCAATCAATCAATCAATCAGTCTTTATTTGTATAACACCAATTCATAATTAAAGCTGCAAGGAGCATTGGTCAGGTCCTCGCTCTGTCACAGGTCCCTCATGCTCACTGGACCTCCATTTTGTCGGTTCATCCCTATTCAACCTAATGGGTGCGTATTACACATTTCACACTTCATGACCTCCTGCACTCAACTGTCAATCAGAGAGTGGCATCATCCCATCTGGCCTCAGCAGCAGAGCAAAGATAACTGCAACCTTTTTTCACAGAGGGCACAATTTTGACCAAATCTCTACAAACATTACACAATTTTATAGTAAATTTTGTCAGGAATCCAACCTTGTCATTTTTAAAGCTTTTTTCTGTAGACTGCCCCAGGTTGTCTAGTTTTGGGTTTTCCTTTCCCATTCATTTGAAGGGGAGGAAGTGCAAGGGCTTCTTTGGGGTTCACCAACTTTTAGGGATCTTCATTTGGAAATCATTTGAGAAACAACAAAATCCTTCATAACTTTTGTTCATCAATGCATCCTCTTTCATCTGTCCGCATTTCAAGCTGATACCATTTACGGTCTAGGAGGAGATAATTTTTCTGGATTAAGCCTTTTTAGAGCAATGTTCTATTTTGAAGTCAAAATTGCCAGCTTTCTAGCAATTCTGATTCCTGTCCGTGGAAGACGTGGAAGATGCCTACATAATTGGATTTATGATAACAGGTTTCTTGCTGTTTGGAGTTAGCAGTTTCTTGATCTATCACGCAGTTAAGAAGACGATGGCAGCACTTTTGGCTCTTGAGAAGCTGCCTGTCATGACTGAAGGAATGTGCAGGGCTGTCAACACTCAGACTCAAGCCACTTGTGAGCTCAATCACAAGTTTGATACAATTCTTGAACTTGTTTGCAAGCAGGACAACACCTTGGAGAAGTTGACAGCTCGGCTCAGTTGACTCATCATGAGAGACCGAAAGACTAGAAAGGCCAATGGAAAGTTACCGTCCACTCCCTCTTCCTGTGAACTTTGCTGTGGATCAGAAACTCTCGTACAGTCGCCTTATTGGACAATAGAGACTTTGTGGGGTCTGAGCTAAGACATGGTCTCAGGTCTACCTTAAAATCAACCCCCCCCCCCCCCACACACACACACACACACACACACACACTCACAAAAAAGGATATTAATCTGTATAAATGTAACCAAGCCCCCTGCTGCTTTATGTGCTACTTTCTTTTGAGTATGATAAGTATTGTATTAAAAAGATGTCAATGAGCCAAGTTTGCACATTTTCTGACTCAGTGCAAGTCACTGGGATCATTTCCTCTGCTGGTTGAGCAACACCCTGTGCTGTGTGCACTTACTCAACATGTGCACACAGCACAGGGTGTTTTTTTTCTTCAAACAATATCCTCTTGGTTTTATAAAATTTAACACATGTATAATACACAATACCTGACCCAAAGTAAATCGTAAAATCCATAATTCAGTAATAAATATATATCTTTTAAAAGCTTAAATGACATGTCAAAAATTTAATTACAATTTTTCACAGTTGTTAACACACGTTTCTCAAACCACTAACGGATTCCTTCAAATTGTTCACACAAACCTGAAAACCTCACACACAAAATGCGATACCTGGCACTCCCTTTTCAAGATGACTCTGTGCCATCAAATCTCTGAACTGTTCACAAAATGGAACTCGTGTTCTCATTTGGTACACACAGCCACATTCTCCAATGACACACACATGCCAGTCAATTGATACACACAGCTCAGCATTTGCTGCACACTACCAAGCATTCACAGCACACTGAAGTGCAAAACTGAAAACCCAATTATAGAAATGCAACACATAACGTGAATGACATTGAGTCATGAGAGTTACCCATTTTTCCTTTTGGAAAATGTCTGTGTAGGCCCACTTCTTTAAACATAAAATATCACACAAGTACTGTATGCAGCAAATCATTGTTTTATTTACAGTGTTTCAGTGCACTGGCATTTCTAAAGAAAATGTACTTAAAAAAAAAAAAAAAAAAGTCAAAAGGTCCTCTCACTCTTACCCCTCTCCTTCTCTGGTTGCCCATTGTTCAATGCTCACCAAACAAAGCAGAGGCTCAAGGCCCTTTTATGCTGCAGTTCTCCTGATTGAAAATTGCTCACCAGATCTGGGTGTTTAAAGATTTGCATACTTGTGTGTTGTGGGTTGATGCTTTGAGATTTCAATTGGGGTGTGTGTGTGCAACAACTGACCATTGTGTGTACAGCTTTGGTAACAAGGTGATGTGTAATTGACATCAGAGTGTAAAGAAGGAAAGTCAGAGTCTAATGCAGAAAAAGGAGTGTTTAGATGTGGCACATTGGGCCGACCAATTGGTACTTGAAGTGAGGGTTTTGAAAACTGTGCCAAATAATCGTTTGGTGTGTGTTAAGAACCATGAAAAACTGTAAATCAGGATGAGTCGGTTGGTTTAGATGGGATAACTGCAGATGGATTGTTTTTAATGAGAAAAGCAAAAATGATGATGTAAATCATGTAACCCACAATAATTTGATTTGACTGAATCACATATAGAAAGACTCGAATTAAACATGACTGGGACTTCATTGTACCCCAGTGGCCTTAAGAATCACCAAATATCAATCCAGTAGAGCACCTTTGGGATGTGGTGGAGCAGAAGACTCTCATCATGGATGTTCATCTGACAGATCAGATGTGTGATTCTTTCACAGAGTTATGGACTAAAACCAAGAATTAGGAAACTCTGAAGGAGAAAGAGGGTCAAACCTGGAACAAGGTGTGCCTAAAGAAGTGTCCAGGGTATGTATTATGTGATGTACTGTGATAGTACTCATTTAACCACTGGATGGCAGCATTGCCACAAGGTCCCGACAGACTCTGGCCTCTTCCTAAAGCCTCTCAGGGATTATAATGACATAGATTTAACACACACAAAAAATCACAGAATAACTGATGAAAAACAAAATCTGCTCCCATTTAAACTTGGATTAAGTGACAACAACTGAAAATTCTGAACCTCATGCTGGTGTAATGTCTTGACCTGTTTCTGGGAATTGATGAGGGATTTTGACTTATTGCTATGAAATTTGTCACAAATTAACACGTTTTTAGCTATTGTTTGCATTGATCTAAAAATCTCAGGTAAAACACCACTCTTTCATCAAAAGTCCTAAGTCAAGTCAAGATAAAGGACAGAGGAGGAATTGAGTCTTCAGGTTCAAATGTGCTTTAGAAAGCCACAGTCCATTGTATTTGAAGCTACATTTAATTACCTCCGCCAAGGAGGTTATGTTTTCGGGAGAGTTTGTTTGTACGTCTGTCTGTGAACAAAATAACTGAAAAAGTAATGGATGAATTTGGATGAAATTCTCAGGAAATGTTCAGCATGGGAAAAGGAAGAACTGATTCTATTTTGGTGTTGATCCAGATCAGCGTCTGGCCGCCATGACGAAAAATGTGATTTTTGTGAATAACTACTGAACTAAAATAGATATCATTATGAAATCAATTGCTAATGGTATGTTTTCATGGTCAATGAATCTAAATATTTCAATGAAGTAAAGGTAGGACTGATATTTATGGTGAAAATCACAATATGGGTGAGGACTGTGGTGCTGGCGGAGGTCTGCGCTCTCTGAGTGCTTTTCTAGTTGCTTTTATTTCCATGTTAAACTTGTTGTATTTAGCTTTACCTGTTGTTTTTGAACCTATCTGTCACAATTGACAGTTGTCAATGATGCTTTTGATTGGTTAGAATGTACATAAAATGTGAGGCCAGGGCCACTGACTTATGAAAAAATAGGGTAACACTAGAAAAACGATCATTTGTAAGCCATTTATAAGCTATTAGTAAATATAAGTAGATAGTTAATCTATCATGAACAAACTAAATATATACATTTGTAAATGATTATTAAATCATATGTTATTGATTATTAAATCATTTACAACTTCAGTTACAAGACATCTATAAGCTATTGATAGGTATTAGTAGATAGTTAACCTATCATGAAAAAAATGATTGGTTAACTATCTCTAACCCTAACCTCCTAACCCTAACTCTCTCACAATAACCCTAATGATTTGATAATCATTCATAAATGATTTAATAAACATTTGCAAATGTAAATATATGTAGTTAATTCATAATTAGTTCAATATCTACTGACAGTTTTTACATGTCTTGTAACTTAAAGGGACAGTTCAGTATTTTTGAAGTGGGGTTGTATGAGCTCCACATGGTCACTAAGGACAGTAGATACAGTAGAAAGTTCTCTCCTCTCCATCAGAAAGCCACAGACTGTGACCATCGGTGACGAAGAAAAGACGCTAATAGAAAAGTACCGTACCGGATTTAAAGGCTATTTTCTCCGCCTACAAGAACTCAAATGAAAAAGTAATACCACAGTTTAAGAGTAAGCTACATGGACAATTTTTGAAGTGCATTAATCTTTCGGAAATATAAAGTTTATCCGGACCTAAGCCTACTCACCCCGTGTGTCCCTCCGCTAAATCACTCCGCCGTAGTTAGCTAGCTGCTTTTAATGGCTGTTTTAGACTAATTAAAAGCACATTATAAGACAAACATTGCTGAGATGGGTTTTTGTGATGCTTCCCTTGATTCAGAAACAGATGTGCATCATGGAGAACTCAGCTTTCACCGTATTCCTCTGCGTAACGAGGGCATTCGGTTACACAGTATAGTGAATGCATCTCTGTCACCTGTTAGCTGACAGATTGTTATGATCAACAAACAGCCTCCTCTACTCTGCTTATTTGTCTCTGACAGATCATTATTACTTACTTAGAGCAGAAACTGTCATTAGGTCCTTCAGGTCTGGGACGTTTTTCCAGTTTATCTTCGGGAGGTGAAAGTATGTCCACAAAACTCTGTGAAAGGAAAGTCCGTTTGCAAGTAATACCGCCGTCCATATCACCTATTCCCAGGTCAAACATTCGACTGAAAATACTGAACTGTCCCTTTAAGTTATAATTTATCTAATAATCATGATTAATATATGATTTTATAATCATTTACAAATGTATGTAAGTGGTTTCTTTATGATGAGTTAACTATTCACTAACATGTACTAGTAGCTTATAAATGGTTTTAAAATGATTGTTATCCTACAGTGTTACCAAAAATAGAATACTGTGACTAACAGATATGCAGGTATCAGCTTAACAGCAAAAGTTTAATCTTTATTCACAGATAAAACCTCCCAAGTGTAATCATCTGCAGGCTGAAATTTCAGAGAATTGTTCAGCCAATATAAAAACCTTGTTTTTGTTCTCAGTGTTAAAGATTTTTTTAGATCAGCTGACTATATGATGATGTTCTGGACTAATTCTGGGAACTTTACAAGACTGATGAGTCCAAACTTCTGAGCAAACTTATTAACCCCTTGTGCTGGATAACAGCTGAAACCAGAAAACAGTAAACACAAAGAGTTATCATGAACACCCCATCACATCTAAACCAGTCTTAACAGTTACCACCCTGTCAAGGGGTCATTTTGTCCAAAAATGCTAAAATGGGGAAATAATGTGTTGTAAATTATTATGACAAAAAGGAGAGATCTGAGGACCATTGCAATTAATGTAATTTTTATCTGAAATTTTGATATGAGTGAAAAGTTTTGGTGAACCCAATAAAGACTCCACATTTCAAGATTAAAATATCCAAAAAGTAAGAGAATAATAGTCAAATGTCACCATTTTATTTATGATTTGAAAAAAAGACATAAGTTTAAAGACTTTAGATCAATAGAGCAATGACTTCTTTTGGAGGCCAGCGTTGAAGCTAGTTTGTGCTGATTCTCTCGACTTAAAGCCTTCCGGCTTTAAGTGAAGACGGAGGCCCATGGGGGAGAGCCCAAACCTCCAGTACCCAGTGTAAAGTCCAACTCAGGCTGGCTTCAAGAAACCCAACACACAGATGATTCAATATTTATTTAAATCAATTGAAAGGTGCCTTGAGATAACACCTGTTATGAACTGGTGCTTAAATATTGATTTTACAGATTCTCATATATGCATATACATACAGTTGTGCCCAAAAGTTTACACCCCCCAGCAGAATTTCAGATTTTTTGGCCTTTTCTCAGAAAATATGAATGATAACACAAAAACCTTTCTGTCACTCATGGTTAGTGGTTGGGTGAAGACATTTATTGAAAAAAAGATTAGTTTACTCTTTTTAAATCAGAATGACAACAGAAACTTCAAAAATGACCCTGTTCAAAAGTTTACACCCCCTGGCCTGATAACATGCACACAATTTGACACAAATGGGTTTGAATGTCTGCTAAAGGTAACCATCCTCTCTGTGATCTATTAGCTTGTAATCATTTTGTGTGTATAAAAGCTCAGTGAGTTTCTGAGCTCCTGACACGTGCATCTTTCACTGCGATGAAATTTCAGGTTTCTGCATCATAGGTAAAGCAAAAGAATTGTCAAAGGATCTGCAAGAAAATGTATTTCAACTGTATAAAACAGGAAAAGGATTTAAAAAGATATCCAAGGAATTGAGAATGCCAAGAAGCACTGTTAAAACTAATGAAGAAGGGGAGAGAGAGGGATTCTGTTGAAACCAAACCACGGTCAGGCAGACCAACAAAAATTTCAGCTCCAACTGCAAGGAAAATTGTTCAAGATGCAAAGAAAAGCCCTCAAAGAACTTTAGCTGAAATACAGGACTCTCTGAAAAAAATTGGGGTGGATGTTTCAAGATCCACAATAAGGAGACTCTTGAAGAAACATGGGCTGCATGGTCGGGTCGCCAGAAGAAAGCCATTTCTACGCAAATGCCACAAAATATCCCGCTTACAATCCAAACAGCACAGAGACAAGCCTCAAAACTTCTGGAACAAAGTCATTTGGAGTGATGAGACCAAAATTGAACTTTTTGGCCACAACCATAAACGTTACATTTGGAGAGGAGTCAACAAGGCCCATGATGAAAGGTACACCATTCCTACTGTGAAACACGGAGGTGGATCACTGATGTTTTAAGGATGCATGAGCTACAAAGGCACAGGAAAATTGGTCAAAATTAATGGAAGGATGAATGCAGCATGTTAACTGAAAATACTGGTGGAAAATTTACACTCATCTGCCCAGAAGCTGCGCATGGGACGTTCTTGGACGTTCAAACATGACAATGATCCAAAACACAAGGCCAAATCAACCTGCCATTGGCTACAGCAGAATAAAGTGAAGGTTTTAAAGTGGCCATCTCAGTCTCCTGACCTCAATATCATTGAGCCACTCTTGGGAGATCTCAAACGTGCAGTCCATGCAAGCCAGCCCAAGAATTTACAGGAGCTGGAGGCTTTTTGAGAAGAGGAATGGGCAGTTTTACCATCTGAGAGAATAAAGGCCCTCATCCACAACTACCACAAAAGACTTCAAGCTGTTATTGATGTTAAAGGGGGAAATACACTGTATTAAAAACTGGGGGGTGTAAACTTTTGAACAGGGTCATTTTTGAAGTTTCTGTTGTCATTCTGATTTAAAAAGAGTAAACTTATCTTTTTTTCAATAAATGTCTTCACCCAACCACTAACCATGAGTGACAGAAAGGTTTTTGTGTTATCATTCATATTTTCTGAGAAAAGGCCAAAAAATCTGAAATTCTGCTGGGGGGTGTAAACTTTTGGGCACAACTGTATACACAGATCCAGAGATGTGTTCATCCAGGCAGAGAAAAAGGGAATTAAAAAGAATTTATTTGATGGTCACAAAGCCATAGACTCCCAGACAATAAATCTGTCCTCATCATATTTGTCTCTGCTGAATGTAGATTTAATTAAGGTTAAGTTTAAGATTTAATCTACATTTTGATTTCAAGAGGGTCTGTTAGGATACGGTGTAGTAGGACCCAGAGCAGAGGCAATGATCAGTAAAAGGTGAAAAAACTCAAGATTTATTCGATCAGCAGATCCAAAAATGTGAACAATCAAACAGGTGACTATATACAAAGAGGTGGTGGCGGTGGCAGGAGCTCGTAGAGACCTGGAAGATAGAGAGAGACACTGGTCAGTCTTTAGGTTAGGAGCAACAATCCAAAACACCATCACAAAAAGAAGAAATAAGCTCTGTGTGTCAGAGACAGGGCTTAAGGCCAGCACTAGTGACTTGGGTTGAGAACGAACCACAAATGAAGTGCAATCAGCCAGCGCTGAGTGGAAGAAGCTCCCGGCTTTAGTAGCAGGCGTCATCAGCGCTGATCAGGAACAGGTGAGGAAGACCAGGTCAGGTCAGCTCTGCAGCTCCGCCCAACCACAGCCACAGGAAAGAGAGTGAGAGGAGAAAACCCGAAAGGGAAGGGGGAGAGGAGCAGGGCAACTGGAGCAGAGGGTGAGATCCTCACAGGGTCCTCGTGTATACAGTTGCAAAGGTATTTCTGTAGGTATTATAAAACCCATGGATAGATAGATCATTCCAGTGTTGGGAGAAATGCATTACAAAAGTGATGTTATTACTGTATTCCTGCATTCCTTTAATGTAACATAGAAATGTAAGGCATTACCAAAAAAGGGAATATTTTACTTGGTACAAATGTCAGTAATGCAAGTAACAATGCATTTTTAATTCAACCCGAAATGAAGAGGTGTTTTTGTTTGTTTGTTTAAATACAAATTCACCAAATATTCTGTGAGATGAGCGGAGGAGGAAAGTCTTCCGCTAGGCATAAAGTTGCAGTATCTCAAACAAAATTTACCAGAATTTTACCTTTTGTCTGTTTTTGCGGTGATTTTTTTCTTGTATTGTGCCATGAGCATCGATGTGTCTATTATATTCTAATGTTTTTAGCCTTAAGCTGAACTCAGTCAGATAGCCACCACATCACCTTCCACTGGATGTGTAATGAGCTTTTTGAGCGAAATGAGCTACACTTAGAATGCCGAATCCATATTTCCTGTTATTTTGAAGAGAGTTACTTGAAAGTAATGTTATAATAGTGTAATGCCTTACATTTCAAACACAGTAATATTATAATACAACTAATTACTGTGCAATGACAGTAACAAGTAATAAATAATGCATTGCATTTTTGAAGTAACTTGCCCTACACTGGGTCATTCTAATATTACGGTAACATTAACATCTATAATGACTATAAACTGTAGAAAAATAATGTTGATTAATACAGCATTAATATAGCATTAACATTAATAAAGCAAAGAGTTGCTGTATTGCCATTAAATTGGCTTTAACTGGTCCAAAAGTATATATTCATGTTGAATGATGTTTCTGGGCAGCACAGTGGTACAGCGGTCAATGCATATGGCACTCAGGCTTCCTCCCACAGACAGAAAACATGCTCATTTGTTCGACTGGTGACACCAAACTGCCCAGCTGTCTGGCTCAGGATGTACTCCACCTCTTCCCAATGTCAGTTGGGATAGTTTCCAGGCCCTCACGACACTGAAAAGGATAAACGGTACATCATTTTTTTTTTCATTTTTATTCAGATTGAGCGTGTGCTGCTGACCTCTTAGCCAGGTTGCCCTTGTAAATGAGATCCTGATCTCTATGGGATTTATCTGGTTAAATAAAGGTCAGATAAAATAAAAATAGATGATGGATGGATCATTTCTGTTGATGGTTGATGCAGGATTAAGCACAGATCCACAGCAGCAGGTCAATCATTGGTTCAGCGGTTAAGAGAGAGAAACTTGTCAGCAAACTACAAGCATCATCTTTTAATCCGTGTGGGCAGGCTAAAAATGTAGGGGTTTGTTTTGACTCAGAGCTCAGTTTTGAGCCACATATCCGGGAGGTCACCAAAAAAGCTTTCTATCATTTAAAGAACATAGCCTGTGTGCAAGCCAATGCAAAGACATTAATCCATACTTTCATCACCTGTAGAACAGATCATTGTAACGCTCTTCTTTCTGGTCTTCCACAAAAAAAAAATCTCCCATCTTCAGCTCCTGCAGAACTCTGCTGCACGGATGCTGACGGGGACCAGAAAGAGAGCCCATATTACACCGGTTTTAAGGTCTCTCCATTGGCTGCCCGTTTCTTTTAGGATAGATTTTAAGATTCTTTTACTGGTTTTTAAAGCTCTTAATGGTCTTAGTCCTTTATATTTATCTGATTTGCTTTTACCGTATGAGCCCGTTAGAGCCCTCAGGTCTTCAGGAAGTTCTCTGTTAACAGTTCCCAAAGTTAAAACAAAAACTTAGAGTGAGGCATCTTTGAACTACTATGGCCTCCGCTTATGGAACAGCCTACCTGTTGACCTGAGGGCTGCACCGAATATTAATGTCTTTAAAAACAAACTCAAAACTTACCTTTTTAGTCTAGCTTTTACCTGAATTACCTTTTAGTGTTTTTATTTATTCTAATTACAGGCCACTTTTTATTATTTTATCTTATCTTATTTTTTATCTTTTCTTTTTAAATCAATTTTTCCTTATTTTATTTTCTAGTTTTCCTATTTTATTCTTCATTTATCATTATCATCATTATTATTATTATTATATATATGTATATTTTAACTTAATGTCAAGTCATTTTTTATTCTTCTTATTTTTTGTAAATTCATTTTCTTATTTTATTCATGATATATTTAATTTTATACTTTTAACCTAACCTCCAGTGTTTTCTCATTTTTAAACCTTCAAGATAGTTTTTCCTCAGTACGTACTGGGTATAGTGTGCTTTATTATTGTCTTTTATTTATGATGCTTTTTATCAACACTGTATGGATTGCTGTGTGGGTGGGTTTGGGTTATAAATCCTTCATTTAATTCATTTGTCTGTTTGTAAAGCACCTTGTGCTACATTTTTTTTTGTATGAAATGTGCTATATAAATAAATTTTGATTGATTGATTGATCTGTGATTGTTAGTCAAGGTCATTTTCATATATGTGCTGTTTGCAGGAACTTTTAATTTGTGGATCTCTCTAAATATCAGGAACTGTATGGGGCTAAAGGAAAGGCCAAATGTTAGTTACTGTACTTATTGAAGCTTTTTAGGCCCACAGCAGCAGACCGTCCACACTAACGATCCCAGGCTGCCTACAAGACAAGAACCAG
Source organism: Scarus forsteni (assembly GCA_036419115.1). Classification (NCBI taxonomy): domain Eukaryota; kingdom Metazoa; phylum Chordata; class Actinopteri; order Labriformes; family Labridae; genus Scarus; species Scarus forsteni. Next base: position 2,270,788 of record JAZDUH010000155.1, on the reverse strand, counting down.
AGATGAGTACAACTGATTGTGATAATGGTTGTTTGCAGGACACATAATTATTTTAATGGCATGCTTAAACATCTTTACAACCTGGTTCAAAAAGGTCTGCAGCCCAATAAATAATTTACCTGCTTCCTCACTGCAGGGGGTGGGGGTTGAGGATTATTTTGTATTTTAAATCTAGCAAATCTGAACCAACAGTTTCGTTTTGATCATCTTGGCATAGCCAATCATCATTCGTTTGTGAGCCATCACCAAAAGCAAATTGTCTGAAAATTAAAGACACAAATAGCTCACCCACAACTGCCAATCCGTCGTCATAGTTCACTTTAAAGGGCTGTTCAGAAGCCAACTCGAGCTAAAACGTCACGTCTATACAACCACCAAAACAGGTCAACAAAACAAAGCCTCTGTTTAAGGGGTAAAAGATAGTATGAAGGTAATAAAACATAACGTAACATAAAAGAGGGGAAATGAGTCACAACAAACACACAGATAGGCTAGAGTGGGAGTGTAGTGCCCTGCAGTATGATTCAAGACTGAGGTGCTGCGTGGGGCTTTCCCGTTACATGGAATTTGAGGGTTAGGGGTGTGTTAATTTCAATCCTTCCCCTTGGCCCTCAAAACAGAGGGCTAAGACAAAGGGGGCAGATGAAGGGGAAGGGCTAGGGCTATGACATACAATTGGGATTAACCAGTAGTCTCTGTTTTCCCCCTTTTCTTTGTGGGTTCATTCATCTTTGTGAGTGATACCCAACCAAAGGCTACACTTTCACCAACATTTATTCATTTATTTTCCAGTTTGGAAGTACTGAGATAAGCCTGTCAATAAAATGGTGAGAGTGTGCTACTGGGGAGACAATAATGTGGCACAGTTTTTTATTGTAACTTTTCATCTTATTTCTGTTGCTTTATAAGATTATTCTCATAACTTTTTGCCATTTTCATAACTCTGTGAGATTATTCGTTTAACTTTTCGAATTTATTCTCATCACTTTATGAGATTATTGTATTTCTTTGACTTTTTCTCATAACTTTTCAACTTTATTTCTGTTGCTTTATGAGATTATTCTCAAAATGTTTTGCCATTTTTCATAACTCTGCGAGATTATTCTTTTAACTTTTTGACTTTATTCTTTTAACTTTTTGACTTTATTCTCATAACTTTATGAGATTATTCTCATGACTAACGATTTTATTCTCGAAACTTAACTTTTTTTTAACAAGGCCCTAATCCGCTGTGGATCATTCTTTTTTCCACTTGCAATTTTCCACAATTTCAGCAACACCATACTTTTTGTGTGTTTAATCCACAGCAAGAAATAAATGTTAATCCTTGCAAAAAATATGTTCCCAGTTCAGGCATTAAAATCTTTACTAAAATTATTATTTTTCCCGGACATGGAGGACACTCTTGTACCATTGTACACCATTTGAGTAGTAATACATGAAATAAATTACAAAAGAAATATGCTTTCCAGTCAGTAAAATGTTAAGTTTTTAAATTGGTTTCTTTCATTTTTAGATTCTTGATGGTGAATTCCTAATTTAACATGTCATTAATCTCCCCATTTCTAAAAAAAGAAAAAATCAGTATAAATTCACTTCAAATTTCAAACAGAAGTTACATAAGAAGAAGATTATTAAATACTGATTTATGGAAAATTTCTCTCCCTTCTTACATTTTTTTTTTTTTTTTTACAAAATGACTCTGTGATGGGGTGGCAACTGATGTGATTGGTTGGTTCACTATCAGTTGTTAGTGTTAGCCCCCTGGATAACACTGTGAACCCTGTACCTTGCCTCATTTACAGTTTTTCACGGTTCTTAACACACAAGAATTGATAATTTGGCACAGTTTGCAAAACACTCACTTCAAGTACCAATTGCTCGGCCCAGTTTGTCACATCTGAACACTCCCTTACCTGCATTAGACTCTGACTTTCCATCTTTACACTCTGATGTCAATTACACATCACCTTGTTGTCAAAGCTGTACACACAATGGTCAGTTGTTGCACACACACCCCACTGAAATCTCAAAGCACCAACCCACAACACACAATTTTGCAAACCTCTAAACACCCAGGTCTGGTGAGCAATTTTCAGTCAGGAGAACTGCAGCATAAAAGAGCTTTGAGCCTCTGCTTTGTTTGGTGAGCAATGAACAATGGACAACGACAACCAGAGAAGGAAAGGGGGAAGAGGGAGAGGACCTTTTGACCTTTTTTCTTGTACATTTTCTTTAGAAATGCGTGTGCACTGAAACACTGTAAATAAAACAATGATCTGCTGAATACTTGTGTGATATTTTATATTTGAAGAAGTGGACCTACACAGACATTTTTCAAAAGGAAAAATGGGATATTCTCATGAGTCATTGCCATTCACATTGTGTGTTGCATTTCTATAACTGGGTTTTCAATTTTGCACTTCAGTGTGCTGTGAATGCTTGGCAGTGTGCAGCAAATGCTGAGCTGTGTATATCAGTTGACTGGTATGTGTGTGTCATTGGAGAATGTGGCTGTGTGTACCAAATGAGAACACGAGTTCCATTTTGTGAACAATTCAGAGATTTGATGGCACAGAATCATCTTGAAAAGGGAGTGAGTACATGAGTGAATGAATAAAAAAGGTGAATGCATGAAAAAGATCAGGAGTGAGCAATGCATCCCTTACCACACACTGCCTTGTCACAGTAAAACATGTGACAGGGTGGCAAATTTCGTCCTCAAATGGAATCAGTTCTCCATGTGTTCAAGTTCCAAGACCTGGCATGCATGCATTCAAATATTATTTTCTTTACAACAATAATGTTTACAGTTTTTCACTGTTCTTAACACACAACAATCGATAATTTGGCACAAGTTGCAAAACCCTAACTTCAAGTACCAATTGCTCGGCCCAATTTGCCACATCTAAACACTCCCTTAACTGCATTAGACTCTGACTTTCCATCTTTACACTCTGATGTCAATTACACATCACCTTGTTGTCAAAGCTGTACACACAACAGTCAGTTGTTGCACACACATCCCAACTGAAATCTCAAAGCATCAACCCACAACACACAAGTATGCAAATCTACACCCAGGTCTGGTGAGCAATTTTCAGTCAGGAGAACTGCAGCATGAAAGGGCCTTGAGCCCCTGCTTTGTTTGGTGAGCATTGAACAATGGACAACGACAACCAGAGAAGGAGAGGGGCAAGAGTGAGAGGAGGAAGAGGAAGAGGACAAGGACGAGGACGAGGACGAGGACGAGGACGAGGACGAGGAGCAGGAGGAGGACAAGGAGGAGATGGAGGAGTAAGAGGTTGAGGAGTAGGAGGACAGGGAGGAGGAGGAAGAGGAGGATGAGGAGGCCATGGAGGAGGACGAGGAGGATGAGGAAGCCTGTGGAGATGCCAGAGAGACCATGTGGATGAGGCCCTCTGGTCAGATAGGAACAGGAGACTTGATGTGGTCTAGTGTAACCTTTTGACTTTTTTTTTTGTTTGTTTACGTACATTTTCTTTAGAAATGCCAGTGCACTGAAACACTGTAAATAATACAATGATTTGCTGCACACTTGTGCGATATTTTATGTTTGAAGAAGTCGGCCTACACAGACATTTTCCAAAAGGAAATTCTCATTAGTCATTGCCATTCACATTGTGTGTTGCATTTCTATAACTGGGTTTTCAATTTTGCACTTAGTGTGCTGTGAATGCTTGGTAGTGTGCAGCAAATGCTGAGCTGTGTGTATGAATTGACTGGTATGTGTGTGTCATTGGAGAATGTGGCTGTGTGTACCAAATGAGAACACGAGTTCCATTTAGTGAACAGTTAAGAGATTTGATGGCAAAGATTCATCTTGAAAAGGGAGTGTCAGGTTAAGCATTTCGTGTGTGAGGTTTTCAGGTTTGTGTGTACAATTTGAAGGAATCCGTTTTTGAGAGCATGTGTTAAGAACTGTGAAAAACTGTAAAAAAAATTAATAAAACCTGTTTTCCCTTTCTATTTTTCATGACAGTGGTAGGGTTCCACTTGACGGACCCCATCTGACATGAAAGAACAACAAATAAACACTATAAATGAATGACAGAACTTGCCTGATTTTGGTCCTGGCTGCCCCAAAGACCAAAATGATGTTGCTTTGTCTTTGTGATATCATTTAAACTGACAGTAATGTAAAGTACAGTACTAAACAAGTAAGTATGATGGAGTGGTACATCAAACTGAGGGATGCATTTAAATCATGATATTTAAACAATAACTCATGTTTTCATTTTCAATAAATATATCTTATGTAAAAGGGTACATGCACATTGTAGCGTCCGACAGGTCGCTTGAAAGAAGGACGAGTTTCTTGTCAGTAGCACCGCTTTACTGACAACTGCACTGCGGTTACTGTAGGCCGTAACCACGCCAACAAAAAAAGACATGCTACAACGGCATTCTCTAACAGGGCTGATCATCACTCGACTCCAGTCGGCAGGACACTCGCTCACACACACAGAGCCCCTTGCCCTCTCTCCTCTGTCCCGCCCCCACCCCTCTCTCAGCCACTCACAGAGCCAACCCACCCAAAGGTGCGTTCAGGTAACCGGATACAGGTAGGAATCTACAGAACATCCTCACATAACATTAACCAACCTCAAACTTCGAACACTAACAGCAACACGCTACACTACCCTGAGGTAACCAGGGGTGCGTCTCTGTCTCTGGGGCCTCCTTGTAGCAGGCACCCAGGGCCGTGTCTGTAGCCCTGTAGGACCCTGCGGCTGAGCAGGGGGGGAATCCGGGGGTGAGGGGGATTGTGGTGAGTTAGAAGGGGAAACAGTCCATGGGTCTGGGGGTGTGGCTGCTCTGTTTCTCCGGGGGGCTGGCAGGGGTCCAGGGCGCTGGGATGGGCGTGCATCTCCTCTGTACGGGGCCATCCTGTCTCTGTGGAGGGCCACTCGTCTTCCCCGAGGTGGTAGCTGAACCCTGTACACCACCTCGCCCAGCTTCTCCAACACTTCACAGGGCCCCACCCAGTGACAGTCCAACTTGGGGCACCGACCCTTCTTTTCCTTAGGGCTGTACACCCAAACAAGGTCCCCCGCTCCAAAGTCTCTCCCTTTGGCCCTCATAGTTACGTTTCTGCCTTATCCCCGCTTTCTGTAGCTGGTCCCGGGCAAAAGCATGGGCTGACTCTATCCTGTCTTAAAGCCGCCTGGCATATTCTGGCCCTGGGGGAACAGTCTGTGCATCGGGGGGTCTCCCGAATATCATTACTGCTGGGGTCCGCAGTTCTCGTCCCAACATGAGCAGGGCAGTTGCACGATGTGGACTCCTGTACAGCGGACCTGTAGGCTAGCAAGACGAGGGGGAGGTGCATGTCCCAGTCCCGCTGGTGATCTGCAGTGAGGATGGCGAGTTGTTTTGCAAGGGTTCTGTTGAACCGCTCAACAAGTCTGTTGCTCTGAGGGTGTAAAGGTGTAGTCCGTGTTTTTTGCATTCCCAGGCGCTCACACATGGCAGAGAAAACAGCTGACTCAAAGTTCCTCCCCTGATCACTATGAATCGTCTCAGCTGCCCCAAATCTGGAAAACATGCCCTCGACCAGCACATTAGCGACAGTCTCTGCTTCCAGGTCCGGTATGGCATACACCTCAGGCCACTTTGTAAAGTAGTCCATGGCAACCAGAACAAAGCGGTTCCCCTTGTCCGTTCACGGGAACGGACCCATGATGTCCACTGTCACCCTTTCCATCGGGGCCCCCACTGCCAGCTGCTGGAGCTGGGCACGGGACTGATCTGGGGGACCTCTGTGTGCCGTGCATGGGTCGCAACGGTGACAGAAGTCCTCAACATCTCTCCTGAGCTGGCCCCAGTAGAAGCTTTGCCTGAGCCGCCAAAGGGTCTTGGAGACTCCAAAGTGCCCTGCTCCAGTTGTCCAGTGACAGACTTTTAACACTACCTCTCTTAGGGTCCTGGGGACCACCACATGCCACTTATCCACATCCGTAGCTGGTTCCTTCCAGGCTCTCTGAAGCACCCCATCCTTCACTCGGAGCGCGTCAAACTTTTCAAACAGTCCTTTAGTGGCAGGTGAACACCCAGAGACCTCGTCCCATTGTGGTTTTCGCCCAGACTCCACCCACTGTAGCACTGGTTGGAGGTCTGTTGCAGTCTCCATTCGGCTGCATCGATAACCTGCACTGCTTTACAGGCTGGCTCATCTCTGTTGAGTAACGGATTCCGCTCCTCCTCTGAGCCGAGTTCCTCCTCCCTGGCCTCCCTTTTCTCACAGTACCAACAGCCGTCAGGGGCACAAGGATGTCGGGACATGGCGTCTGCGTTGCCATGGTGAGCCCCAGGCATGTACCCAACCTTGAAGTCATATGGCGCCAGTTCTTCCAGCCAGCGTGCGATCTACCCTTCTGGCTCCTTGAAAGACATTAACCACTGGAGGGCAGCATGGTCAGTTCAGGTAATACTTGAAATGGCTTATCGCTCTCACTATAGCTAGGAGCTCTCTGCGCGTCACACAGTAGCGCCGTTCAGCCTTGTTAAAGGTTCTACTGAAGTACGCCACCACCTTCTCCCCCTCTGGTCCCAACTGACTTAGCACTGCTCCTATCCCAGCATCGCTGGCATCCTTGTCCAGAATAAACGGCAGGTTGGGGTCCGGCAGGGTGAGGATGGGAGACTCTGTCAAGGCCCTCTTAAGATTGTTGAAAGCCTGCTCACAGTCCATGGTCCAGGCAAAGTCACTGTCTTTCTGCTGCAGGCGAAATAGCGGTGCGGCAATGCAGGAGAAGCTGCGCACAAACCGCCTGTAATAGGACGCCAGTCCGATGAAGCTCTTCAACTCTCTCAGGTTGGAGGAGGTTGGCCAGTCCTTTACTGCCTGCACCTTCTCCTCCAGTGTGCTGATGCCCTCACCCCCGACTTTGTGCCCCAAAAACTCCAGCTCCCTTCTCATAAAGCAGCACTTGTCAGGGTGGAGCTTCAAACCCGCCGCTTCGATCCATCGAAGAGCCCGGCGCAGGGACGCCAAAGCCGCCTCAAAGGAGCACCCATGGACCAGGATGTCATCCAGATAGAATAAACATTCCTGTCGGCGGATATCAGCCAGCACCTTTTCCATCAACCGTTCGAACGTGGCAGGAGCGTTGCATAGACCGAAGCTGAGGACTCGAAACTGCCACAACCCCCTGCCAGTGCAGAAAGCAGTCTTTGGTCTAGCCTCAGGGGTGAGGGGCACTTGCCAGTACCCGCTGCGCAGGTCCGACGAGGAAAACCAAGATGAGCCAGAAACCAAGTCCAGGGACTCATCAATGCGAGGCAGTAGGTATGAGTCCTTTTTGGTCACACTGTTCAGCGGCCGGTAGTCAACACAAAACCTCACTTTGGGGCTCTTTTTCTTGTTCACCATCACAACCCCCGAGGCCCAAGGGCTGTCAGAGGGCTCGATGATGCCCGTTCTGAGCATCTCATCAATGGCATTGTCAGCAGCAGCCTGATGGGCCAGGGGAAGGCGTGATGTGTGATGTGTGAAGGATGGCTTGCTGCGGAGCAGGGGGGGCAGCTTGGAGGGGGGGTTGCAAAACCTGATCTTCCTCTGTCACCTTCAAACTCCTATGTGGTCCAACCATAGACTGTAAAAAACATGGACACCATGATGCTAGGCTAAAATTGAAGCCGCCACGAAAACTGCTCCCCCTGGTGACTGGCTGCAGTATAGGTCAAATCTCCGTCTCCCCATTCATCTGAACGGGCCGAAGTGAAACTTCAAAAAATTATTACACCTCGTAGAAATATTTCTCCCATCCGTATGCTGTGGTGACATTAAAGTATTATTGGGCTGCGTGTTTTCCAAGTCCTCTTTTTTCTGAAAAGTTTCTTTTTAATTAGTTATAAGAGTTTAAAAATGACCGCGGTTTACGGCAGCTTCAAAATGATTGTGTACTGCGTATGCTGCAGAGTGTTGCGACTGTTTGCGACAGCTGCGTCCAAATATGGTCCAGATTCTCTACTGGTTGCACAATGGTGGCACCCTGATGAGGGATATTCTGGCTTCAAATGCGTTACATGGTGGAAGGCGGAGCCACGCTATCCAGTTCTTATAATACATCCATGGGTCCAACAGCCTGTACAGGGTGCACCATTTCAACCGTGGGGCCCCCAGGGAAGACTAGTGTGTTCCTCCCCAGGTCCAACACACACCGTGTGACACGCAGAAAGTCCAGACCCAATATGCAGGGGTCCTGCACCGCTGCAACCCACACCTTAAAGTCCACCGACCGTCCCCCAACCCATATGGTCACCACCCCTCTACCCAGCATGGGGGCTAACTCACCAGTCACAGTCCGTAGCTTTACCACAGTAGGTTCCAACTTTGTCCCTACCAGCACCACCTCAGGTCTCACTAGTGTTGCTGTGGAACCAGTATCGAGGGCCATGCATGGAGTCCCCACAAGGGTGATGGGGATGTGACAAAAGTTCCCTGCAAGTGTCCAACGCACCACCCTCGCGGACTCTGAACCCTGAACGTTAGCATGCTCGGGGCACTGAACACTGATGTGGCCAGGCTCGCCACATGTCCAGCACACAGGGATGTTCCGGCGGGGGCGTGCATTGTTGCTTGGTGACCGCAGCGACATGGCCCTTATCAGTTCAGTCAACTCAGCAGCCCAGGCTGGCTTCTCTTGACCTCGGCCCTCCTGTGACACGAACCTCCCAACTGGTCCACCCTCAGACTCGTCACTCTCAGCAGCAGTCCCCACAGCCTCTCTCTCCACAGCCAGCTCCAATGCTTCTTGCAGACTACATGGGCGAGCAAGCTGCGTCTGTATGCGTAGTTCTCTAGGGGCAATGGCTCTGATAAACTGATCTCTGGCTAGTTCATTCTGCACATCAGTGGGCATGTGGGCATATGCTCTCCTCGCCAGAGTCTCAATGTCATTAGCCAGAACATGGAGCGACTCACCCGGTTGTCTCTGCCGGCTCATCAGGTCTGTGCGCGGGACACCAGGCTGCATACACTGTCCAAATCGGTGCCGTAAAGCCCCCCCCAGCGCCCCGTTATCATCTCTTTCAGCAGGGCTCAGCAACAGCAAGCATGCCAGGGCATCATCAGTGAGGCATAGGGCTAACTGGAGTGCTTTAGTGCCCACAGGCCAGGCTACTGCCTTAGCTAACAGTTTAAACTGGGCATGAAACGCCTCCCAGTCCGTCTTACCGGAGTACTTCGGCGTCTTCACATGTGGCTGGCGACACTGGGCGCCGCCATCTTTGTTTACATCTGGCCCTGCAGCTTTACCGCTGAGAATTCCCGCATCGGCGCGCCACTCCGCGCTCAGCGAGTAGAAGCCGGCATCAGCCGCTAGCCCCCTGGCCATCTGTCTCAGACGGGCCACATGCTCCGCAGCATGGTCAGAAACACTCTCATGTCCCGAAGGACCAGCGTACTCACTGTCCATAACCTCCTCTTTAACCTTTTGGCAAGCACCAGCCCCATCCCTCTGTGCCACCATTGTCACTGCAGGCTGACGAGCAGAGTTAGCCGTGTCCAGACTAGCCGCGGCAAGTGGAGGTCTGAAGAAAGTCCGGAATATTTTTCACTTCTGACACCAATGTAGCGTCCGACAGGTCGCTTGAAAGAAGGACGAGTTTCTTGTCAGTAGTACCGTTTTACTGACAACTGCACTGCGGTTACTGTAGGCCGTAACCACGCTAACAAAACAGTACATGCTACAATGGCATTCTCGAACAGGGCTGCTCATCACTTGACTCCAGTCGGCAGGACACTCGCTCACATAGACAGAGCCCCTTGCCCTCTCTCCTCTGTCCCGCCCCCACCCCTCTCTCAGCCACCCACAGAGCCAACCTACCCAAAGGTGCGTTCAGGTAACCGGATACAGGTAGGAATCTACAGAACATCCTCACATAACATTAACCAACCTCAAACTTCGAACACTAACAGCAACACGCTACAATATACTTCTGAAAACAATACAATTTTGAAAAAAGTATTTTTTGGTGAAATTATAATTAAAAAAATAGCATGGTTATCTTTAAGAAATGGTGTTTTCAGATAAGCCATGTCACTAAGAACACTTGCTTTAGTAGTTGTAAACTTTGGAAACACACTTTGACACTTTTTTTTTTGTCTTGTACATCTCATTAATTGTTGCGGACCCAAATTGTATCAGTTTCGTAGAATGAGCCTCGTACCTCCCTTTTCTGTTAGCGCATTTTTAACTAACCAGGACAGGAATTTATACTTTAGAAATGACTGACATGTTTTTTGTTTGATGCTAAATAGAAATGTGTTTTTTTGTTTCTAGAAAATGCTACATAGAGACCCAACATGAAATAATTGATTTCAGGTGTTAAATGTCTGAAAATAAATCGGCTCGTATTTTGAAAGGATAAACCGGATGTGCCCGCTGTTAGTACTCTGGTTGTCTCTCACTTCCTGCTCCAACTCCGAGCTCTCCGCGGACAGGCTCGGCTCGGCGCTCCACCGGCACACCGAGGATGACAGTCCCGTTACGACTCTCCCCGCCGCTTTCTGGCAGCTCCCCGTCCTCCTCCGCATCAGCCTGAGCCCGGGACCCAAACATCTCCACCCCTCCGGTCCAAGAGGAGGAGACGCAGCAGCTGACGGGCTCGGAGGGATGCTCGGCACCGGCGGACAAATCATTCCCCGCAGGTTCTTTGGATGCGGGTATCGGTTGATTTAGGACACCGCGAGGCTGAGGGCGAACATGGGCTTCATGCACCAGCTCCATCTGCTGCTGTGGAAGAACATCTCCCTGAAGAGGAGGGGACCAGTAAGCGCACACAACACAAACACAGCATGCATGATGACAGGGAGGACATTATATAAGCAGGAGCTGCTGCTGGGAAGCAGACGGGCGTCGGTGCAGCAGCAGCTCAGATGATGTTCCCCTCAGACATCAGAATAACACCGCAGTGAGCTTAAGGACGAGCAGTAGCAGGAGGAGGAGGTGATGAAGAGGAGGAGATGGCAGGTTGTGTGTTCATGATGTCGAACAGGTTGTAGTGTAATGGTTCGTACTCCGGAGGCCTGAGCACAGACATGATGTGGCTGCAGGTGATGATCCAGGTCTGTCGTAGGGCTGGGACATATGGACCCAAATCATGGCTTCATGGTAGAGCCTGGATTCTAAGAAGTTGGGATGCTGTGTGATGTGTAAATAGGAACAGAATGATTCTCAAATCATTTCATATTCAACTGAAGACACACAAACACTAGGTAATTGATATTCAAACTGATAATGGTTTGGCAAATATTCACTACTTTTGAATTTAACAGCTCTAGATGGCCAGGGGCATATTACACACTGTGATACAATATTAACTTTGACAGCACTTTTTAAATTTTGTTTCAGACATAGTCTTAAGTCATATAAATGGTTTTCATATTAGTCTAATTTTAGTTGATGAAATTTTGCAAAATTTTAGTCATGAAATCTATTGGAAATTAAGTCAGCTGAATCATGCTGTGCACAAACTCAAAACCAGTGAAGTTGGCACATTGTGAAAATCGTAAATAAAAACAATACAATGATTTGCAAATCCTTTTCAACTTATATTCAATTAAATACACTGCAAAGACAAGATACTTTATGTTTGAACTGATAAACTTTTTCTTTTGCAAATAATCATCAACTTAGAATTTAATGGCAGCAACACGATGCAAAAAAGTTGGCACAGGGACATTTTTACCACTGTGTTACATCGCCTTTCCTTTTAGCAACACTCAGTAAACGTTTGGGAACTGAGGAGACCAATTTTTGAAGCTTTTCGGTTGGAATTCTTTCCCATTCTTGCTTGATGTACAGCTTAAGATGGTTAACAGTCCGGGGTCTCCGTTGTTGTACTTTATGCTTCATAATGTGCCACACATTTTCAATGGGGGACAGGTCTACACTACAGGAAGGCCAGTCTAGTACCTGCACTCTTTTACTACGAAGCCACGCTGTTGTAACAGGTGCAGAATGTGGCTTGGCATTGTCTTGCTGAAATAAGCAGGGGCGTCCATGAAAAAGACGTTGCTTGGATGGCAACATATGTTGCTCCAAAACCTGTATGTACCTTTCAGCATTAATGGTGCCTTCACAGATGTGTAAGTTACCCATGCCTTGGGCACTAATACACCCCCATACCATCACAGATGCTGGCTTTTGAACTTTGCGCCTGTAACAGTCTGGATGGTTCTTTTCCTCTTTAGTCCTGAGGACACGACGACCACAGTTTCCAAAAACAATTGTAAATGTGGACTCGTCAGACCACAGAACACTTTTCCACTTTGCATCAGTCCATCTTAGATGAGCTCGGGCCCAGCGAAGCCGGCGGCGTTTCTGGGTGTTGTTGATAAATGGCTTTGGCTTTGCATAGTAGAGTTTTAACTTGCACTTACAGATGTAGACGAACTGTAGTTACTGACAGTGGTTTTCTGAAGTGTTCCTGAGCCCATGTGGTGATATCCTTTACACAGTGATGCCGGTTTTTGCTGCAGTACCGCCTGAGGGATCGAAGGGCACGGGCAGTCTATGTTGGTTTTTGGCCTTGCCGCTTACATGCAGTAATTTCTCCAGATTCTCTGAACCTTTTGATGATATTACGGACCGTAGATGATGAAATCTCTAAATTCCTTGCAATAGCTCGTTGAGAAATGTTGTTCTTAAACTGTTGGACAATTTGCTCACGCATTTGTTCACAAAGTGGTGACCCTCGCCCCATCCTTGTTTGTGAATGACTGAGCATTTCAGGGAAGCTGCTTTTATACCCAATCATGGCACCCACCTGTTCCCAATTAGCCTGTTCACCTGTGGGATGTTCCAAATAAGTGTTTGAAGAACATTCCTCAACTTTCTCAGTCTTTTTTGCCACTTGTGCCAGCTTTTTTGAAATTTTGAAATTTAGACTTGAGTGACAACAACGACCTGGCAGCTGTTGGTATGAGCGGATACCTTTATGAACTGGAGTAACAGAGGAAGAACTTTAGCAGATGGAGTCACAGGTAGAAAGAGAGATGGAGAACAGAGGAGCAGTGCAGATCAGAGGGTTCCTGGTGTTTCAGATGAATGAACTGTGAGCCCATGTCCATATCTGGAGGTCCATTGCTGTCACAGATGGGACTAAGTAACATGCCTTCTCCTGGACCTTCATTGGCGCTCTTTAATATTAATAAACCTTCAAACTGCTGCTGTGTGTCGTAGCCCTTATCAGAAAAATGGGCACTGCAGACATAGCGAGGGGGGAGTCTTGATGTCCATACTTGAAACAACAAGCCAAATTTGGTGATTTCTATCAGTTTGTACTACAGCCTGCTGCTCTGTGGCCTGATCTAATGAGGGGAGCTTCTGGTGGAAGGATACTCTAGCCCTCTGTTGCATCATTAAATACACAGGGCCTTTGTCAAGAAGTAGTTAAATGCTGTCAATAATCTTATTGGAGCATTTTTTTTGAGCCAGTATTGTTTTTTTAACCTGGGTTGATTACAATGCTTTTGAGGGCACGATGTACTGCTATGTACTGTCCACCCTCACATATCTCCTCCAGGGACAAAGCTCTCGTGTTCTCAATTGGATTGCATATTTACTATTTCCATTGGCCTCTAGCAAACTAACTTCAAAAAACACAGAACTAACCCTTAAATACCTGTTTGTTGCTGTTTATAAGAATATGTAGATTATGAGGCATTACTAAGCTCATATTTTGCCTTAAAGCAGCTTTATTTATTCATTTTAATAACTATGTTCACAATCTCTAATGTTCAAAATACAGTATAGTTTTCTTGCACAGGGTATCCCTCCCTTGGGGGGATTGAGGCCTTTAAGGGACCTGCTGGGGCCATAAATACAGGAAGTAGGAGAGGTCTGAATGCTGTAGACCTTTTGTCTTTTTCATGGAGGTACTCTGTTACATGGAGGAGACATGCTAAACACAATGAAGGGTGGATAAAGCTCAATAAGCATAGGATAACATTTTCTTCCATCCATCCACTATCTATGCTGCTTATCCCTTTCAGGATCATGGGGGGGGGGGGGGGGGGGGGTATCTCAGGTGACAATTTGCGAGTGGCTGGGTACACCCTGAACCAGTCACCAGCCAATCACAGTGCCACACAGTGAGACAGACAACTTTTCATGCACACACTCATTGCTCAGATCAATTTGGAGCCACCACAGCTTAGGTCCAGATAAACTTTATATTTCCGAAATGTTAATGCACTTAAAACACTCATATGTAGCGTACTCTTAAACTGTGGTATTACTTTTTGATTTGAGTTCTTGTAGGCAGAGAAAATACCCTTTGTATTTGGTACGGTACTTTCCTGTTAGCGTCTATTTCTTTGTCACCGATTCTGACAGATTGTGGCTTACTGAGGAAGAGGAGAGAACTTTCTACTGCATCTACTGTACTTAGTGGTCGTATGGAGCTCATACAACCCCACTTCAAAAAAACTGAACTATCCCTTTAAGGCAGGAGAAATACCAGGTGTGGCATGTGAGGGAGTGATGTGTGTTTAATGCGCTGAGCACATGAGACATGGAAGGAAACTTCAGAACGACACGAGGTTGGATGGAAACTGACACGCATGTCCGGTCGGGATTTCAAAATAAAGGCGTATATTAAAGATGACAGTGTTGATCGATGTTTTGAGTTTCCATCAGTGTGATTTGATCATTGCCTGACCAATCGATGTATCATTCCAGATTGATGGATTATTACACCCCTAGTATTTACCGGCCTAATTCCGATAATCTGATCTTGACAAGAGTTGGCTGATCATGAGTGGTACAAAAGCACTGGGGGCACCTTTAACCCTGGCCCAACTTTGCTTCTCAAGGCTGGAGTTTACTCACCCCTGCAGGCTGACTCACAGGCACTGATGCTACAGATCAGGCCCAGAAAGAAAAGGGTGGCAGTGAATGAAAGCTTTTTGTTTTGAGAATCTTGCCTCCCCAGGTGTTATTAAATATCTTTTAGTTACATCAACCAAAAAAGTTTGCACCAACATACCTGTAAACTTGTAGACGGGTACTAACGGATTTTATTGATCACTGGCATGTTCTCGCCCTTCATCTTCTGAGGCTGTTGTTATTGTCATGGGGTGGCGGGTTCAACTCTGGCCAACAAATGTAACCTGACACACCAAATGGACCATTTGAAAATCTTTTACTGGTCCAACAGGGAAAAGAGACAGATAAAGTGTTTGGGGAGGGTAGAACAAAGGCTGAACAACTCTAGGAAAAGATATAATTGTGATTTTTCTGGCAGATATTGCAATTTCAATGATTCATGATTATCTTGAAATCAAGCTTCAGTGCAATATTTACTGTGTTTACAGTATAGACAACAATAAGGAAATCAACAATCAAGAGCACATAACAGATATTCGTCATCTAATACTGATGATAAATATTCTGTTTTCATTATTTAAGGGATACTCCAGCTTCTTTGACAACAGACTTTGTGTTGTTGACCTGCTTACCAGTATTTCTCATTGCCTGCAAATGTGTAAAATATTTTGCGTAAAATAGTTGACACAACAGATCCTGGGTCAGTCAGGAGCACTTTAAAAAATTGCAGCTTTGGAGATCATGTGATTGTTAAAATGATACATCTTTCAGCTCTAGCCAGAACCTTTCAGATCAGCAGGTGTTTGGATGATAAGCCCGTCAGTTGTATTTATTGCAGGCCAATCAGATAGTGTAGTGAAGCAAAAATGTCCTTACTATAGAGAAGTTTAAAGCATTATTAGTTTGAAAAAAATGCAGTCAAAATCTGATAAGACTTCTGCTGAAGTCGATAGCATCTATGCTAATCTTAATAAGTGCAGTCCCTTCCTGCTGCCGACATGCTTGTATCTCCCACTGCTTCCTGCTCAAAGGTTGACAACATACGTCAAAGGTCCCATTTTTGACTCTTTCTTGCCATTTAACATGAATACTTGATGTCTTCATGAAATGTCAGTAACATGCTTTGGTCCAAAAAGCCTATGAAAAAAAGCACAGCTGCATTCTTTCCATGCTCACGTAACTCCACTGTTCTGAACGGCTGGTTTTGAGGGCGGTCATCCTCATATGCCAGTGAGACAGAGCAGAGCAGCACTGAACAGAGTAACATATGGGGACTTAATGATAGTCTTGCAATGTATCTCAAGTGAAGCCACGTGACGCTCACAGTCCTGAACACACATTTATTGCAAATTCACGCTGTTTACCACATAACAGAGAATGTTCCCCCAACTGTTAACTTCTCGGGGACTAATGTAAGCATGCTCATATATTGAAGTTTATCCTTCAGACTTTGAACAAGTAGTGTGAACATTGACGAACACGTTGTGCACTGACCTCTGGTTCACTTCCCCCATCTGTTAGCATTAGCTTGTTGCAATGAGCAAAGTAAATACTACACAGCATTAAAATACTTACATTTCCATCATCAGGTTTGGTGACAAACTGTTGGTAATGAGCCTGGATTCAGGAAAAGTCTAGGTCCTGGTCCTATGTTGAACTGAGTGAAGTTGAAGAAGCAGTCAGATGTGAAGTGATTAGCACACACCCAAAGCTGACTGTAGCTGCTCTTTCCCATTAAAAATGAAAGGAATCCACTGAGCCCTTTGGTCCTCTGGGGCTGGTAGCTGTATGTGAGGATATATGTGGCTGTTTGCAGCTGAAAACCTTGCAGTAACAGGTTTTGGGTCAAGACATGGTATTTGCTGATCTCTTGCCAAGAAAGAAAACAACAAAGGCGGCACTTCGCACAGAAATTTCTCAAGCTGAAGGTTGGGGATACTCAGGACGATCTGGGCTGATGCAAATTAAATGCCTGTTAAGTAACAGTATATCCACAGACTCAACAGCTCGCCAAATAGCACTAGTTTACATTTGTGCAACCTGCTAGATACATATTTTATTGTCTACTCTCACATTTTGATGGCTGAGAGGAAGGCTAAATACCCAAAAGTAAGTTCAAAAGCCTTCAAAAAGGGATTTTTGCATCGTGTGTCTCCTCTAAAACCGTATGTTATTAAAAAGCATAGAAGTATTGTGAATATTTTATCAACCCCTAGCTGCATCCCTCTCCCTCTTTCGCTGCTCATTCAGATGTGACCATGTTCGGCTGTGACCGTCCCAATGCCACCCTCCAGATGTGTGGTGCACTCTGACGTGACGATCTCTACATCCTCCACATTATGAAGCCTTTAAGCCGTGCTTGGTCTATTATTAGCCATCAGAGAGCCTAATGCCAGTCAGCTGCTTTATTTTGGTAATGTTTGTGCCTTTTTTTAAAAGCTAAAGCCGGATCTGTCCTCAGGCAGCCTGATTTTCATCTCTACCCGGTGCCTTTGCTGCTGTCCTGATGGAGGGGTGGTGTTTGTGTACTGGGACACGAATGAAGGGGGGTAGCAGCTATTTTTAGCTCCCCTACCTTCCTTCATTGCAGTGGGAGGAGGCACGTGCGCTGCATTGGGGAGCCTCAGTAATAATAATAGCAACAGCTGCGTCATTTCTGTCTGTAGATTGATCAGGAGGCTGCGGTGGTGCGGCTCGCTGAGGCTGTCTGCAGGATTGATGATGAGAGCAGAACGTCCACTCAGCATTAAGCTCACAGAGAGAAAGCTTCAGCCCCATATGTTGGACTCACTCACTGACCGAAAGCTCATGCATTAATTAGAGGAGCGTCCAGGCCCGATAGAAGGATTATACGTGGATTTACTTTGAGGAGATCAGGGAGAACTTCTCTGAAGGAAAACATGCTGCACACCAGGGCTTTCAGTGATGCTGAGCTTTTAACAAGTCTTATATCAGCAAAGAGAGGGATGTTCCTTTAACTTTGGTCTGAAGCTGTGCAGTAGAGCTGGGGCAGTTATGATAGGGGTTAGGGCTGTGCTCAAAATATCAATACGGCAAAAACTGTCAAACACTCCTTCAATCAATCAATCAATCAATCTTTATTTGTATAGCGCCAATTCATAACAAGTGTTATCTCAAGACACTTTACAATAGAGCATAAAGCTCTTCATTTTATGGATACACATATATGCATAGATACATATATACATATAAAATACACATATACATATATATACAAATATATACATCCAACACCCAACATGAATCCATATAGCCAATCATGAATCCCTCCATCATGGCGGCAAGAAAAAACCTTCTGTTAAGCAGCAGGAAATCTTGAATGTGGATCCCAGTCTCATGATGAACAGCAAATCCACACGATGCTGTGATGGGTGTGAGGGCAAAGGAAGGGAAGTAAGAGGAGACAAGTGGATCTAAGTAAGAACTAAAAGTGAGGGACAGGTCCATGTATCATTGGCCTGTCGTCTGATTCCTTAGAGGTTAGCCTCTTGAGATGCTACATCTCATTTCTGGAGGGTCCTCATGTCTGAATGGTTGTGGTGATCATTTTCTAGAAGTATAATCTTAGATATTCAAACTGAAAATAAGAACTTATGGTAGTGACGAACTCATGGGTGCCCAGACCACAAGTGCATCCCAACCATATTTGTCTCCGTTAAGTATAAATGTGTTAAAGGCCTCTTGAGATGTGACATCCCATTTTCAAGAGGGACTTCATGACTATGTGGTAATAAGAAATAGAAACTGTCATTACACTAGCCCCAACTCCTTGGGGCTAGTGTAATGACAGGTTCTTTAGAATCAATACAGCGTTAATGTCATCAATACACTTTGGAGGATGTTGACAGAGGCACAGTTGAAAGTAGAAACCAAACTTTGTGATTAGATGATTAGGGCCCTATAAAATTTGCGATCACAGAATCGCAGACGGAATCATGGAATTAGACATCAAACACAGAATTTAATATAAACATGGTATATCACTGAGGCTGCGGACAATACACACTTCACTTCCTCTCCCCCTTCTCCCTCCCCCATCAACGATGTCACAGGGCCGTCAGAGACATCGGCTGACCCTGGGATTGCACCGAAATGATCGTTGCGTCCTCTGCGTCAAGCTGCCATTCATTATCAATAAATCTCAAGACGTCTTAAGATGTCTTGATAACGAAATCAAGACGTCTCAAGACATGTTTGTATGTCAAGACGTCTTAAGGCACCTTAAGACAAAAATTTGAAGATGTCTTAAGACATGTCAGAACAGACCAATTTGTGTCTTGAAGACATTGAGTGTCTTAAGATGTCTTAAGACACGAGACATTGAGTGTCTTAAGATGTCTTAAGACACGAGACATTGAGTGTCTTAAGATGTATTAAGACACTCAATGTCTTCAAGACATTGAATGTCTTAAGACATGCTTCCTTTGTCTTGAAGGCATTCACATCTTAAGATTGCTTAAGACATGGTATGTATGTCTCAAAACCATTGAGCTATCTTGTTTTAACTGCAGTATTATGATGATAATATTAAGATAATGGTTTATTTATATTTTACTGTAAAATCTTGGATGACATTATTGAAATGTTAAATGATTAAATTATAATTACTTAAATTTTCAATTTTTAACTTGTAATATTTTTAATTTCCATGGGAGCCCTGCATTATGGGATACATAAGGTAAAAACAAACAATGACTGAAGTTAAAAATGTAAAACATTGCTTCAGGTGAAGAAGGATATGGTCATTGCATGATTTTTTTAAAAAATATTTGAAACAAATGTTTTCAACAGAAGCTGAACATAAACAAGAGGTTAAAATTAGTTAACAAAAATATTTAATGAATATATTATTGAATTCAAGGAATATTATACAGATATATCAACAATGACAATACAATTATAACAATCTTTGCAAAAATATCTAATTGAAAAAGAATAAAATATTTTTTCATTAGTTGAATAAATACAATTTAAACAAAGTAATATTGGTAATTCAGAAAACAATTCTAACAAACAAATTCATAACATCAACAGATAAATTTAAATTCTATTTAATATTTGAACATTAACATGAACATGAACCCACGCACACACACTAGGCACTTCAAGTCATATTCCTGACTGCCTCGGTGGCCTTGGCAATGGGATCCTTGTCCTCCTTTAGGGCCTTTAGCCAAGCCTGCAGATATTCCTGAACTGTGTCCCTGCGAGAGAGAGACATCTTAAGACATCTCAAGACATCTAAAGACATCTTAAGACCCATGGCTATAGACACGTCTTATAGACATGCCAAGATGTCTCAAGACATGTGTCTTAAGATGGATCTTAAGACGTCTTGAGACATATTGATGGCTGGGTATGTAGCGTCGGGTCGACGAGCGGCGTGATGCAAGTGATGCGAGCGACATCAAGTGGCATGTCAACAAAGAAGCTACTAAACTCCCAGATAATTCCAAAGTACAGGGCAGAGCAGTGTCCATACTAGGGCTGCACGATATTGGAAAAAATTGACATTGCGATTTTTGGGGGGTTTGCGATATATTGCGATATTAAAAATAGAAGAATTTTCACCAGATGACTTGAATAGCTCTGTTTGGGAAGAATTTGGTTGACTCACAATGACACTATTGTATTCATATAATACCGTTTAATCCAGGCTCAGGGGGCTCATCTGTGAATGATGAAGATTGCTGTATATAAAAGGGATCCAGGAAGCCATGTCTCTGTACAAAATAGAATAGGTTTCAATTTCAGGTGCTTTTTTTCATTTCCCCAATAAATGGGTGAAATGCAATAGTCACATCACATGTGCGATGTGACTATTGCGCATGCCCACACTGCGATGGCGATGTTCAAACGATATATTGTGCAGGCCTAGTCCATACCATGATTATGTGTCAGACATTCATATGTTCTGCAAATTTTTTCAGCATACTGTAGACTGGACCTGTAATGATACAAGTGAGTGATTATATTTCATTACTTTATACTGTGTCTCTGAATTAAATTTGTGTGAAATACTAATAAACTGAATTCTCAAAAATTTTTGACAAAAACAAACAGAAAATGGGAAAAAATGTAAACAGAATTTGGGGATTAATATCATTTTTAAAGGCTCTATATGATAAAGCACATGTTCCAACTTTGAACTTAGGCCTGCGATCTTTGAGGACCTAAATTTAATTTTCTTAAGTTGGGAAACCTTTTTAAATTTATCCTTCTTTTTTTCCTCTTGTATTAAAATGCACAACTTTTTGGAAATTCTATTAATAACATACTCAATGTCCACAATTAATGTTAACATATCTTATTGTGGCCTCAGTGTCGGGATACGTATCATATTGTAAAGTTGCTGGAAATACACAGCCCTAATAGAGGAGTATACTTTCAAGAATCTGATCGCTACATTTGTCCAGATTCAGGGGTAACAATATTATATATAACGGTTCAAGGGTCAAGATTTCTTTATTTTCATCCAAACGATATATTAAACAGTGCAAAGTGGGACGAAATTGCGTATTACCGGGCAAAAACAATATTTAAATGACTAGGCCAACATTTTTTATTTTCGTGTCTTGCCTCACTCTCATGTCCAGACAGACAGCATTCTTTCTACTCTGCAGTAACAACAGAGTAACAACAGAGAGACAGGAAAAGCTCACTAACCGCTAATTAGCTTAGCTCAAACTCTGGGAAGGGGCGTCTGGTCTGTTTCCCAAGATGGGAAGAGAGACTATATGTATATATATATATATATATATATATATATATATATATATATATATATATATATATATATATATATATATATATATATATATATATATATATGTGTGTGTGTGTATATATATGTGTGTGTGTGTGTGTGTGTGTATATATATATATATATGTATATATGTATATATATATATATATGTGTGTGTGTGTGTGTGTGTGTGTTTATATAGATAGAAAGAGAGTGAAAGAGGGAAAGAGTAACCCATGCTGTCATATCGATCCATGTATTTGAACCAGTTGGAGTCAGTAAAATCCGGAAGGTTTGAGCTGTGTCCGTGGAGGGCTATGCCTGGTTTGATCAGAATAATGGTGTGATGTTTGGGCTTACTGATGCAGACGATGACTTCCTGATACAGTAACTTCCTCTCTGCTGATGTTTGCTCAGCTGTCAGGTTGTAAAATCACCATTAACCAAATGTCCCAACCATGATTAAGAGGACACGACTGAAATCAGCCTGTGTCCATTGGGACAACTGGGGTATTAGGGACATGTAAAGTGTCTAAGAAATTTTTTTTAAATAAGATCTGGGTTCAGACAGCATTTTAACTTAAACTGCTTTCTACATCGTTATTTAACATAAAAATGTGGTAATGCTTTATTGAACTAGTAATAGACTTACTGACCAGAAGATAACCTATTTGAAATCTTTTGATCCACAAAGTATTCCCATCTGTTTAAGAGGCATGTAGATTGTACTTTAAATAAAATTCAAACCATAAAGAAACACATTTAATAACATGGCAACAAAAGCAGTGGTCTATACCAGGATGGGCAACTAAGGTCAACATGAGTGCCACATTAGTGCTATTCTAAGTTTCATTGGGCCTGTTGATTACAAATAAATTATAGAAAAAAAAATCTATCTTTTACCAAGATTCTTGTGATTAAAGCAAAACAGTAAATCTAAATTAAGTTTAAACCTTTCATCTTCCAGTCAGTCCCTTTCAAAATTATCAATTATTTAAGAACATTGGTTATTGTTGGATAATTTGTTGGATTTACACTGTTGTTTTTTAACCTAATACTTTTAGTCCTTATATATTTTCAATATTCTGTATTAAAATTTGTTGTTGTTTTAACAAGAAAATATTACAAGACTTTAATGACAGTGGTTCAGTGCCACTCAAGTGAGGATGAGGGGGTATTAAAAAACATTTTTGAGTAAAGTAGTGAGACAGATCATCGTCTTTACAAAATGAATAAAAGAAGAAAAACAAAAACCAATTCCACCTGAGAATCAGTATCATTAATCTTTTTTTTTAATTCTTCCAACTGAATTCACACCAGTACATGGAGACTGTGGTAGAAAAAGCAGCCACACAGTTCCCAGTGTGAACTAGTTATACCCTCTTTCAGGTCCTTCTCCCACTGTTGGAGGATATAATCTGTGGTATTTACCACGTTTACAACAATGCTATGATAATATTTGTAATTTTTGGTGGTGGTGAAAATGAGATCAGGGTTTACCACTCCAAACTAAACTAAATCAGACCAGTTCATTGGAAACCAGGCAGAAGAAAAAGACTAAGAAATAAAACTGAGATGAGGAGGAGTACTTGAAGGCTTTGGAGCCTGATTGGGAACCTTTTTGTATTTGCTGTAAAATCAAAGGATGAACTTGGATGGATTTGGCTTCTGCCACTTCTTGGTTAAGGTCATTTATTTGACTTAACAGGAGGGGAGCGTCACCATGAAGTAACTCCTCAGTGAGTTAGAGCTGAAGGACAGCGAGGATGCAGAACTTCACCTGACGACGAGTCATTTGATACTTTGGTAGTATTAATTATCAATGAGTGCACCAGCAGCAAAAGTTAATTATGTTCCTGCTCAGGTAGTGATCTTAACACAGTTTGATGAAGAAGCAAACAAATGCATCTTTGTCTAGTAAAGATTAGGGCCTCTCACGCTGAGTGATTATTTTCAAACAACCCTGAGTGATAAATAAATGCAATTAACCATGGTTATTTTTTTCATTAAAGAATAATTGTCTGTCCATTTTGAAAATGTAAAAAACTATCCTGTTGATTTTTTTGTTAGTCAATAGATCTGGACAGTCGTGTTTTCTTAAAATATTGGCATGTCATTGACTTAAGTCATTAGTTTGCTTTTCTTGCCTTGGTTCTCAAGATCATAAAATTAAAAAAGCATAAATCCCTTGCTATAACAGGAAAACTGCTGTTTTTAAAAATCCATCCATCCATGTGTCCTGCTCGAGTCGCACTGGTAAGAGCCTATGTCAGCTGACATTGGGTGAGAGGCAGGATATTCCCTGGACCAGTCGCCAGCCAATCACAAGACCACATAGAGAGGCAGACAGCCATTCACACCCACACTCACACTCATAAGGGCAACTGGGAATCATGTATCAACCTAATGAGCATGTTTTGGTCCGTAAGAGGAAGCAGGAGTCCCCAGAAACCTCCTGCTGTGAGGCACATGCACTACCTGCTGTACCACCTTGATGCCATGTTTTAACCAGAAATATGGAAATTCTATAAGTTAGGATTGGAAGAAAACAACCAATACATTCACTGTTTTTTCACAGAATTAAACAAAATAAAGCGTGAGTTTTCTTTTGGTACTCTAGTATCTTCTCACAGCCCAAAAAACATGTTAGATAACATGGCAACTCAAATTGCTCTTTAGCTTACTCTTTGTGTGTGGTTTTCTGTCCCACTTTGTCAACCCTGTGATTGGCAGAAGACCGGTCCAAGTATCCTGTATTTGGCCCAACATAAGTTGGGATAGGCTCCAACCTCCTGTGACTCTAGAGGGATACTATCGGTTACGGATGGCTAGAAAATGCTAAGTCGCCCCACACAGCCCACCTCAGTCCTTTTGCTCGTACAGACCAGCAGTTCTAGATTATTTTAAATGAAATGAGACATTCAAAGGAACCGAAGTGTCCTTATCGTGCATTACTGTGGGAGCAGGAGGACACTTCTCTGAGTCGTACCCAGCTGCTGCTTCTCTCTGGAGGACTTTAGCTACGAGATGTCCAAAGGAACAAAGCAGGTCAGTATCCAAATTGTTCAGACCATTAATTACAGCCTGTGGATGAAAACTGAATATAAAAATTTTACAGGGGGCAGTTTAGACAGCAGCTGTACAGTGTGTTAGATTGTTTGACCTAAATCTGCTCTGTCCCTGAATGATAGTCTTACAGTGACTGTGTCTCTATGGAGACGGGTGAGAGACCAACATGCAGAGACAAAGATTTATGAGAGAGAGAGAGAGAGAGAGGACGGCGCTGCGGACGATGACAGAGCATGTTAATCTGTAACAGAAGGTTAACTGACAGCTCAATGAATTATAAATGTCTCTGTGAAGTCAAACAGGCGAGCTGCTGGTTTATCGAGGCCGAGACCCGAGGACAGATGAGGTCGGCAGTGAATCCTCTGAGGTCAGGGTGCTGCAGCTCGTCCCCTTGAGTGATTTTACACTGCAGATTACAAAAGTCTCAGCAGGTGTATTTGGATGAAAAAGGATTTAAAAATATCTCAAGATTGGGCATCTTTTAATGATCATCAGCCTAATGTTCAAAACCATTTTTAATATCTTATTTTCAAAAGGATACAATGGTTTAAAATGTTATTTTCAGTGGTATCAGAAATATCACCTAAAAAAACTGATTTTCTAACCTGGGGCTGCGTATAATTCATTATAGTGTCACAACTTTCCAATTTATTTGAACACAAAATGAATGCATCCACAAAAATGATGTTAAGAAACACAGTTTAGACAATAATTTATGACGAAGAATGTGTTAGTTTACAAAGTAAGGAAACCTTTAAGAATGTACTACAAACATGTTGGGAGATGTTAAAGGGATATGCCAACATTTTTTTCCTTCTTGTGTGTTGCCAACCTTCTGAGTCCATAACAAGAAGATAGACACAAATGTTTTGACTGTGTGTGCAGTAACAAGGAAGAAATGGGCAGAGCTCATCCACCGCTAATTGGCTTAGCTCAAACATTGGGAGTCAGTCGGTAGTGGTAGCCTGCCTCTGCCTACAGTCATCAGATAAACTCTTCTTCAGCAACTCTACATGGTATATTGTGCTTGCTGCGACTTGTATTTTTTTACCGTGTTGTGTTATATTATTTATTTTTAGATTTAGTGGCACTTTATCTACAAAGTGCATGCACGAACTGCCACAGACTTGCTTGAGGGTATGTCAACAAAACAGATCCTCTGTTTACGAGAAAAGGATTTTTACCGACTTTGTAAGAGGAGAACAGGGTCATTTCTTTGGGACTGAAAAGACCCACAACCATCCACACAGGACTGTTTGGAGTTGCTGAAGAGTTTATCTGGTGACTGTAGGCAGAGGCAGGCTAACACTACTCATTGCCTCCCAGTGTTTTAGCTAAGTTATGGTGGGTGAGCTTTGTCTGTCTCTTCATTTGTTACTGCATGCACAGTCAAAAGAATGGTGTCAATCTGCTTGTCTTGGACAGGGGAGTGAGGCAAGACAGGAAAACAAAATGTTGGCTTATCCCTTTAAGTTACTTTACCTAGAAAGTAACTTAAAGGTATAAGCCTCTAGAAGTCATCAAACAGAAAATATGAACCTGAGATGAGGGAAAGTATGACCTCAGGTTTTTAGCTGGCTCTGAAATGAAGCGTTCAGGCACTTCCTAAAGGTCTCTGTTGGAATATGTTCCCATTGTGTCAAGAGCTGATCTAATGGCTTACATATCAATTTACACGTCAGGTTTACTTGGTGTATTGTATAAAAAGCAGAACATAATCAGCATGTTTGGTTTCAGACAGCATATACTGAAGGACAGAGAGGTGTGCTGCCCTGAAAACACACCCAGCAGGAACCAAATATTGAGGTTTAGGCATGTAAATGTTCTGACCTCCTGAACGTCCTCTCCGTCTCCCTCTTTATGACTGTGCTGCTTCATAAACGCTGGAGCTCTGCATGGAGCACAGAGCTCCCCTGTTAATCATGAAGGACGTGACTTCACGTGTTTTTACTTCATTAGTTGTTGAGAACGCAAACATCTCCTTCATTTGCCCACCCCTGCTTCTGTTGTTCTGGCGTGGGATTGTAACTATGCCCTTCATGGTTGTACTTTCTCCAAATGTGGCTTTACCTCATTCTTGCTTACATGTCCCTGATTAAAGCACTTTGTCATGCAAGTGTTGATATCATGCAGTGAATGTTGAGTGATCATTGTGCCCATTTAGCTTTAAGTTTACAGCTCAGTCCTGAACTTCAAACAGTGTTGGTATGGCCTTAGACCTCTGGTAGTTTTGGTATTACCTAGGCCTGTCACGATAATCAATAAATCAATTAACCGAACGATAAATAAAAACGTCCTCGGTAAGTTTGCCGGCCTCGATAAACTGACACGTGCATGCATGTTTGTTTTCCTCCTCTCTTTCTACCAAAACCGCTGTATGAGAAGATGGCTCACTACGTCTATCTTTCTTAACACCGGGGTGTGTCGGTTCTGTATCGGATTTAGCGGATTTATAGTGGAGTGAGCATCTGTCCCTCATGCGATCTTTGGGGGGAAGGCAGGGCCGCCGCACGTACACACGGAGCTGAAGTGAGCATCCTGAGGAGTAACAGTAAACAAACACTGATATGAATGATGGCAAGAAAGATACAGTTCTTAAGCAGGCTGCCACAGCCCCAGTGTGGGAATGTGTTGGTCTTAAACAGAATGAACAAGGTGTGAGCCCATGAACACTGACGAGCCGATATGTCGTATTTGTTTGAAGGGCAGGTGCAGCGGAGCCTCATTAAGAGTCCCAGTCACTGAGGCGTTTGGTCGGTAAAGAAAATAAAAATAAAAGCGCAAAATGGTGCACACTCACAGACAGTGTTGCTCACGACATTTCAAAAGAAATGCAGCCGTTCAATACGGTTGAAAAGCCAGCAATGTTACAAACGTTTGACAGGCAGTACGAATTGACTGGGAGAAAGTACATGTCACAAACAACTCCTGTATTTATAAACTCCTTTTTATTTATTGTTTTTATTGGAGTTTTGTTTTTTCTTTACAGAGACAGGGTCTATTTTTAATTGTCTTTGATTAGTATAATTATTTTTCTTTACATGCAATTTTCCCCAAAAAGACAGTCTATTTCATTTTCATTGGTTTTTTTCTCTTTTTTTGTTAAATTTATTATATTGTCTGTTTAATTTATGTTATTTTAAAGATCTTGATCTTCCAATTACAGTTAAATACTCTTAAGAAATTAAGGTTTCTTGCTTTTGATATGGTGTACTCACTTTATTATGACATATATTATAATTTCATTAATACAATTAAAACAAAAAAAATCAAAATAATATTGACAATAATATCGTTTATCGTCAATAATTTTTTGGACAATTATCGTCCAGCAAAATTTGTTATCGTGACAGGCCTAGTATTACCCCATAGTTTTGGTGTTTGCTGTGAGGAAATCACAATGGACTGAAAAAAGTCCCATTTTGCTCAGTTTTACTGACATTTCTGATTGAAACACTGGTACAGGTCATGAAGCTACACATGAGCACAATAACTCAGACTCACCCTTCAAAGTGTTCAAAGTCAGTCCCAGTTTTTGCTTGATCCTCTTAAAAGGGAACTCCTGTCACAGCAAACAATGGTGTTTACACCTGCCCACTCACCTACCTGTGCATCCATCCACTGAAGACCATCCACATCTTACCCTGAATTTCCACAGAGAATGCCGTGCCGCACCATGATGGTCACCTGCATTTCAGAGCACTGTGCTGCGCTACAGAATGCTGCCCAGGCTTTCATCACAAGATCAAAAGATCATGGGAGAGATCACCTCCAGCCTTCAACAAACAAACAGGGAAAACCCACCTCGACTGATAGTAATTTGTGCCGCTGCGATTCATCTTGGTATTGAGGAGGGTGGTGTCATACAAAATCATGTGTTTTTCCACCTCAAAGATGAACAATTCATCATCATTGGATTTGAGGGTTGATGCAACCGGTATTGACATCTTAGTAGAACAGATGCTCTGTGCATTTTTTAATGTATGTTTTGAGCATTTTGTGTCTTCATGGATAGGAGAGAATGACAGTGGATAGGCTTGTGAAAGGGGTGAGAGAGCAGGAGGAAGGCTCTCTGCAAACTGGCCAGAGGCTGGATTCAAACCCAGCCTGGCAGAAGTATGTATATGGGACGTGCCTGGTTGCTAACCACTACCCAAACCGGTATCACCAGTCGTGTGGTTTGTCTTTAGCTGACTTCCTGGTTGATGCCATCTGCCCTGCGTATATTGATGCACAGCTGAAAATAGACATGCGTGTGGCACAGCCATTGGAAACAAGACCATTGATGAAAACAGATCCACATAGTGCTGCCATTTAGTGATGCGGCACTCCTGGTTGAAATGGGGGGTTAGGGTTGAAAGAACTGTCAGCCTTGCTTCTTCTAGAGAAGAGTAATCCACCTAACCCAGCCTTGTGGCAGTTGTGAGTTAGAGCTAAAGTTTGTGGTCTCTTTACCGGGAGGTCAGGGTTCAGTCCTCCTCTTAAAACCATGTCTATGGACCAGAGTTTAGGGATGCATTATTCCCTTAAGGTTGGGTTTGGTAGCACATGCCGAGTGACAACTTGTCTGCAACACTCAACGTAATAAAGTTTAAAGGTCCAAGGGTGCAAACTCTACGCTCCAAGGAGGGCAGACTGCTTTCCCCTTTGGCTGGAGCCTATCTCAGCTGACAATGGACGAGAGGCGGGGTACACCCTGAACAGGTCACCAGCCAATCGCAGAGCCACATAGAGGCAGACTACCATTCACCTTGACACTCATACCTAAGGGCCATTTGGATTCACCAGTCAACCTAATGAGCATGTTACGGTCTGTAGGAGGAAGCTGGACGTGCCAACCGACCAGAGGTTAAATGCCTTATAAAAATATATTTAGTATGTCAAACTTGACTGTGGCTGTGAAAATATCCATCAAAGAAAAAATCTTATAAGGTGACTTTTTTTGATTTTGATGATTTTAGCAGTGGAGTATCAAACTGTATGAAGTGTTTAGACTGTTAAATAACTTCAAAAACATAATGCCTTCAACCAAGTACATGTTAGAACTGTCAATTTGTTTGGTATAAGGATTGGAACTTGGCCGCTAAAATTAAAATATTTAGTGTTGCACCATATCAGGGCTCAAGAAACAGTGAACCGTTTGTTCCAGATGAGAGCACTTTTCCCAAACTTGACTGTACAATAATGATGCTCTCTTGACCTCAGTAAACAAAGAGGGAAGTCAGTTCAGAGAACATGGAGGATAAGCAGCAAAGCCACTGTTTGTGGGCAATAACAACATCAAAATGTCTGACGCGGCTGTTTGGAGCTGTTCTGGGTTTTATATCATTGATGGCAAAATAAAAAATCAAAGACCAAGACAATAAATAAATGAAAAAGTGAAAACAGAGCATAAAATAATATATGGAAAACTAAAGGGAAAGTTTTTTTGTCTTTGTAAGGTGTTGATATTCCCTGTAATTTTAATCAATAAGGTAGATAGATCAAAATATTTTATATATCAGAAACAAAGTTTTCAAAAGGAGGATGTAGCGTAGAGGAAGTGGAGGAGGTATGGTGAGATCAGGTAGTTAGAAAAGTGAAATAAAAATACTGAGATAATTTCTGACCACACTTTTTGAGATTTATTTTCTCTGGCATAGCAGTGCTTTAGCAATCGATAGGTCTTTTTTCGTCTTGCCTGGTTTTGCTCTATTTTGTTAGCTGGATAATGTGTTTTTATACAACAAACAAAAGTACAAACTATTGCCAATACAGGTTTGTTCTGGGGAATAAAGAATTAAAGAACAATTTAGGGTGAACTGCCTGAATAGGCAAAATAAAATTCATTTGATTTTGCCTTTAAATTAATTTAAAAAATACAAATGTTTGATTCATTCTTTAATTTTAATGTAATTTTTTTATATGGGGCACATAATTAGGGGTGCCAAATTATTGCATTAATTGAGTTTAATTAATTGCAGTCATAATTAGCATGCTATGTTTTTTTAATTGCATTAATCTAAATTTTAATCTAATTTCACTGTTTTGTTATTTTCAGAAGACCTTAAAAATACCAGGGCAGCTGGTAATTGGGCGATCGGTCCACTCGTCAAACTCTTCATAGACCAATCACATCAAGCCACAGTATGACGTAGCAGCTCGACCCTGTTGTTAGCGTTAGCTTAAACCACGAGTACGTCAGTCCTTTACTGAAGAGTAAAGAAAAAAAATGAGAGGGGGTAGAATTTTTTTTCACCATCCACTTCGAGAAAAAAAGTCAAAATGTCAAGAATAAGGTCGAAATGTTGAAAATAAAGTTGAAATATGTCGAGAATAAAGCTGAAATAGGATGTCGAGACAAAAGTGGAATTGTTGAAAATAAAGTCAAAATATAATGTCAAGAATAAAGTTGAAATATAATGTCAAGAATAAAGTTGAAATATAATGTCAAGAATAATGTTGAAATATAATGTCAAGAATAAAGTCAAAATATAATGGCGAGAATAAAGTTGAAATATAATGTCAAGAATAAAGTTGAAATATAATGTCAAGAATAAAGTTGAAATATAATGTCAAGAATAAAGTCAAAATATAATGTCAAGAATAAAGTCAAAATATAATGGCGAGAATAAAGTTGAAATATAATGTCAAGAATAAAGTTGAAATATAATGGCAAGAATAAAGTTGAAATATAATGGCGAGAATAAAGTTGAAATATAATGTCAAGAATAAAGTTGAAATATAATGTCAAGAATAAAGTTGAAATATAATGTCAAGAATAAAGTCAAAATATAATGTCAAGAATAAAGTCAAAATATAATGGCGAGAATAAAGTTGAAATATAATGTCAAGAATAAAGTTGAAATATAATGTCAAGAATAAAGTTGAAATATAATGTCAAGAATAAAGTTGAAATATAATGTCAAGAATAAAGTCAAAATATAATGGCGAGAATAAAGTTGACATATAATGTCAAGAATAATGTTGAAATATAATGTCAAGAATAAAGTTGAAATATAATGTCAAGAATAAAGTTGAAATATGATGTCGAGAATAAAGTTGACATACAATGTCGAGAATAAAGTCCATGTCTCCTTTGGTCCGTCCCAGTTCTCTTCGATAAATCCAGTGAGGAGAAAGACAGAGATGCGTGCTGTAGCATGGAGTGAAACGTAAAGAGTATGGCAGATTTAATATATGGTTTCTTAAATTCTTTTATAATAGATTTTTTGAATTCACGTTCTAAGCATGCTGAATGAGGCCACCTCTTCCATGCTTGTGTGGTTTATCCTTCGGAACAGTCGCAGTTTTCAGCACAGTCTCTTCAAAGTCCTGATACTTATTACTACGGTATATCTGTGGGCTAAAAGAGAAAGTATTTCTTTGTTATCAAAGCCGAGTCCGAAGTATAATTTCACTAATTCATCTAACTGACTGGACGGCATTTTTTAGAAGCAGTGCGCTAGTTGTTAGTCTCAAAAGGTAGATTTTATTCTCGACATATTTCAACTTTATTCTCGCCATTATATTCCGACTTTGATCTCGACATTTCCACTTTATTCTCGACATCCTATTTCAACTTCATTCTCGACATTATATTTTGACTTTATTCTTGACATTTCAACTTTTTTCTCGACATTTCGACTTTTTTCTCGAAGTGCATGATAAAAAAAAATTCTACCCCCTCTCATTTTTTTTTCTCACGGGTGGCTCTAGTACTCTTCCGTAGTCCTTAGACTATTGTCCTGTCTCACATTAAATGAAACCACACAGATATATCATCTGCCACATGTGACATGAATCAAGGACAAAACCCACCAAGTTCTCCCGCTTTACTTCTGAGGAGGGCAGATTTGATATCGAAGAGCAGGGGTCGGCAGGTAAGTTTGGCCTTGGGCCAAAATTTTTCTGAGCAACTGAATGGTGGCCCAAAACATCACATCAGTCAGAAACATTGTTTTCTTCCTCTCTCTCTCTCTCTATTAAAAAAAAAACTTTTCCCTTATCTATATGCTACTTTTATCGTGTGAATACAAAATGTAGTCTAATTTAAGAAAGTAATTTATTTTTAGTAAAGAAACTTTATTTCTCAGACTATTAGTGTGTTATTAATGCTTTAGCTCCACTGTGGCTGCTTCATAAAACAGCTCATTATAGTAACTTGGTGATAATAAAGCTGCTGCCTTTAATCAACGACTTGTTACACAGACTGTCTTTTAAGTTATCATAAATGTGCCATAGCCAACTATATTTTCCCTCCACATATTTAATAAAAATGTCCATTATGTCCATTATGAAAATAACTACTTCTTTGTGCCCAACTGTAATAAAGATTTATACAAAAAAGATTTTCAGGATTGGGCTATGATTGTCGTTTTTGTGATAGTAGCTAAATAATTTTACTTTTTTTTTTAAATAGTCCTTTTCAGGGACGTGCTGGGAATTTTTTGGACCAGACTGGCTGAATGTTATTCATCGGGGGGGAGGGGGGGATAGTGATGCTGATTGATATTTTCAGCCTCCCCCAGTCGCTGGCCATCTAATTTTGCCAGCTGCACAGCCGTGATGTTCGCGATCGCGGTGGCTTGTGTTCGTCAGACTGGGGGCGGCTGCTGACTGATATTTTCAGTGGCGCGCACTGCGGCCGCCGGCCGTCTAGGTGTGCCGGCCGTTCGGGAGCTTTCCTGGTTTCCCCAGTGGCCACCACGTCCCTGCCCCTTTTAAATCAGATTTTGAATTTCATATTGCGGGCCAGATATTATTGGCCAGTTTTGGCCCGCGGGCGGTTAGTTGCTGACCGCTGTTGAAGAGTAACAATGACTTCGGATCAGCATTGTTATCTCAGGATTTCTGTGTCTCTCTCGGTTTCCCAGCGGTGATTTCCGGTCAGGAGAAGAGCAAAATCATGAATACCCATAAGACAGCTTGAAGCCACTTTCTTTGCTCCTCTTTTGAAGGAGAAATTGAGTCCATTTCTGAGAAAACTGCAGATCTTGCTGCATCCACAGAGATGGCGTTACACATGCAGTCACATCCTGTTGTCACATCCACAGCTCCGCCCCTGTCCCCTGATTGGGCCGTTAAAAGCTGGAGAGTTTTTATGTATTGGGTTCCTTGTGGTCTTAAGTTTTTGGGGGATGAAAAACAAGCTTTTGATCTGCCACAATAATCTAATGAATTTCAATGAAAATAAAAAAATACCACAAATTGAGGGCTTTTTTCAGCTATTTTTTTAAAGTGAGATAAAAAATAGATAAATTAGAGACATTTATTACAGGTCATAATTAATTGCTTGCTCAAGTTTTTATCTACTGACAGCACTACACAAAATATTAAGAAACTTTGAAACTTTTAAAAATTTAATTTTGTTTATGTCCTTCAAAAAGTTTTGATTTTGGAAATGCTACAGGTTTTCTTTTTATTCATTTTTTAAACGAACCCCATGATATACACAGTGTGTATGCTTTAACTGATCCCTTTTGATTTTTTGGAAGAGTGACGGCCCAGTTGTGAATAGGCTGAATAGGCTGTCCTTGTCAGCAGTTAACATTGTGAGCAACATTTAAATATGTTTGAATATTAGCATGTTTTGTCCAAAATCTATTTTTTTTTAATGTATTTTTTGGGCATTTTTGGGCCTTTATTGATAGGAGAGAGACAGTGGATAGGCTTGTGAAAGGGGGTGAGAGAGTAGGGGAAGACACTCTGCAAACTGGTCACAGGCTGGATTCAAACCCGCAGAAGCATGTACATGGGACGTGCCTGGTCCCAACCACTCCGCCAAACCAGCACCCCCAAATGTGGTTCTGGTTTGGATCCATTTTTCCCAGCTCGGCTTAAATTGATTGTGCTCTATAACCTGCTGTAAAGATGACACATGATGATTCACCAAAAGCTTTCAGCATCAGTGAGGACTGTCAGCGCTTTGCAGAAGAAGAGGAAACAAGAGCAGCCTGTGTACCTGTGTGTGTGCTCATGTCACCCTGGGGAGATGACTTTGTCCTCACACAGAGGAAGTAAGAGACAGCGCAGTGACACAGCAGGAATTCAGATGTCACCATCTGAGACGCCTTCACATTTAGAGGTGTTCCTAACCTGTTATTTTTTGTCATGTACCTTTTGTTTTACTCTTAATTCTTATAATTCACATTGATGTGCACAAGAGGCTGTATTTTATCCAGAAGGCTTGATAAATTAACCTGACACGGCAGATGGACAGGTCCTTATATTTGCCATAAAATATTTCACTCATCCATCTGAGGCCAAAGAAAATGTTTTCAGAGGCCAGAAACTTCAAAAACAATGGCAACTGGTGATTGGACGATAAGTCTGCCAATCATAGTCACCACAGACCAATCCATATCAAGCCACAGTATGACGTAGCAGCTAGACCCTGTTGTCAGCTTCATTGTCTCGTTAAAGACAATAGAGTTCTCCTGGTAACTTCTGAGGGCAGCAGATTTTGCCAGGTAGCGTCAAACCAGCATCATACGAGGATTTCCATGTTCTCTCCAAGTTTCCCAGTAGTGATCTCCAGCTTCCTGGCTTCTCTGATTTTATCAACTATGCAGGGACACAATTATCACAATGGAGCTTGGAGTCTTATTCACGACTCAAAAGGCCAGTTGGTAGATCAAAGTGAGATTGAAACTGATGAACAGAAGAGCAAAAACATTGTTTCCCGTAAGAAAGCTTTAAGTGACGTTCTCTGCTCCTCTTTAAAAGAAGAAATAGTCTATTTTCTGACAAAACTGCAGATATTGCTGCATCCACAGAGACGACTTTACATGCCGCTGTTGTTTTCAAACATGCAGTCACTTCCTGTTGTCGTCACATCCACAACTCTGCCTCTGTCCACTGATTTAGCTAAGCTTTTAGCCGAGTGAAGTTGTCGCAGATTGAAGCTTGGCAAGATGGACCTGCATGATTTAGACAATGAAAGTCCATCCGCACTGCAAGGTCAACACTTATCTTTCAGGGTTGTGGTGAGCTGGATTCTTTGCTTAGTTGAGTAGCAGGGTAAGCCCTGGACCGGCCACTCCATTAACAAACACATACTTACCTCTTACCTAACCCTAACCCTCCTCATG
Organism: Scarus forsteni; assembly: GCA_036419115.1. Classification (NCBI taxonomy): domain Eukaryota; kingdom Metazoa; phylum Chordata; class Actinopteri; order Labriformes; family Labridae; genus Scarus; species Scarus forsteni. The sequence continues at coordinate 2,235,020 of JAZDUH010000155.1, read as the reverse complement.
GAGACAAACATGTTCACTGATAAGACAGCATTGTCATTGAAAACACTGTAGTACAAATGCCAGGCTTACAAGTGATGCTAACAATGCGACAGAAATACACCAACAGCAGTGAAGAAAAACACAGAGCATAGGCATACATCATGAGAAATGTCAATAAACACTGGCATATGCTGTTCTATGAATAGGGATGGGTACCTTTCACCATTGAATCGATACGGTACTTTTTTCGATACCTGGGAATCGATACGATACCTTAAACGATACCCATTTCGATACTTTTTCACAAAAAGAATGTCTCTGTTTCTCTGTCTGTCTATCTATATTCATCTATATATATATATCTGAATAGGGATGGTTACCGCTGCAAATTGATCCCGATCTGATTACTTTTTGATACCTGGGAATCGTCCCGATGACAAATACAAGCGATACACTTTTTGCAATTTTTCAAATAAATGTCATTTCAGTCACAACAGAATGTCTTTTGTCCAACAGTTCTTACTCCAAAGACATGGGTCATCTCTATATGTCTCCATATATATATCAGCTCATGGTATATAGTACACATATGCAGATGGCCACTGTCCATGGTTGAGTATAAGTACAACTTGGCTTTTCCATTTGAGAACATAGAATATGTAAGAACATAGAACCTGCCTCCCTTCAACAGTTCTTTTACTCAGGGCATGGGTCACTTCTTCCAAGACACACCAGCTCGAGCACTTCTGGTTTCACAGATTTTTGGTTATACTTGAGATATGCTGTGCAGAAAATGCCCGCCAGCTGTGACTACCAACAAGGTTATAGTCGCCCCAAAGTGCAGGCTTAATGCATTTGAGTGCAAAGTTTATTGTTTGAAAATACTTAAAACATGAAAAAAATGACAGGTTAACAATTACAATGAAGGACATAGTTAACAAATAATATATAACTTAAAAGTATCAAAAGTAATACTATAACAATGAACTACAGTACAGTATTTAGCTGCCTGCCACAAATCAAATTAAAAAGCCCTCAAGAGGGATTAACTTGACCACCCTGCACTCCAACAATGAACTAAACTGTAGACACTCTACATCACCATGGAATCTACAGTAACAGAGGTAGTGATCTGATCTTGTGCAACACTGCTACTACTATTTTAGCAGTTCTTTTTGAGGAAAACCAACATGTTCACTTTCTCAGGTAACAGTCGAGCTCGTTCAACACTCATGGTGTCCCCCGCTGTTGAGAAAACCCGTTCTGAGGGTGTAGAAGAGGCCTGGACACACAGATACTTTTTTGCCAAGTTGGAGTGCAATGGCATCCTGTCCCTCTTGTCCCACCAGTTGACGGGATCCCCTTTGGTCAGTTCATCTTTTAAGCTCAGATACTCCTGCACCTCCTTCTTGGCCTTCTCTTCAAGTGAGGGGATGCTGTTGTTGTCCACCTCAACCTGTTCCAGCAGGGCCTGGTCTTCCTCAGCTCACCAAGTGATGAAAGTTTCTTTTTCTTCTGGGGTAGTGGTGGCTGAAAATATAACATAATATAATCATTCACCAATCATTAATTATATCATCAATACCAGATTAGCAAGTGGTGATTCTATGCAAATCTTACACAAGCTGCTGCCTCAGACTCCCACTCTTCTTCCTCCAACTCCAACTCCTCCTCCTCCACTCCTTCTTCCTGATGGGTCACAACAGGTTCAGATCCATCTCCAACCTACAGATAAAACATAAAATAAATAATATTGAATTCAAATACGTATGTATTAAAAAGAACATTGTTTCTCACAGAAAGAGCAGTGTTTCTAGAAATTTAACATTTCAAGGTCTCCCCTTAAGTAAACAAATGTAACCATTGTATACTTTTAATTTCTTAAAGGCTACAGTTTCAAGACAGTTAAGATTCACTGCCAGGAACGAACGAAAACTAACATGCTTACATTGAGATCCTTTTTAAACTTATATAATGAATTAAGATAACCCTAGTGTGTAATAATGAAGACTAAAAATATAATACAGTGCTAGTTGTAGCTATGGTCGCTCCAATCTAGTTCCTAATAACAATAACAAGCCCATGCCCACCAGCCACTGCAGCCAGTGCTGCTTAGGCTTACCGAGCCAACTCGGCTGGCTGCGTTGGAAAAGAATGCTCACGGTACCACATGAAACAAATAAAAAGTTGTTAAATACCTGAAGATGATGTTGACGACGTTTCACTTCCATCGTCTTCTATTGAAGACCGGGACGGAGAGGTGGCGGCTGTGCCGCTGGCTCTGTTCCGTAAGCTATCGAAAACTTGGCACTCTTCTGCGCTGATATGTATATTGTGTTTTACAAGCTGCTTCTTGTAGTTCGACGTATTTCCTTGCGAAGCTTTCCTCGTAGCATTGCAAAAGTTGCAACGAGCGTGCTGTGTGTCTATCTGTGTGAAATACAACCAAACTTTCGACCGCTTGCGGGTAGCCATGACGCTAATGATAATGTGTGTTTTCCTCTCGCGGTGAACTACGTGACCTGAAATGGTGCGTTCAAGGTTCCCCGTAAATTAAGCTTGCTCCGCTCATAGACTGTATTGCTCCACTCTGTGAAGGTGCGTTCATGTATCGAAATGTGGTACCTTTTGTTTTAAAGTGAGTCGGTACTCGGTAGTACCGACGTGATTGAGTCAGTTCCAAAAAATACCGAGTTCGGTACCCATCCCTATCTATGAATCCTCTTTTTGCTCAAGTAAGTTGTAGAGGAGCAGAAGAGTTTGCTGTGAAAGCCAAGACAAGCTCTGTAGCTTCTGCTACATGAATACAACACTGTGTTCTGACGTTGTTTCTGTTGTTGGGGTTTGCGCATACAGTTCAGGTGAGAGATAGGCCTACAACTAAAACTTTATTTTGCTTAAAACTAAAAAATCAAATCAGACGCTGCCATGTTCTAAGGCAGGGGTCAGCAAACAACGGCCCCCGTTCTTAACCTGGCCTGCTTTGTCATGATCTGGAAAATGCTTTTTATTCGTAAGCATTTGCTCATTTTCTGTCAAACAAAACTTTGGCAGTCAGTAACAGACAAACGTAGAGGCCTCAGGAGCAGCATCTTAGCAGACAGCTGACACCTCCTCCTACTGTAGCCTCCACACCAGAAAGATGTCACAAAGTGAAGCAGACTTTTATTTCTGCCGATTAAGGATGATTTTCTGAAGTTAAGAGTCTGATCAGAGCACATCCGATGAACCAAAGTGCTTCTCTAAGACGTGATGAGGAGCAATAACATGAATAAACTAAAACTGTGCTGCTCAATGCTGGAGAAGTTCACAAACAGACAGCACTGTACTCCAAACAGAAAAATTGATGAGGTCAAAGGAGACGACAGCGTCTTGGTTCAGTCGGCTTCCTGAGATCCCCCCTCTGTACAGACCTGTAACACAGAGCCTGGTGCTGCAGCAGCTCACCTTGAGTGAACCATGTTGAACGTAATTATGGTTTATTTTACACTGCAAAAAAAAATAAAGGAAACCCTCAAACAACACCTCCTAGATCTCAATTGAGGGCATATTGTGATTGAAAATCTTTATTCATTATGTGGTGGAAGGGGTTGAGAACAAAACAACATAAGAATTTTTAATTGAAATTAAAATCTTCATCACATGGAGGTCTCATTTCAGAATCACTCAAAATCAAAGTGGAAAATTAGATAACAGGCTGATCCAACCCAAAATAAGTCTCAGTAGTGTGTATAGCCTCCACGTGCCTGTATGCACCCCCTGCAATGCCTGGGCATGCTCCTGATGAGAGAGCATCAGTCAGCCCCTGGACGGTCAGTGGTGCAACATGGTGCTGCTGGACTGAACAAGACATGATGTCCCAGGTGTGCTCGGTTGGATATGGGTCTGGGGAATGGGCAGGCCAGTCCATAACATCAGTGCCCTCACCATGCAGGAACTGCAGACACTCCAGCCACATGAGGTCCACGTTGCCATGCATCAGGAGAAACCCAGGGCCCACTGCACCAGCATATGGTCTCACAATGGGTCTCAGGATCTCATCCAAGTACATTAATGGCGGACAGGGTCCCCCTGGTTAGCACATGGAGTGCTGTGTGGCCCTCCAAAGAAATTCCTCCCCAGACCATCACTGACCCACCACCAAACCAATCATTCTGAAGGATGTTGCAGGCAGCAGAATGTTCTCCACGGTGTTGCCAGACTCTGTCACGTCTGTCACATGTACTCAGGGGCCAATGGCGAATCTGCCAACCTTTATGTTCTCTGGCAAATGCCAACTGGACTGCACGGTGTAGGGTTGTAAGTACAGCACTTGTGGGCGCGGAGCTCCTATGCCACCCTCGAGGAGTCGTTTAATGACTATTTGAGCAGAAATGTGCACATAAGTGGCCTGTTGGAGGTCACTTTGTAGGGCTCTGGCAGTGCTCCTCCCTGCACAAAGAAGCAGATATGGTCCTGCTGCTGGGTGGTTGTCCTTCTTCGGCCCCCTCCACGTCTCTTGTGTACTGGCCTGTCTCCTGATATCTCCTCCATGCTCTTGACATTGCTGGGTGACACAGGACACCTTCTGCCTCAGCACGCATTGATGTGCCATCCTGCATGGGCAGCACTACCTGGGCAACTTCTGTGGGTTGTAGACACCGCCTCATGTTACCTTGAGTTGTGGGAGAACTGCTAATTTGCCGACGTAACAAAAAATCTGCCGGAGAAGATGAGGACAGAGAAATGGTCTGTGGTCACCATCTAATGAATCATTCCTTTATCGGGCTGTCTTGCTAATTGCTTCTCATCTCCACCTGTTGTCTTTTCCATTTGCACAGCAAATTGAAATTGATTCACAATTAGTGTTGCTTCAAACTGGGCAGGCTACTATTCCAGAAATGTGATTGACTTGGAGTTGCACTTGGTTGTTTCAGTGTTCCCTTTATTTTTTTGAGCAGTGTATGTCTTATGAACCTAAAGTTCGTTGCTCTGATCTGATGAGAGAGCACTGCAGAAGAGAAATAAAACAGCAGAGACACAACACGGTGAACCACAGAGAGGAACAAGTGAAAAAGAGAATTAAACTTAGTTTTATGATCTGTTCTGATGTTTCTGATTTTATGTGAGAGCAGACTGTTCACCGACAGACGCTCTCATAGAATCGTACAGTAATGAGACGTTCAGCAGTGAGTCATAAGTGATCTGTTCATTCTAAAAAGCTCAGGAAGACGTTTGAATGAACCCTCACTGTGAATGTTTGTCTGTTTTTATAGAGGGCTGTACAAAGCCGCCTCAGCATGAGTTTTCCTCAGTGACATTTGACTTTCTCCGTCCTGAAAACACTTATTTCTGCATGAAGATGTTGGTGCAGTGTTAATAAACTAAGTTAATCAGAAATCATATTACAAACAGCGTAAACATGGATTGTTTATGTGTGTTGGTCTATTCTTTCAATCTCTCCAACTCTCTTTGTCTCTCTCCCTCCCCTTTATTCATTATTTCATGTTTGTAGAGGCAAAATCATCTAAAACTCTTTATTTTAGGAAAACAGTGGTCATATTGTGTAACAATCATCTCTATATTTTTAGCTCTTATGTTCTGGCCTGACAGAAAATGACTTTAAAAAAATTAACCGGGGGCCAAACTGCATTTCCAACTCCTGGTCTGAGGTATTAACATGTTTTATCCTGTCTCTAAAAGCATGTCTGAAGCTCAAACTAAGACATGTGAACACATCACTGTGTCTCTTTCAGTACATTTGGGTATAAATGAAGTGACACTGAAGGAGAGCTGATGTCAGACTCAACCATTATCCTCTGGATGTGCCCCCTCCTTCTTTCAGCTCAGAGCAGAGTCATGATCAGCCCTCTGAATAATTAAACTCATGTGAGTGTGTTAATGATACATCAGTGAGGTGGTCACACAATGGAGATCTGAACACAGATCTGCCTTTAATTAGTCCTGGTTGCCAAGAATATAGGATATGGTGATAGTTTATATAAGTACAGATTCCAATACTGATGTCTACAATGACCATTTGAACTGATACCAAGGTTTTACCAAAACACTTTGGGCAATACTCTCCTTCAATGTCAATATATTCTTTTGTTTTGTATAACAAACACAGATTAGTTTGTCCAGCCACTCAATTTTACTCATTATGTATCATTTTTATTGCTAAATAAGAGAATATGTCCCTTAAATCAGAAGTTTAGTATCTCAGATGTCAGCAGTTAATTACTGACAGAACAGACAAACATGTAAAACTGATACCTGCTCACCTTACATTCATTTCCTGATCAGGGTTCCTGCAAGGCATTAAAAAGCATCAATAGTCATTAAATTAAGTTCTTAAAGGGCATTAAAATCATTAAATTTGATTGTCAGTGGCATTAAATATTCTTTCTGTCTTTTTCAAGAAAATATTTAGTAATATATGGTAATAGATAAATATTTTATTTATGTGTCTTACACATTTAAGTGCACAACGCTCACTGGTTTATAAGACACCACATGAAATAGTGTATAATTATAAACTATGATTCGCCATATATGTACTGTACATCCGCATATACATGCAGAACCTTTGCGAAAATTGTTTACTGGCAAGTCAAGTACAATTCCCGTAAAACCAGATGTTTCATAAGTGGCATGGGGGCTGGACCGGTTTGAGAAAAAAAAAAGAAATGGGGAAATCCGAATTCTTCGAAAATCTCAACAGACACTGACGTTTGGTCCACCATTATTCATATTTAAGTCTGCAAATATGATCAAAATTAGGCATGGAAAATATTACATATGGTGATCTATATGCAGTCGAGTGAGGATCATGGTGGCCCCACATGAATTCTCTTAAAGGAAAAGTTCGGTTCCTGCAGCTTTTACATTGTTTATAGAATGAAGAACAACAATATACTCACCCAGAAGGCTTTCCTGATGCAAACGGTGCTTCGGGAGATATTTAGATATATATTTAGAGATATCATTCTATAAACAAAGATATCATTCTATAAACAATGTAAAAGCTGCAGGAACCGAACTTTTCCTTTAAGTTGGAAATCTGAGAAGTGGAAAATGAGGGAGCCTACCTCAAACTATGATATTTTTATTCTGAAACGTTTCATTCTATTAAGGCTCAAATGTTAAATGAAGTAAAGCTGTCAAAAACAGTTTCTATTTGGGTCAGTGCATTATTTAGTTTTTCTGTGCATATGGAGTATCTCCAGAAATTCTGGAAATAAGAGGTTAAGGCCTAACAGGAAGGGTACAAGAACCAAAACTGGACTTTTTTTAAACTGCAGTTTGTCTATTCCTGTGTTTTGGGATTTTTTTTTTTTATGAAAAAAAATGACATCTTCCTCTTTCGATGCTCAGGGGTAGAGTAGAAACAGTTTTTTCATGATTGGCCTGAGGGTCTACAGTTTGGTTAAATCAGCTCACATGGATATGGCATGTCATGGTGTAAAATCTTAAAAAGTTTAAAAGAAAAGTGTTGTCTTAGCTTAGTTGTCTGGGCTCAGATTTGTTTATGGTCCTTGTTACATATAAACCCTCAATTTAGGATTGTTTTTTTTTTTTTTTAAATGGGACAATATGCATTAATAAACATTTACATGTAAATGCATGGGATTATAGCCAAGTGGTTAATTTCCATCCCCAGTCCCATTGGCACATTTGTGTCAACACATAAAACCAAAACAAACATCAAAGATGGGAATAAAACAGACAGAGCATAAAAAAGACAAGGCAACAATATAGATGACATATAGTCCAAAAATAAAAATAGGCTGTGAGTTGGGGGACCATGGGAGTTAAACACAATGAATTATAAAGTGCTAGAGTGCTAAATAAGGTGCCATAGTTCTAAAGTACTAATTACTAAAGTGCACAGTGGAGCTCAGGTCAACCATTATATTGCACGATGCTCATTATTGCAGAGAAATCAAAGTGCACATTGCATTGCACATTACCCTACTGCCCAGGATTATAAAGTGCCAGATTGAATATAATATTGCACATCATTGTGTACAGGATTTCAGCACATGGACTCAGGAACACTTCAGAAAACTATTGTCAGTTAACACAGTTCATCTCTACATCTACACGGTAAAACTCTACCATGCAGTGTCAAAGTCAAATATCAACAATATCAAGAAACACCATCAGCTTCTCTGGGCCAGAGCTCATCTGAGATGGACTAAGGCAAAGTGGAAAAGTCTGCTGTGGTCTGAGTCCAAATTTCAGACTGTTTTTGGACATCATGGACATGGTGTCGGGCGGCACGGTGGTGCAGCTGGTAGAGTGCGTGCCCCACAGCAAGAAGGTTCCTGGTTCGAATCCCGGGTCGGGAGGGCCCTTCTGTGTGAAGTTTGCATATTCTTCTCGTGCATGCGTGGGTTCCCTCCAGGCACTCCGACTTCCTCCCACAGACCGAAAACATGCTCATTAGGTTAATTGGTAACTCTAAATTGCCCTTAGGTATGAGTGTAAGCGTGAGTGGTTGTCTGTCTCTCTATGTGGCCCTGTAATCGACTGGCGACCGGTTCACGATGTACCCCGCCTCTTGCCCGATGATAGCTGGGATAGGCTCCAGCCCCCCGCAACCCCGAAAGGGATAGCCGGTTATAGAAAATGAATGAATGAATGAATGGACGTGCTGTCTTGCGGGCTAAAGAGGAAAAGGACCATCCAGACTTTTATCAGACCCAAGGTCAAAAGCCAGTATCTGTGAAGCAGTGGGGGGATGTTGGTGCCCAAGGCATGGGTAACCTGCACATTCTGCTTCATAGTAAAAGAGTGCAGGTAGTAGACTGGCCTGCCTGCAGTCCAGATCTGTCTCCCAATGAAACTATGATAGATTCCACCTACAAAGCTTCAACATGAGAGTCCTCAGTTCGTAGATTCTTATTGAGTGTTGTTTAAAGGAAAGGTGATGTCACAGTGGTAAACATGCCCCTGTCCAAGCTTTTTCAGAACATGTTACAGGAAAAACAATGTCAGTTTGCTCGGTGCATATCTTGTCTTTGTTGTGTATTCAGTTGAGTATGAAACAATATGGATTTGAAAATCATTTTGTTCCCAGTTTTGCACAGCGTCCCAACTTCATAGGAACAGGGATTTGTACATAGTGGCTCTGACATCACCCTTCATGCTCCTGTTTCTTTAATCCTCATGAATAAATCTGAACTGTGAAAGGTTGATGCTGTCGTCACTGAATTTATAAGTGATCTGCAGGAGAAATGAAACTGTTGAATGGAGAGCATGAGTGTTTGCAGATGGGCCCTCTGTGTGCGGGGGTGGTGTTGTTCACTCGCGTTCAAACATTGGGTCCATTGTGACTCTAAATGTTGTCAGTGACATCACTTTTGTGTCGAACAGATCAGGAATAATACTGAATTAAAATGAGGCTTTTGATTTTGTGTGTTTGCAGTAGCAGATCTGTGTCAGAGTTTAAGCACATTTTTGATTTGAATGCATCACAGCAGCAGATGTCCCTCTGAATTCTGTTTGTTCTGCTGGTCAGCTGACTGTGGTGCCAGCTATGTGTGAGTTCAGGCTTATATGATGGTATTAATCTCACATGAAATCCTGCATCTAAGCCAGATTGGTTGTACAGCTAGTTGAGTGGTAGGTTCAAATGAATACATTTTTATGGAAAGCTGTTTAATCATAGAAGTGATATCAACTATGGTTCAGCTCTACTATGCTCAAAATTGGAGTATATGTTCTCAGTTTTGGTCTACTAGTGCACAATTAGACTTTACTAGTGAAGCAAGCAGTGTAACTTCTAGTATTAGTAGATCAAAAGTTTTTACAAGTAATACGAGGAGACTGTTTTTGGTCTACTACTGGTAGACTTAAAAATGTCACGAGTACTACTATTAAAGAAATACTAGAAGTGTGATATTTTAGTTGACTAGTTGTACTAGTAAACAGAATTGTTTTACTTGTAAAGGTTTTTGGTGCACTGGTGTGTGAGTAAACAATACTAGTAAAGCAACATAGTGTACTAGTAAACAAGTTTGTTTTACTAATGCTCCAAGCTTTGGGTTTTAACTAGTACCATTTTTTTTTCAAACTTTATTTATAGAACATTTTTTTAAAAAATAGGACAAACAGAGTGACAGCCAGATACAAGAGATATGTACATAAAAAGACAATGTCCAATAAGCATCACATCTGCAAGTCAAGACACCCCCACCACCCCACCCTCAACCCTCATAAGGCCGAACCCTTTTAGAGAAAAATAAATAACTCAACACAAGCCCAAAACATATGTACATAATTCGCGGGAGATGAGTTACATCTACCACAGGAGTTGCTAACAGAAGGAGATATTTTAGCGAGTCTGGCGTTTGCATAATGTGCCCTGAAGACAACCTCGCACTGAATCAATCTGTGACAAGCACAAATCGATGACTTATGGACAAGAGAGCGTACAGTTTCCCACTGTTGTTCAGTGAATTTGATGTTAAGGTTGTCTTCCCATATGCTTTGAGTAGATGCAAAGGAGGTCGAAGGGGCTGACATAATAGAGCTATATGGAAGAGAGATAGATCGTTTGGCAGTGGGATCTGTATCTAACAGAGTATCAACCAAGGTTTCTGAAGGGTGATTTGGAAAATAAGGAAACAGCTTTTTAACATAATTACGAAGTTGAAAAATAAACTGGGTGGGCATGCACATCCAATGTAGGGTGCTGGATCAAAAAGATTATAAGCATGAAAAATGTGTAAGGAGATCCGCACACCAAAAAGTAGCTCCCTTGTTTTTTATAATCAGAAAGTGATGTTTCGAGCGTAACCGCTCTTCCTCAGATTTTAAACACTGGAAGGGCAAAACCACCTTTGTCTACTGGAGACTGCAGGACTGATTTGCGAATCCATGTGGGTCCACCATTCCATAAAAGTTGAAATTTCCTTAACTAAGTTGTCAAAGAAAGACTTGGTTAAAAAAAATAGGGAGGTGTTGTAAAAAGTATAAAAAAATTTAGGGAGCGAAACCACCTTAACCAGATTAATCTGTCCCACGAGGGACAGGGGCAAAGCTGACCAAGGAGCAAAATCCCCCTCAGTCCTTTCAACCAGAGGAATTAAATTGGCTATCTTAATTATGATATTTGGCTAGTTTGGCCATTTCAAATGAGATATGGTATAGTCTTGGATCTAGCAACCTCAAGCCACCTTTGTCCCTCAGAGAGCAAATTTTACTCAGTCTAATTTTAGGTCTTCTTCTGTCCCATAACAAATCTTGAATTGTTTTATCATACTGATTAAAGATCTGTGGTGATATAGTTAAAGGGAGCATCATGCGCATATAATTATATTGTGGCGCAACCACCATTTTGATCACATTAACTTTCTCCCATAATGTATGCCCAAGTTTCCCCCATTTATACTGATTAGTTTTAATTTTGTTGCAGCAATGATTCTAGATTTAATGGAGATATTTCCTCCACTTTATTGCTTAGTTTTATTCCAAGATATGTCATCCCCTTTGGTATCCATTTAAGTCCAAATGTGTCAGTAAGTTGAATGGTAAGATACAGATATAGGCATAGCCTCTGACTTAGTCCAGTTAAATTGGTATCCTGATAGTTTTGAGTAAGATTGTATTGTGTTCATGAGATGTGGTATCGAATTATGCAGGTTTTTTATCATCAGTAAAATATCATCAGCATATATTTACAATTTGTGCTCTTTTTTCTCCCCCTTCCACCCCCCTAATAGCTGCATTTGCTCTGATGGCAACGGCCAGTGGTTCCAATACAATATTAAACAATGAGTGGCCCTGGTGAGGCTAAAAGCACGAGAAATTACACCATTAGTTTTCACCACTGCCTTAGGATTTTTGGTAGTTGTTCTTGGCTCTTTGGTTACCAATCGTATTATCTGTCTCTGGTCTCTTGGTCAAGCTGCTTGGAAATGGTCTTGTAGCCTTTACTTTAAACATGCATGTTGATAATTTTCTTTCTTATCTCCTGGGACAACTCTCTGTCTCTTAGCTTTCTGTGGTCCATGTTCGATGTGGTTCACACCATGATACCAAACAGCTCAGTGACGACTTTTCACCCTTTAAATAGGCAGACTGACTGATTACAAGTTTGAAGACACCTATGATGCTAATTACAGGACACACCTTAGTTTAAGATGTCCCTATGGTCAAATCATTTTCAATCTTTCTCGGGATACCATCATTTTTGTCCAGGCCAGTTTCATTATTTTGTTTTTTAAAATAATTCTGTTTCACCACAATTCAAAAACAATGTCTGATTTTCATTAGTTAATTTTTAGTATTTTATTTATTTATTATTACCTTTGTTAATTTCATGTTATTTCAGTGACCATGTGGGTTTTCTTTAACAGCAGGGTACTGAAAATTTTTGCCACATCTGTATGTTTCATGATGACATTCAAACAATTTTTCATGTTTTGAAAAAGGTAAAGATGTTTGTTATCTCAATCTGGAGACTTTCCTCTGCTCTGTTGTCACACACGGACGATTCATACTGTGTGTGAAACATGCACGAGGGAAATCTGTCTTCGTGTTCTCTTTTAGTAACAACACCTCCTGTCTTTTCTATTGAGGATGAATTATGAGTCTGAATATGAAGAGAGTCCTGGTTGTCAACTTTATTCAAATCCACAATGATCATGTATTTTACCATAATTGAGCCGCCCGATACTGGATATACTGAGCATACCACCAAGAAAGGTAGAGTAACATTTTCCAACAGACTGTGTCATTCAGTGGATATTTAATCAATCAATCTATCCAGCTTTATTTTTATAATTCATTACATTTGTTCTCTCAAGACATTTCACAATAGAGCCAGCTGGGGACATACTCTTCATTTATAGATATACAAATGCACACACATTTACACAGGCATCCAGTTATGTATCCATCCAGGCAGAGACATAGAGACAGAAAATCTGAATTTGTGATGGCAAAAACCCCATGGACTCCCGGATCATAAATCTGTCCTCATCACATTTGTCTGTGCTGTATATAGATTTATTAAAAGTTAGCCTGTTGAGATGTGGCATCTACTTTTCAAGAGGGACTTCATGTTTTATATGGTTGTAAAGGTATTTATTATGGAAGTATAATCAATAATAACCATGGGTGGAGAGGTTATTCTAATATTAACATTAACAACTATCATGATTATAAAGTGCAAAGGATAGGAGTTGATTAATATAGCAGCATCTGACTGAACTGTCATTAAAATGGGTTGGACTGATCTAAAAGAATGAATTTATGTTAAGTGATGTCATTTCTGTTGATGGTTGATGCAGGATAGAGCACATGGAGCAGGTCCGCAGCAGCAGTTTGATTGTTTGTCAAGGCGTACTAATCATAGACTGTAAAAAACATGGACGCCATGATGCTAGGCTAAAATTGAAGCCTCCACGAAAACTGCTCCCCCTGGTGACTGGCTGCAGTATAGGTCAAAAATCCATCTCCCCCATTCATCTGGACGGGCCGTAGTGAAACTTCAAAAAATTAATACACCTCGTACAAATATTTCTCCCATCTGTATGCTGTGGTGATATGAAAGTATTATTGGGCTGCGTGTTTTCCAAGTCCTCTTTTTTCTGAAAAGTTTCTTTTTTATTAGTTATTAGAGTTTAAAAATGACCTCGGTTTACGGCAACTTCACAATGATTGTGTACGGCGTATGCTGGAGAGTGTTGCGACCGTTTACGACAGCTGCGTCCGGATTATGGCCCAAATTCTCTACTGGTTGCACAATGGCGGCGCCCAGACGAGGGATATTTTGGCTTCAAATCCGTTACATGGCGGAAGGCGGAGCCACGCTATCCAGTTCTTATAATACATCCATGGTACTAATGCAGGAACTATCATGTATTTAATTTTATTGACCTCTCTAAAGTTAATATCAGGGTCTGTAATGATAACAGAATGGGGCTAAAGAAAAGGCCTCAGGAGCAAACAGAAAGGGGTATAAAGCGATCTTAAGAAAGAGGATGGACATTTAATGACATTTTTAATAAGCAACAGAGGGAGAGCAGATTTATTTGTCATGTTGGGTAGAGATGATTTTTAAAGTGGCCATTTACATGTTTATGTATGAATTCACAAGAGCCCAAGTTCTGGCTGTAAGCCAACATGAAATGTTTTTTGAAAACAGCAAAAAGAAATGTGCAAATCCAACAAAAACTGGAAATTAGGCGGAAAACACACACTGGGAACATGCCTGACATCATGCAACCCCAATCCCAAACAGTTTCCTAATTACTAAAATCATAATGCTAAATAACAAAGCTTTTGTATGATTTTAAATGTTAGCAATTCTTCCCAGAGGCACTGGTGTAATAGGTGGGTTATTTTTCCCCTTTAAAAACAGCAGTATTTTGTATCCTTGGAAAGTCTGATTAATCAACTTTACAACGAAGGACATGTGGTGTGGGTGGCACCTCAAAAAAAGATGCCAAAATCCTGTCTTCCTCTGGAGGGAAAACTAAGGTTTCTCAGTGAAGCAAGCGTGAAGAACAAGTCTTTTGGGATGTTGTTTTTCTGGGACACCCACTTCACGATCTGTCTTTGAACTTCAGAGTTTGGAAATGGTCCCAGGGCTGACACCAAATACTGCTGCCAGACTGCGTACCAGAGCACCAGCTGCAGAGGGTTTTGGCACATTCATTTAGGTGCTACCAACAGGTTTGATCATTCCATTTACTCATGATCCTTACAAGCTCTACCTGATGTCTTAATATCTTGTTCATCATGATATGCTTTGATCCAACCTTGTAAAAGATAAAAGTTAAGGATCATCCACAGAGCCCAAAGAAACAGCTTAAGCACAACAAAAAGCAAAAAACTCTTTTAATGGTTGGTAATAATGAAGTTTATAGGTACAATGTTGCAGCATTTGTTTTATTGTTTTTCTATTTTATTTCCATTTTTGTTTTGTTTTGCTGTTTGAGGTCTGTAATCAGGCAGATCCGTCTCGCAGAGCTCCAATCTACACCGTTTGTGAACAGCTCAAAGATGCACGGTCCTTTAGCACGGGGGAGAAAAGAGCCACAGCTGGGACAACAGCAGGGAGTGACTGCTTGAACAGAGATTAGCATAGATGCTAACGGCTTCATTGTCAGCTTAATCAAAACTGGACCACATTTCTTAATTACACGAAGAACAAACAGCAACACTTCAAACTTCTTCATAGTAAGGACATTTTTGCTCCACTTCTTATTTGTTTCTTGAAGTGTCTCATTCAGTAGCTCCTGCCCACTACAGTATCCAATTGGCCCCTAATAAATGCCCTGGATGGAATGATCATCCAATCACCTGCTGAATATGCTTCTGAAATCAGAATCAGAATTGTTTTTTATTGCCAAGTACATTTTCAGATATAAGGAATTTGATTTGGTAAATTGGTGCAAAAACAATCAACATATAGCCTACTTAGAATACACATTTAAAGAGGAGTCAGGAGGAATAAAATAAAGTATAAAAATAGGTAGAATATAGTACAATATTGACTTGGGTATATCAAAAATATACCAAATATAAAAGTATGTACAGTAATAGGCGCAAAAGCACAGAAGCACAACCCAGCAATATGTACAAAGAGTGTGGTGAAGGAGCTGCAGAGATGAGCATGAAATGTTTTAACAGTATCAATAACTTATAAACATACATACAGTTTGCATGTGTATAAAATAAGGTTCTCTGCACTCTTTCTAAGATGGACTAGTACAAGGTAAGGGTTTTATGCCTCTTGACAAACAGCTATGATGTGCAGGCTTGTAGCTGCCTTGCTTCTACTTATGCATAACGTAGATCCTGCATTTCATAAAAATCAACCAGTTATGGAAAAAGATAAATAAAAACAAATCATCTTGGCATCATGTGAGGGCGCAGAACTACTGAGACTAGAATCATGCACAAGGCTGTGACCTGGATCTTGTAATATACAGTTGTGGTCAAAAGTTTACATACACTTGTAAAGAACATAATGTCATGACTCTCTTTAGTTTCCAGTTATTTCTACAACTCCGATTTTTCTCTAATAGAGAGATTGGAACAGATACTTCTTTGTCATAAAAAACATTCATGAAGTTTGGTTCTTTTATGACTTTATTATGGGTTAATAGAAAAAGTGACTAAATCTGCTGGGTCAAAAATATACATACAGCAATGCTAACATTTTGTTACATGTCCCTTGGCCATTTTCACTTCAATTAGGTACTTTTGGTAGCCATCCAAAAGCTTCTGGTTGAATCTTTGACCGCTGCTCTAGACAGAATTGGTGCAGTTCAGTTAAATTTGTTGGCTTTCTGACATGGAATTGTTTCTTCAGCATTGTCTAGGTGTTCTCAATGGGGTTTAGGTCAGGACTTTGGGAAGGCCATTTTAAAACCTTAATTCTAGCCTGATTTAGCATTACCTGATTATTTAGCCTGATTATACCATTACCACTTTTGATTTGTGTTTGGGGTCATTGTCCTGTTGGAACAGCCAACTGTGCCCAAGACCCAACCTTCGAGCTGATGATTTTAGGTTATCTTGAAGAATATGAAGGTAATTCTCCTTCTTCACAATCCCCTTTACTCTCTGTAAAGCACCAGTTCCATTGGTAACAAAACAGACCCACAGCATAATACTCCCACCACCGTGCTTGACGGTAGGCATGGTGTTTTTGGGGTGAAGGCATCACCCTTTCTCCTTCAAATATATTGCTGGGAATTTTGGCCAAACAGCTCGATTTTTGTTTCATCTGACCACAGAACTTTCCTCCAGAAGCTTTTATCTTTGTCTAGATGATCAGCAGCAAACTTCAGTTGGGCTTTAAGGTGCTGCTTTTAGAGCAAGGGCTTCCTCCTTGCACGGCAGCCTCTCAGTCTATGGCGGTGCAAAGCACGCTTGACTGTGGACACTGACACCTGTGTTCCAGCAGCTTCTAATTCTTGGCAGATCTGCTTTTTGGTGATTCTCGGTTTACTCTTCACCCTCCTAACCAATTTTCTCTCAGCAGCAGGTGACAGCTTGCATTTTCTTCCTGATCGTAGCAGTGACAAACAGTGCCATGCACTTTATACATACAAACAATTGTTAGCACTGTTACTCTTGGGACCTGCAGCTGCTTTGAAATGGCTCCAAGAGACTTTCCTGACTTGTTATAGTCAATGATTCCCTTTTTCAGATCCGTGCTGAGCTCCTTTGACTTTCCCATTGTATGGTTTGTGGGCATCTATATCCAGTGGGCCCTATTTAAATGGCCTGAGAGAAGTCCTCAGCTCTAGTCACTCATAATCATTCACAAGAAGTTAAGAGGCTATGCTATGAAGCTCATTTCATTGACACAACTTTCTAAGTCACCAAAATTGCTAATTCATGTTGCTGTATGTTTATTTTTGACCCAGCAGATTTAGTCACTTTTTCTGTTAACCCATAATAAAGTCATAAAAGAACCAAACTTCATGAATGTTTTTTATGACAAAGAAGTATCTGTTCCAATCTCTCTATGGCGGTGCAAAGCACGCTTGACTGTGGACACTGACACCTGTGTTCCAGCAGCT
Source organism: Scarus forsteni (assembly GCA_036419115.1). Taxonomy (NCBI): domain Eukaryota; kingdom Metazoa; phylum Chordata; class Actinopteri; order Labriformes; family Labridae; genus Scarus; species Scarus forsteni. The sequence goes on along the minus strand of JAZDUH010000155.1, from coordinate 2,217,507 downwards.
TCTAATTCTTGGCAGATCTGCTTTTTGGTGATTCTCGGTTTACTCTTCACCCTCCTAACCAATTTTCTCTCAGCAGCAGGTGACAGCTTGCATTTTCTTCCTGATCGTAGCAGTGACAAACAGTGCCATGCACTTTATACATACAAACAATTGTTAGCACTGTTACTCTTGGGACCTGCAGCTGCTTTGAAATGGCTCCAAGAGACTTTCCTGACTTGTTATAGTCAATGATTTCCTTTTTCAGATCCGTGCTGAGCTCCTTTGACTTTCCCATTGTATGGTTTGTGGGCATCTATATCCAGTGGGCCCTATTTAAATGGCCTGAGAGAAGTCCTCAGCTATAGTCACTCATAATCATTCACAAGAAGTTAAGAGGCTATGCTATGAAGCTCATTTCATTGACACAACTTTCTAAGTCACCAAAATTGCTAATTCATGTTGCTGTATGTTTATTTTTGACCCAGCAGATTTAGTCACTTTTTCTGTTAACCCATAATAAAGTCATAAAAGAACCAAACTTCATGAATGTTTTTTATGACAAAGAAGTATCTGTTCCAATCTCTCTATTAGAGAAAAATCGAAGTTGTAGAAATAACTGGAAACTAAAGAGAGCCATGACATTATGTTCTTTACAAATGTATGTAAACTTTTGACCACAACTGTATAGTGAATGTGACATGTGGTTCATCTGCAGACAGCCTGCAGTGGACACTTGAAGAACTGCAGCTTTTCTGCCCCTCTGGCTTTTAATATTCATGGTCATCCCTTGGTTGGATAAAATATGGTGTATCTGAAATAAATTGATGACGTTCATTTGTAATGAGATCACTGTGCAGTTCCAGAGCAACTCTGAGGCCGTGTGTGTGCCGTGAGAGGACTCGTTGACCTCTACCATGTAAATGTGGAAGTGAAGCTGCAGCTCTCTCACAGCGCTCTGATGTTTTATTATTCAAATCAGATGTTTGCTTTTGTTCTTCTGAGCCATGAAAATCAATACACATACACTCCTCCGGAAGCTGATTTTTGCTGAGTGAGTGTCTTACAAGGCTTAAGGCCTTTAAAACCACAATTTCTATAAAGTCTGCCTGTGTAGCATCTGGTTCACACTGCAGCTTTCCTCTGGCCCACAGTACATCTTCAGCAAAGTTAGCCATCTTCAAAAAGAGTCCAAATTTGCCCAGGACAAAAAGTCCCTGCACTTAAACCCTAATTTAACCGTAAGTTAGCTATTAAAAAGGAGTCAGCCCATGAAGTGAAGACTGCCTCTGAAACTTGAGTAAAAAACTGTCCATCTTAAAAAATAGAAGTTTGCCAATGACCACCAAGTGGAAGAATATTCTAAGTGTTGTGCAGCTGAGTGCAGCCTGGACCAGCTTGAAACTAAACTAGGTAACAGTGAGACCATTGGATAGCATGTTAACAGTAGCTTATGTTTCCTACCTGACATTACAATACAATGCTGTATTTTGACTTTTCAGAAAAACTCTGACTACCTGTTTTCCTGTTTTGAGTGGACATGCTTGGTGGAGATTGATTGAAATTATTCCAACTGTGAAAACAGACTTGCCGTGTATTTCCAGTGAACCAGCGCAGAGTAGCTCAACTTGCACTTGCTAGAGATGGATTAAAGCTGGGGTTGGTAATCTGACTTAGATACACTGTTTGTATTACTGGTTAAAATGGTCTTTATGACCCAATGGCAATCAATTCATAATGTGTTATTAAAATAGAGCGAAAAATATCCACTATCTACAGCGGAAGTAAAACAGGAAAAACACTAACCAAAAGAACCTTGGGAATCCACATTTTTAAACCAATCAAATTCCGTCGCGATTCTGATTCAGTGGGTGAAGACGAGCTGAAAGGGATCCAAGTCCACTGGAGAATGCTTACCTGTCAAGTTTTGGCTTTGAAAATAAGGGAAGCCCACTACGAGCCGACCCACAACCCCAACCATGCTCCAGTATCCCTCACATTTAAAGACAGATGTACAAGAAATCTAAAATAAACACTTTGTTTTTCTTGGTTTGTTCCACTGTTGGCTCTAATCTCAACAGCTGCCACCCAGGCTACTGCAGGTGGAAGTTCTTGCGAGGCTTTTTCTTCTTCTTCGATTTTACGGCGGTTAGCATCCATCATTTTGGAGCGTTACCGCCCCATTCAGGCTAGTGACAGAGTTCAGTTTGGAGAGGCAGAGGAATGTTTTTATTATTATATTGTCACACAGGAGATTTACTGAAGAATACTAATATTGGAAGACGTCGGGAAAGAGGATAAAATACGTAAAATACGGTAGTTTCATGGCCAAAACGGGAGACTTGACAGCCATGTGGAGAATGGCAGAGGAACTACCTATACCCTGATCAACATCGGGTTGTGAGTACTAACTAACTTTCATGTTTGTTTGTTTTTTTAACTTTACTATGATAATGTTCTGGTGTTTTCTTACTGCTGACTGAGACATGACTTGGTGTAGTGTTAAGCAAAAGCATTGTGCTGGGTATTTGGAGTTGAATCAGTCTTCTGGATATATCAGCTACTTGCGTGCTTGTGAGCGAGGGGTCATTTTGGAGGAGGAGTGAAAGGGGCTAGACGGAGCCCTGAGGAGATGCTACATTCAAATTTATGCTAGTTTTTTCAAAATTACCGACCCCAGCTTTAAGGTGCAGGACAAGGAAAGAGAGTGATCGAAGAGACTGAGAGTGACTCTGTACACTCTGTACAGAGTGCAACACAGGCCAAATGTGTGGAAATAGGGGGTTTGGGTGTGCTTGCACAAGGGCCAGTTGCAGTATTGGAAGCCCACCACGACCGAGCTTGCACAGGCTTGTGAACTAAACTTAAGCATGGCACGGAGAACTCACACAGCGACAACAAACTGGATTTTTGGGTTCAGATTTTTAAAGTTTGGGGTTGTAATAATATATTTAGAAATGAAAAATTGTAATAAATGAACATTAACAGTTATGCCAAACAGTGAGAAGTCTGTGAAATCAAATAAGAGAATAAAAGTGACAAAAAAGGCAAATGTAAAGGCCAAACAGATAAATCATATGTTTAAATGATATGGGACTTGGAGCAATAAGACACAATGAAACTATTACACAAATATTTGATAATGTATGCAAATGTGAGGAGGTAAAAACTGATCAAACAATTTTTTGCAGCGCCAAGTGTTATCTCAAGGAACTTTATAACAGGGCAGGCTGTAGACCCACTCTTCATTTTATCAGTACACATTTATGAATATAAGCAAGTACATATAAATATCTATATTTGTACTAACACATGCATACATCCAGAGACATAACCATCCAGGCAGAGACAAAAGGACTAAAAAATTTACAGATTAGAAGAGATATAGACTTATGATTTACATCTGACAACAGCCACGTTCAGGCTGCACCACAGCATCACAATCAGACACCAGTAAAACATCCCATTTTATATCACAGGACTCACTTCACAAATCTCATCTGTTTAGAGTGTTAAAAAACCCAGAAGCCATGGAGTTCAGTCTGACTGTGCCTTCATGTGACAGTTGAGTATTCTGCAGAGAGAGCTTTTGTTTTGGGTGACTGTGAGGCTTTGTTTGTGTATGAGCAAACTCTTGTGTCCGTGTTAAAGGCCTGTTTGTCTGTTAACCTTAATAGAACACACCCACACACTCAGACTAACTGGCTATGGAGGATGTATGCAACACAAAGACATGGAGACGGGGCTTTCATGCCAAGTCAGACTCGGGGATGGTCAGTGTGTCAGATTAGACAACTACAGGGTCATACATTTGTGCCAACAGACGTGACAGACCACGGACACAGTGATACCCGAACAATCATCAAACTGACATGATGATGCTAGAAGGAGGGGGTGCGGCTGGATTTGATCACCAGATCAACTTTTACACTCCACCAAATCCAAGGAGCCCCGCTGATCTTCAGGTGGTTTTTGATGCTGATCCTAATTTCAGAGCTTATGTTCAGGGCCTTTCTGTGGAGTTTGAATGTTCTCCCCTTTCATTTGTGGGTTCTCTTCAGAGGCCCCGGCCTCCTCCCACAGACCAAGGTTCTTTAGTTGAGTGGCATCCTAGTTGCCCTTAGGTATGAGCATGAGCATGAGTGGTTGTAGCCTGGGTAACAGTTCAGGGTGTACCCTGCCTCTTCCGCAACGTCAGCTTCGACTTCAGCCCTCTGCAACCCTGAAAGCGATAAGCGGAATAGATAATGGATGGATGGATTGATGTTCAAGCTGCTACTGAAATGGCTTTTACCATTTAAACATCACCAACAAGGCCATTGCTTTCTCTGAGCTTGAAATGTCCAAATAATGTCTGAATGACAAATACAAAATGTTTTGTGTTTTAAAGTTGAGTACAGAGGACCTCAAATGTCTCTAACAGTTTTCAACACAGATATATTCTTTATTTTAACACTCATAATTAAACATGAATTGATGTAATGACTATAATGACTGAGCTGCCATCCACTGTCAAGCACCTGCCTAAAATTCTGGCATGAAGTTATTACAGGGTTCCCGCAGATCCTTGAAAAGTCTTAAAAGGCATTGAATTCATAATTCTAAAAATAAGGCCTGAATTGGCATTAAAAAGTCTTAAATCCAAATTTCAAAGGTCTTAAAAATTTGAACACATTGGTAAGATTTATGTTAGTTTGAAGTAAAAAAACTATTAAGTAACATTTATCTATTTTTCTAAATAATTTCCTGATTTACTCTCGTGGCAACATCGCGTAATCACAATAGCGGAACTAACAAAACGGTGATGTGGTTGCACCAGGAACTTTTAAAGCAGACGCATGTCTTGGTTCTACCTAGGGTCCTGGAGGGAGAAAAAAATGAGGAAAAATTGGCAAAAAAATCCAAAAGTGGCTTAGGAAAATTGATTATGGCAGCAAAATTGAGAATTAAATTTGAAATTAAATTTCAAAAACCATGTAAAAATTCCAAAAATGGTTGTGACAGTGGCCAAAAAAGATGAATGGGGGCAAAATAGGCATAAAGTTGTAAAAATGGGTTTAAAAAAAGGTAAAAAGTGATGTTTTATGTAAAATAAACATTGGGTTAAAATTGCCTCTAACCCAGGTAATTCATGTAGTGTTTTTGTTTATTAGTTTTGTTTGTTTCAATTGTGGTTCTTTGTCGACTTGTTTTTAAATTTGATTTCCAATGTCATTAAAAAAGTCTTTAAAAGTCTTTAATTTAACTTGCCTTGAGCTGTAGGAACCCTGTATTAATCCCACAACTCCCTAAAGCTACATCCAGGGTCTGTAAGGAAGGCAATGGCCTGGAAAACACAAACAGATTTTAAAATCTTAGCCAGAAACATTGAGAGAGACACATACATGTAGACAGATAATGTAAGTTTTTTTTGTTCTGTAGTGTGTGGTCAGCCACAGAAAGGCACCTGGGATAGCCTACCACAAACTAACATGCATGGTGGACAAAGCTTGGCAGTTGTGATTTCAGCTCCTCTCCTCATTAGTGTGGTATATATATTTTACAAGTAACTCAATTAAGATTTTTTCTTTTTAATTTTTAAATAAATTAACAACTTTGACCTCCATATGACGTCCATCTAACTTGATGCTTTGCCTTCACTCTTGTTGCCATGGCTACCTTTGCCTCCTGCTTCACTCAGCTTGTTCCCTTTTTCACTTTGCTCTGGTCCATGTTACAAAAGGTAGAGGACTCAGCTGTCCTTGGTGCACTCCACCAGTTTTAAGTTTGACAGCACTTTTAATTTGTTTTTGATTGTGGTCTTTTGCCTTAGATATCTTTTAGTTTTAGACATAGTTTAGTCTTCTAAATTGTTGCATTACACTATATTTTAGTCAATAGAATCTACAGTAAATTTAGTCAACTAATATGAGCAGTGTAACATTTAAGGCAATGAATACATGAACAGTGGAAGTTTTGTGTGAAATGCATTCACCTTTATTTAGGCGACCTGGCCAATCATCTCAGTTACAATACCAGAACTGACAACAAACTGAACCTGCTCTACATGAATATATCAGTTCATAAAGAGAGCAGCTCTGAATAGATCGCTCCACAACTTACCCCACCCCCACCAAGCTAAGGCAGCTGTGATTGGATGTCCCTCTTTTTTTTTTTCACTTCTCTGCATTATCTTTTCATCTGAGCACTGTGTCCAATGACAGCGTTGAAAAGACCAATGCATTCTTTTTCTAGCAGTCAGAGATATGTGAATATGATTCACTGTTGTAGTGACCATCACCAGCCCTCCCTCTAGGCCACTCCAACAAATCAAACTTTATTGAACCCCTGATGTGAGCTGTAGGGGAGGGCCGTGTTACACCACAGTGCGAAGGAAGGGGAAGTAGTGACAGATAGGAGGAGACAAGACAAATGGAAAGGAGGACAAACAGGTAGTGTTTTTAATTTGAGATAGCAGTCCAAGTGTTATGCTGATATAAGCACCCACAGGAATTAAAGGCTGTAAGAAACCAGGGACACCAGAGATGTGGGGTCTTGATAGTAGGGGATGGGCCCACATGGATGAGATATGGACGGAGGATACATCACAGGATGTGAGAAGATGTGTAAGAGTGTCCGACTCAGCATGTTCTGCTGGGACAAACTGTTTCTTTACAGTAAGTCTCGACAGGAGCTTGAGTATCTGTACAGGCATGCATGTGAAGTGGGCCCCGAATACCCAAGTAGTTACCCATCCCCAGGGAGACCAGGGCAATGGGCACCCCCCGGGCCACCAGGGCACCTGAGACCCACCACATGGGCCCCAAAAGCTACCCCCCACGTAAGACCACAGGGCCCACCCAGGGGTATAACAGAGGTGAAGTAAGGTGAGGGTGTAACACAGAGTGAGAAGATCTGACTGAGCTCCACTGCTCCAGCAGGGAGACCACAGACACTGGAGCTGTGGTTTTAATTTGAGCAGACTCCATGATGACTGCAGTCCAGAACATCTCGCTGTGATCTCTCTGAATATTCATGCTCCTGAGTTATAATCGAAGAGGTCAGACAGGCCAATTACTATTCCTCTGCAGGCACGCTGAGGTGCAGGGATCAGACGGCACAGTATTTGTCTTTGGTCCACAAGTCACGGTCGGCCATCACACTCATAAATTCATGCTCCTCTTTGGCACAGCAACGCCGTCCCTTCCCCTCTCCTCTCCTGCAGCCTAAATATGATTTATGAATGTCCACTCCAGGGCGTCTGCCGCATGTCCAGTTAAGAGTCTGTCTTGCTGATTGAATCTTTGGGTACTGACAGGATCTTCCTAACAGCGCTGACAACATGAGATGGAAATAAACGAGGAGCACAAGTTGAGGATGGAAGTTCTGTCTTCTGTGTAGAGCAGACTCAAAGTTTCAATCAGTAAGAGCTAAGCCTGGGAAACATGGGCCAAAACCATGTTGCATTATTTTACTGATTTGTGATATGCAACAAAGGAAATATGTGGAGAAATCACAAAGGTTTGATATTTTTTAATAACAGCCTGCTCAACAGCACCGCAAATAAACTGGTCAGATGCCCAATGATGGGACTTTTTTTTTTTATGAACATCATGCAAACTCCCCCATACTGTCATACCATCAGTAAAATAAGTAAAGTGATACTGTGCTTAAGACCAAGGAATTTACCCTCTTGACATTACAAATATGTACAATATTAATTTAATATGACTGTACTGTTTGACCGCAGACAACATTTGACCTTAAGGCTGAAACGCTCACACTTTTCTCAAGTAAGCATTGCTTAATCAAGGGGTTCGTCTCAGAAATTAACAACCAAAACAAAAAGGTAAATTAATGTAGAACACAAAAAAATCTGTTTCTTTTAAGGTTTCAAGACTCGCTTTACTTGGGTACCCCACTTCCTGACAATGCAAATGTCACTGTTTCCTCAAATTAAGGAAAATATTACTTAAACAGTACAGGTTGGCATCAAACATTTATTCTCTCTAAATTAACTTAAAGTCTTAACCTCACAAAATGTATTTTCATTGCGGAGACAGTCCCCCCTAAACAGTCTTTGAAATTGTTTATAACTCCTTGTATCAGCGGCATTTCTTCCTTTCCGTATATTCAACAAAAAAAAAACAAACACATAATCCGCCTCAAAAAAGGAAAGTACAACAAAAATAAGTGAGCAATTGATCGTCAAAAGCACTGGTTTACCAGGAAAAAATAATTTCAAAAAGTTTGGATCTCACCAGAATCCTGGAGAAGACAATCCTTTATGGCAAGACCCTTTGTCTTTGGGTCTGGATCTGCTACCATGCCAAGATGTGGTTCAGTCGGGATGATAATCCTTTACATGTCCAGTCCAATCGGAACTTATTTAACTATACTTCTACTTTTCTCATTCACAGCAGAACATTATAAGCCACAGATCGTCCAATTTTCAACTTAAGAAACCACCCTTTTTCTTCTGATGTCGCTGTCCAGCGTTTCTCCTGATCAGGCCATATCTCCCCCGTTACCTGTATGCCACTTCCTCCTTATATGATCTTTGTTTCTGACATTTGAAAATAAATATTTTGACTCTTTAACCTAATTAATTATATTACAGGGAATATCAATAATGACAAAAACAGGAAAAGTTTTCCTTTAGTTTTCCTTTAGTTTATTAATTTATTCTGATAAGTTTTATCTTTTTCTTTTCTTCTAATTGCTTAGGTGACCATGCCACAATCGGGATATGCAACTGGATATTACATTTGCTTATTAACCTATTAACAAATATCAGAGGTAAATTTGGACTTATGTTTTGTCTCCAGATATATGCAGCAAGTCTATTTTCAGCAGAGTCCCTTAATAATGAGTCAGTCTCTACCAAGCACACAAACCTGAAGCAGGAAAGCTAGTGTTCAGAATTTCTGTGATAAAAAAGCAGCAATAATAACAATGCACACAGCGAAGCACAGTGCTTTAAACACACTTCCTGTGGACATGGGCTATGCACTGCTGGTCAGGGCAAATGGCACACATCCTCTTCTGCTTTGTCTTTACAGGTTGCTCTGGTTCATATCATTCAGTCTTATTAGCAAATACTGCATCTTAAGCACACCAGACACTCCTCACACTCATTCTACAGATTGGCAGTCCTGATGACTGTAGTAGGATCTTTGTTAACTAAACAAAATACTGACGCCCATGTTGTCCCTTTGTTCCCCACAGTGGGTGCTGGCCTTCGAGATCTTCATACCACTGGTCCTCTTCTTCATCCTCCTTGGTCTGAGGCAGAAGAAGCCGGCCATTCCTGTCAAGGAAGGTAAGCAAACACCTGGAGGAAGATACCTGGGTTCCATTTTTTCAATGATGTAACTTAAATAGTGTTTCCTAGCGTAATTCAGCATCTGTGTGATTTTCCTGAAATACATTTTTAATGTGCCAGCTGCTTCAGTGACAGCTGAAGACAAATTGTGAAGGCTTCTGTAATGTTTCATGTGAAGCTAAAGCAGAAATATGAAAGATTTCAATTGTTACTCTCTCGTGGCCTCTAAAAGCTTATAAGGGTGCTTTCACGCCTACTGTATTTGGTCCAAACCAAATAAACCACATAAACTCTTGTTGGCTTTTCTGGAAAGTTTGGTTAGTTTGGGCTGGTATGAAAGCTCATACGAACTCTGGTCCTCAGAGTGGACCAGAGTTTGAAATGAAAGTCTGAATGTTTAAATGAACAGAAACAAATGTAACTTTTGTTTGAAATACAGTCACCTTTATTTAGGCTACCTGGCAGAGCATCTCAGTTACAATACTAGAACTTACAACAAACAGTGAACCTGCTCTACATGAATATATCAATTCATAAAGAGAGCAGCTCTGATTGGATCACTCCCCAATCTATCCCACCACCACCACCAACCAAAGTAACTGTGATTGGATATATTCCTAACTTGTCCCTGTTTTCTGCTTTACCAAATTAGGTCTGCTTGGATTAAGTCTCTGTCAGATATTTTAGTCTAGTTTTTATTTTTTGAGGAAAATGTCAGTTCATTTAGTTTTAGTCTTGTTTTTATTAGTTTCTGTCTAGTTTTTGTCAGAAAAAAATTGTTGTTGAGGAAAACTCGACAAAATAGTTTATCAACAAAATGAACACTGCCCCCCCGAACTGAACCAAGTCCATTGAATTTGAGGTGTGCAGGTGGCTTTAGTGTAACCGCGCCCTGGTGAGCCCAGCACTGTTACCACCTCCCTTCAGACATGAAGCATTTTATTCAACAGAATAAAAATGATGAATTGCAGCTTTAATTGTATTGAAAGTTTCAGTTGATCCAGATTGATCCAGATGTCCTGTCAGGGTCATGATGTCTAAAAATAAAGCTCGTGTTTCAGCCTGATGGAGGATTATGTTACAGATTTCCAGATGAATCAAAAGAGTCTTTCTGTCCCTCTGCCCACATAAACATTCATGAATCCAGAAGGTGAACAGAAGTCCTGAGTCATGCTCACCCACAGTCAAAGGGGTGTTACAGATTTATCTGCTGCTGTTACAAAATGTGTCCCTCAGTGTGTGCCATAGTGTTTGTGTGTCAGATTCACTCAGTGTTTCATTTTTACGTTGATGTTTTTGTCTTTGGCTTCACTCTTTTGTTGTTTCTTTTTTCTGGTTTTGCATTTTGCATGTTGACAACATGTGGGATGGAGCAGTGTGTAAGTGTCTTCATTCTTAGGTTTGACACTTTAAATGTTTCTGTTTGATTTAACCCTGGTGTGTTACCCTGGCCTGGGTGTTTTTATTCTGTGTTTGGACTAAAAGTTTGACTTAACCTTTTCCTTTTCAGTCACTCAGAGACTCTCATTAATGAACTCTAACAGTTCTCACTGATGTGTTTGCTTGTGATCAATAACATAAAAGCACAGTCTGTTACTTTCAAGTCTTCATGTAGGGGTGTATGCTGGTGAGTATTTGCTAATGCAGATTTTATTGCAATACATGAGGAATGATATGATAAATCGCAATAAATTAAATATTATCAACATGGCTGTACTTCAGGATTATTCCCTTGAAAGAGTATTTTCTAAAATTCCTTAAAGAGCATCAAATAAAAAAAAATACAGATCTGAATCTCACAGACTTTGGGACATGGTAACCAGACGTGATAAAATGCTGATACAAATATAGAGGCAGTTCATAAAGAGTCGGTCTGAGTATATCCTTTCTATACGGATTGAGCTTTTTAATATTGTTTATTTTAATGTATTAATTAATAGCATTTTAGAGCCTTAATGAAATGTAGTTGTCTAAATTTAATATTGGTGTTTTGATGTAAACTTAGTGTTTTGAATAAAATTTAGTTTTTTAATTAATTAAATGATTGTGTCTTGTATGAGTCTTAACCCTTTGACTGGCATTGTAACCATGCGGTTGACTTTTTGCCACCATACCACTCTATTTAAATGTCTGAAAGCCCATCTTGTCCTTTTTTTTTCTTATTCACCAATCTGAGTAGCATTTGAAACATCAATATGTATAAACTGTGTGGCATACAGCTGTTTGCAAGCTATTAAAAAATCAGATGGGAATTGTTGCTGCATTGATCCTCAGGTATCACCAAACAATACAACACAAAAAATCTTTATCCGTATTTCCAGATCCTCTAACAATCATAATTTAGTTGAAGGAAAAAAATTTGATGATAAAAAAAGTATGTATGATTCCTCAGAAAACTTGGTCAACAGCTAAATATCTAATTTCCAATCTCTGCAACGTTTTCATACAAATATACAAAGATTTCATTTAAGAAATTAAGGAAATTCATCCATGCCCAGGTTAACCCTTAACAGGCAAGTCAGCCAGCTGGTTGACCGGCTTATTTGCTTCCCAATTGGATAACCTAAAAATTAAAACCTGAAAAGTCAATGAAAAGGAAGGAACACAATTTTCTGAACAAATAATTTGTTGCAAATGTTTTTGTTTTTTTTTGGTTTAAAAGACAAATCGTGAATGAAGCTTAGGTGTTTCATAGAAAATATAGTGTTTTGATTGAAATGTAGTGTTTAAATAAGATTTTTGTGTTTCAATAAAATGTATGCCTTGATAAAATAATACAATTTTATTTTTAATCTAAATTTCCTTTTTTGATGACATTTTTGTGTTTAAGCACTTAAGTGGATTTTTTTTAGCTATTTAATCTAAATTTCTATGTTTTAACAAGATCAAGTGTCTGTACAAAGTTTTAGTGTTTTAATAAACATAAAACTTTGAATGTAAATGTACTGTTTTGAATGAACCTTGAATGTTTCAATGAAACTGAATGGACTGTTTTATAATATTTAAGTGTTTTTATTAAATGGTAGTGTTTTAGTGACATTTTATTGTTTTATAATGCTGGTGTTTTAATTCAGATTTAGTGTTTATTGAGAATTTGATGTTAGTGTTTTTGCTCTTACTCAGCTCTTCAGTTCTTTCAGAGTGCCATCATTTTTATTAGCAAAGGTCTTAGCAAGACCCTCCAAACAGGACGGGCAGGGGAACACACTCCTGTCCACATTTTTACAACATAAAATTGATGTTTGTCAAAATCACATTTTTTGCCTCAAAAGGAAAATGGGCTGCATGATTAATCTAACAAATGGAGTTATAATGTACGATTAAATAAATAGTTTTATTGATTCTCTGCTGGGTTTAAACAAAATGATAAATATGAAACATTCTCTGAGTGACTCAAACCTGTGGCCCCTGTGCTCGTGTGGTTGTGTGCAGATGGTTCTCCCTCGGGTACCCTCTATTTAAATCATCGGATTGACGAAATCCAGCTGCTGTTTTGCTCTTATAAATCATTTTTCATTCCATGTTATTCTTGTAATTCCCAAATGCAGGTTGTGAACTTCATTGGGGAATTTTGTCATTGTTAATCCTCAGTCCATAAGCGGGGTTTCACTTGCTGTGCCCCCGAGTCTGAGTGATAATCCGAACCTTTCAGAGATTAGTAATCTGTCAGGGAGATGAGTAAATCTACTATTTGTTTCTGAAAGTGAAGACACGCTTAAGTCAGAAGCTAAAAAGAGACCATAAATGGCTCTGGTTAAAAAAACATGACAGAATTCCCCTTGAACAGTTTCTGTAATTAACGTCGCTGATTATTGATTAACAGTTTTAATGAGATGATTCTAATTCTGATTGCTCAGAGAGGACACACGTCAACATGCTGACAGAAGGACTGTCTGTATGTGCTTTCATATTCATCAACACTCCAGGACACCTTTATCGTACACTGGCCACTGTATTAGGCATACCTGGCCACCTTATTAGGAGTACCTTTTCACTTCATTAGGTATACCTGGTCACTCTATAAGGGACACGGGGACACTTTATTAGGTACACATGTCTACTTTCTGGCCACATTCATAGGTACACCTGGCCACTTTATTAGATCAACCTTTCTTGTCCCAGGTTAGACCCTTTGCCTTCAGAGCTTCTTGATTTTGGTGTCAAAGATTCAACAGGGTGCTGAAACATCCCTCAGGGGTTGGTCCATAGCTCCATGGTAGCATCAAACAGGTGCTCCCGATTTTTTTTTGGCTTTACATCCATGATGATAATCTCTTGCTCCACCACATCCCAATGGTACTCTGCCAGACTGAGATCTGGTAACAGCGGAGGCCACAGGAGTCCAGTGAACTGATCAACATGTTGAAGAAACCAGTTTGAGATGATCTGAGCTTTGAGACGTGGAGTTGAAGTCTCCATCAGAAGATGGTCCACTGTAGTCATAAAGAGATGGCCATGGTCCGCAGTAGTACTCAGGGGGGCTCAGGGGTTTAAACCATGATTAGTTGGTACTAAGGGGGCCAAAGTGTGAAGAAAATCACCCCCACACCGTCACACCACCAGGAGCCTGAAGTGTTTATACAAGGCAGGATGGATCCATGCTTTCATGATGTTCACACGGAATTATGAGCCGACCATCAGAATATGACAGTTTTACAATCTTATAATGTTCAGTGCTAGACAACAGCAGATTGTAAACTTATTTTTGTGAATTATATTTGTTGTTTGTAAGAAAAAATGACAAAAAAAATATACATGGGAGTCTCCAATCTTGCCTGAAAGGGCAGGGTTGCTTTAACTAAGCAAATAGGTATGAACCTCCTATTGGATAATTACTGCATAGGTAATTTTAGTTATTTAATCCCTACTGTACAAGACTGTGGGAGCAGTGCTGTGATCTAAACCAGATCTTGTGACATTGCAGAAGCTTATCAAAACAATGCCACAGTTAATGTGTGCTGTAATCAAAGCTAAAAGCGGTCCAATGAAATTTTGTCACCTTTTTTTGGCCAGGCAGTGTATTTTGACTGTTATGGATATATTACCTTAGCCAAGGAGGTGATGATTTTGCCAGCATGTGCTTGTCTTTGAGCTTTATCACTCAAAAATTTCTCAGATAATTTTGATAATATTTTCAGGAAATGATGCTCATGGCACAAGAAAGACAGGATTTTATTTTGGTGGTGATTCTGGAGCAGCTGCTGGTACAAGGTTCAGTAACATTGTAAGATGGCAGTTTTAATGCTTTGGTGGGGGTTTGTGCTGTCAGGGCACTTAGACATATTTTATACATAGTTATATTTGGGTCTTACAAGTGCACTGCATACATTTATAAAACGTAAGCACTGCTGACACACTTTCCAACTGAACATTTCAAAATAGAAAATACATTTAAATAAATTGATTATTAAATATAGACATTAGAAATGCAACAGTTCTCAATAAAGTATTGGATCATTCAAACAGATTTCCTCATCGTTGCCCTTTTCTTTCCGTATTTGCACAGCTGCATTTGAACTCTTGCATCGCAGTGAAGGGGAGAGTAAACTTATGCAGCAAGAGCAGTATGCTAAAGTTAGGCCAAGCTATCTCACTTCTGCTCTGAGAGGACAGGAAGTAATATGCACCCACACTCCAAATTTGAGGGGCCCCTTGTTCTTCTTATCTGTGGCTGAGAAAAAACCTGACACACCAATATACTGCATTTCACGAGTCCATCTGGGAAAGAGCCCATTGAAAGTGTTTTTGGAGGGCAGAACCCTTCAGAAGCATATCTAGCAGGTGATTGGACGATTGTTCCATCAATCATCATTTATTCCAGGCCAATCTGATAATGTAGTAGACAGATACTAGTTTGCTACAAAATGTGAGCCACTTCATTAAACAAACCACCCACAAAACATGTCAGAAGTGAAGCAAAAACAACCATACTAATGAGAAGTTTGTAACTGGTGTTAGTTTTTAGTTTGATAAAGAAAAAATAATGAAATTTCATTTTTTAAAAACTGTTTTAAATTATTATATCATAAACTGAATCAACGATTTTTAGTGAAAAAAAAATAAGTATAAATGTAAATGAAAAAATTGTTATGGAATGAAAAATCCATTTTTCCTTAACAAGCCTTTGATGTTTAAAAAAATAAAGATAAAACAAAAATCTGAGGTATGTCCCAAACTAAGGGTATTGTTACATCCTTGGACTAAAAATGATAATTTATAAAAGCCAACAATTGAAAAATAGTGGAAGTTCACTGTTATTGCAAAATTAAAATATTTACTGCGCAGTACAGGAATTATAAATCTAGATCTCGAGCAAAATAAGACAAACTGAAGTGTATTTATCTCATAGCACTAAGCAGCTGGCAGTGTGTTGGAGACTTTGTACAGCAATCAGAGAAAATGAAAATTTAGCATCATTACCTATTGTGTCTTTCCTTTAACTTTACCTTCTGCTGAACTTTTGACAACGTTCACGGAGAGTGCTCTGTACAGGCCACGACGTGTGGTCTCTAATGTGGGCTCTAAATATATCCACAGCACATCTGAAGCTCAAACTCTGTGCCTATAAAGTCGACAAAGATGCAGTGAATATAATTAGAGTGATGCAGACGGGAGAGTTTAATTTCTCCTGAGAGTTAATCAAACTGATGCTGGTTTTTATTTTCTCACTTTCTGTTCTACGTATTCTGCTCAGCGCTCTGAGGATGACACACCTTTAAAGCTCCAAGTTTGGTTAAACTTAGTCCCTAAAAAATCTTTGTGCATCATTCCAGCAGAGGTCGAGGCAGATCTGTGCTCTGCCAAAGCAGACTGGATAGTTTATCACATAAGTGGAAAAGAGAGAATGTCTATCCATTATCTAAACTGCTTATACCTTTAGGGGTCACAGTGGGGCTGGAGCCTCTCCCAGCTGACATTGGGCGAGAGGCAGGGTTTACCCTGAACCAGTCCCCACCAATCACGGGGACACAAAGAGAGACAGACAACCACTCATGCTCATACATAGGAGCAATTTGGAGTCAGCAGTCAACATAATGAGCATGTTTTTGGTATGTGGGGAGGAAGCTAGAGTGCTTGAACAGAACTCATGCATGCACAGGGAGAACATGGAAGCTCCACACAGAAAGGCCCTGATTGACACATGGATCAAACTGGCAACCACCTTGCTGTCAAGCATATGCACTACCTGCTGAGCCCCCGTGCTGTGAACTGAGAATTAACATGATAAAAATATTACATCAATATTAAAAAATGTAATTTACAGTTACCTCACTCCGAAGCTGGATCTGCCTTATTCAGTGTCTGTAAAGGCACATATCCCTCAAGCATAAGCCTATGATTATGAGTGTCCCAAAGCAGCACGGACCAATCAAAGTTCATGTTAAATTCATGAAAGATACAGCCACGTGGAAGTAGGTAGATAGTTAACAGAAGGGGGCCAAAGATAGAGCCCTGGGGGACACCAGCAGGACAGGAGATGACAGAATTGCTATACTGATGTCAGAGGTCAGAGTGGCTGGGAATGATAAACAACAGGAACTCTGAACTTATTGAGCACTTGTGACCATTTCTGTCTACGCAACACACTGAATCTTGAATCAGATGGATTACAGCAGCAGGAGACTAATCTGGGTGCTGCTCCTGTCACCTAGTAACAGGAAACGGAGGCTAGAGTTTGATTAAAAATGTTTCCTGTTCTAGTGAGTTTGGATTTTTTGCTGCCACGTCCAGGACAAGAATTTGGTGTGAAAATCATAAAGCATGGATCCATCCTGCCTTGAATCAGCAGTCCAGGCTGGTGTGGTGGTGTGGTGGTGTGGGGGAGATTTAAATGACAGAATCTGGATCCCTTACAGCTTATCATGGTTCAAACCTACAGCCTACCTGCCTATGTAGGCACCCTTTGTGACAACAGTGTGGTTGGCACACTGGTATCTTTAACATTGCATGAAGTTCACTGTAATCCAGATCTCACTGTACTCCATTTACCTCCACAGTAACCAGATATCAATCCAGCAGGGCACATTTGGGATGTGGTGGAGCAGTAGATTGTTATTCTGGATGTTCAGCAGCTGTGTGATACTGTCCAATGGAGCAACATCTCTGAGGGATATTCCAAGCACCTTGTTGAATCTATGACACCAAGAATCAAGGAGCTCTGAAGACAAATAGGTTCCAACCTGGGACTAGAGAGGTGTACTTAATAAAGTGGCCAGGTGTGCCTAAGAAGGTGGCCAGAAAGTTTTTATTCAGTATCCAGCATTACCCTCTTGTGCTGTTAAATGGTCATTTATGATGAAAAAACACACAGGAGCCTCCACTTCACCGAGACAAGAGCACGTCATAATTGTGATAGAGGTCTTTTCTTTGGATCATCTAAAGAACAAATTTAAAAAAAAACTGGGGTGATGTAGTTCTTGTGGGCATGCATCCACTGTCCTAGCACCACAGTTACCATGGTTACAGAAGCATGTTATTTATGGACACACAAAGACAGACCTGCTCTATTCTTCTTCATGTTGCTAAAAACTAGTGACAAACTCAGTCCAAAGCTGACATGTGAGCCTCTCTGACCGTATGCTGTGCTTTGTCTCCTCGTCTCTAACTCTTAATCTCTCCTCATCCTCCTCTTATTCCTCACCTGCCTCTCTCCCACCACCCTTCCTCCTTCTCCCCCATCCTGTTTTTCTTTATATTGTCTCATTTTGTGCACCCCCTCTCTCTGTTTCCTCCCTCACGTGCAGCCTTTTACAGCGCCGCCCCGCTCACCTCAGCCGGCATCATTCCTGTCATGCAGTCTCTGTGCCCGGACGGACAGAGGGATGAGTTTGGTTTCCTGCAGTACAAAAACTCCACGTGAGTATATTGTTTTGGCAGTTGATGATCAGTTACATAACTTTATTTATGACAGTATTTTGGGGGTTTGGAAGATTTTCAGATAACTGTTTTTATTTTAGAAGCAGAGCAACTTCAGTGCAACAACTGGGAGTTCTGTACCTGCGTCCTGAGTTTAAGAGGTCGAGTTCAGACCAATAAGGGGGTGCTGTGGGTCTCAGCTCTCAGTGACACAGCTCTGTTCTCTCTGTTCAGAATCCAAGGACAGACGCGAATGCTATACACTGCTGTACATGGTGCCAGACTCTCCATGTAATTAAAACAATTGTGGGAGAAAACAAGCCACAAAACAGCATGGGCCCATCGCTCCTCTTACTTCTCCACTATCAATTTGCTTTGATCAGGCACTATTTTGAGACACATTACAGCCTATGTGTCCTTCCGCCAGCAGCACAGACTAGTTTACTCCACAAGAGGAAACTTTCAAATGTTATGTATTGCCGTTTTTTGCTGCAAATGTGACCGCTGTTTACTTTGTATACTTCTGAATACTTGTATGAAATGGAGTTCAGAAGAAACTTCTGCTGATGGAGAAATCGAGGAATCTGTTCTGATAACTGGAGGACCAGAGAAACACACAGTAGCCTACCTGTTGGTGTAGGTGAATAAATTCTGAGCTCATGTCGCCCAACTGGATGAAATTGAAGTGTGACTAAGAAAAATCACCTCAGGATATTTCATGTTTTTAAAAAAACTCTAGGGATGGCACATTTATGAGTTTTGGGGTCTTGAGTCTAGTCAAAGAAATAATCAGGGTTGATATGTCTTGGTGACTCCTGAAAAATTTCTCAGGGGGGGCAACAGATGTGGTAATGGCTACTATCACCTGTTCAATAGCTAAAATAATCATCTAAAAGTCAAAAAGCCTACTTAACACTGTTATATTGCATTGTTTGATTTTTTTTCCTGTTGATGGCAGCACCAGACATAATATGCACATACTGAACAGTATTTTTGTAAAGCTAAAGTAAGTTAATGTTTAAAATACGATACATTTGGTTCCACAGTAAACTCTTACTTATTAGGTGGTCCCAAATAACTCTTTAAATAGTGTAATCATCAGGCTGCCTGGTCTTTCTTTGTAAAAAAATGTGTCAGGAAATGTCCTTTTGACAAATTTTATTCATCCTATGTACATGAGAAATAAATGTAAACAAGTCTGGCAAGTATTCGGCATAATTATCTTATAAATGCAAAGTGTGTGATTACAAAAAAAGAAAACTGATATGAATTCGCCCCAAGGGGTCAGGGCTGCTGCTTGGGCTGTGACATCACAGCGATATTCAAACCTGATTAAACAATAATATGACAATAATAATGGTAACACAATACTCTTTTCTAGATGCACAATCACCCACCATGGACCAGCCGCTCCTGTGATATGTCTGCTTTTTTTCTTTAAAGGAAGAACTGCAGACCAGAGAACATGATAATAAGTGTCTGTTTAGTTGCAGTTTAATCCCTTTCTCTCTTCATCAGTGTGACCCAGCTACTGGAGCGGATCAGTGAGGTGGTTGAACAGAATCGGCTCTTCACGTCGGACCGTCCCGGTTTGGGCCAGGAGCTGGAGACGCTGCAGCAGCACCTGGAGAGCCTAAGCTCATCCTCATTATCCCCAGACTACAACTTCACCAACAGCCAAGGTCTGACAAACAGACACAGATGAAACCAGGAGCTGCTGGCTTGACTTTAGGAACCACGTACAGATGGATCCCCGGCCAAAATGCTCATCTTCGCTTTCAGACCCCAAAAAATGCAAGCTAGTTTGCAACCCATTACCAGCCAACTTCCAAGTGCCTGGGTTACTCTGAAAACATGCTCACTGTGGAATGGTGCTTCCCCATAGCCCCCTTGGTTATTAGAGTAGCTTCCATATCAACAGAGAGCAATCTTGACAACATAAATTAACACAAACATGGCCTGATATTTTCAGTTTAAAACCTTCAGGGTGGTCAGGGACAATCAAGGACCTGCCATGGACAAGCCAAGATCCTAGCAGGAAAAGTGGGGATGCATCTGTATGTGCTTTTAATAATAATATTGTAAATAAAGTACAATCACAACAACTGAAAACTAGGTCAATGAACTATAAACAATTTCTCTTTCATTAAAAGTCTCATGACTGGGAGATTTTAGCACACTTCTAAATTAAACATAGGTGGATGACCTCCTATGGACAAACAACAAATGAATTCAAAGTTGTTTATGTTATGAGTAAATTGATATGTAGAAACTCCAGCACCCAGATTAAAAATGGTCATCCAGACATATCTTCTGGTCTAGACTTTTTGTTCATTTTATTGGATACTGAAGACTAAGTTGGTTCAGTTGTTACAGAACTAGCTGCTCTAACATATCACGGAGCTGCTGACTTTGCACTGCAGCTGGTTCCTCCTGATTCACTGCCTGTAATCCGGCAGATCCATCTTGCCAAGTTCCAACCTGGAATAATTGTAAGCAGCCAAAGATGGCCAGTCCAATCAGAGTCCATTAGAGCAGGAAGAGGTGGGAGCAGAGCTGCTAACAACTTCAGTAGCAGTTTCATCAGATCTGGACAACGTTTCTTTTTTAAATGAAAGACAAACATCAATCTTCTCCATAGTAAGGACATTTTCCCTCCACTCATGACATGCTTTGACAAGAGTTTGTTTTATATATTGCCTCATGTTCTGTAGCGCATTAACTCTCGCCTATTACAGTTACTGATTGGTCCACAGTAAATGTTAATGATGGAATAATCATCCAATCACCTGCTGGATTTGCTTTTGGAAGGTTCTTCCCTCCCCAAACACTTCCAATGAGCTCTTTCCTGGATGTACTAGTGAAATGTACTGTGGTCCATCTGGTGTGTTAGGTTACTGCATTATTAATAATCAAAAGTAACATAATTATAATATGAATATAACATGATGACATGATTATTTCATTCATTCATTCATTTTCTTTACCCCTGTATCACTTCAGTAGCCAGGGAGCCAGTGGCTGTTTTATTTTTATTTGTATTTTAATTTAAATGTTATTTAATTTTTAATTAGTTTTTATTTTTATTATTTGTTATTTATATTTCTTAATGCATTTATAGAGATAGATTTTATATCTGCTAAATGTTTTTACTTTGTCACTTTTAGATATCCTATGTTCTTTTTTACCTTTGTATAATACAATGCTACTAGAACCTTAATTTTCTCTGAAGGAGTCTTCCCAAGAGACAATAAAGTTCTATCTAATTTAATCTAATCTAATCTGATCTAATATAATTTAATTTGAGATGTAATTAGGCAACTCAAATAGGGATTACTGTAAATGTGATCAAGTAATTTTGCAAGATTGAGAATTTATCAGGCACACCCAGAAAAGCAATGATAGTATTGGAGACAAATAACGGTTACTTAACACTTTTGATTAATATTGGGAGCTAATGACATTTAAAATAAGACATTTGGCTTTATTGTTGAGTAAAGAAATTGATAAAACAAAGAAGAGGTATACACAAAAGTCTCTCAGTTGTCAGATAAAGAAATTAAAAAACAAGCATACGAGCTGAATTTGATAAATACATGACAAGGCTAGAGGTTCCTTTTTCAGGCTGAAATGACTGGAACAAAGTGCCAACTGTAGAAAATAATTTTGAACTTGTTAAAAATGAATCATAAACTGTCTTCCCTGGGCAGAGCTGAAAATAAGGATCAGATCTGTGATGATGTGAAAGAAAACAAATGTCAAACACATCCATGTTTACGCCCAATCAAACTGAGTCTGCCTGACTTGAACTGTCACAGCCATCCTCCATAATCGCACCAGCCACAATGCTCGAGAAATGATCATAAGTGTGTTGATGTGTCTTTGTTGTGGTTTTGTCCACAGGCTTCACTCTTGCCAGTGTGTTCAGGAACCAATCCTCTTTCCATCAGTTTCTCCTGAAGAATCTCTCTCTGTCTGAGTCCACCAGCAGCTTGCTTCTGTACACCCCTGTCAGCCTCAGGGAGGTAAGGAAGACACTTCACTAACATTTATCCAAAAAGGCACAAATGCACCATCAGCGGCTGTGATTGGATGTCCCTCTTAACTCATCCAACCTTTCTACACAACCAAAGTAGCTGTGATGGATGTATTCCTAACTTTTCCCTACTTTCTACATGATGAAATTAGGTCTGATTGGATTAAGTCTCTGTCAAACATTTTAGTCTAGTTTTTGTTGATGAAAATGTCTGTTAATTTAGATTTTGTCCACATGTGCTTGTTTTCTTAGTAACTGTCTGGTTTTCATCAGAGGAAAAAATGCTGTGGACTATATACTATGATGAAAATAATTAGTCAACAAAATTAACACTTGTGTCAGTGGAGCTAAATCTGCTCCAAAGACAAACTAAAGACAAACAAATGACCTCTAAGCTCAGCTGTGAACTTATTTCTTATGCATGGTGTGTCATCCTGCAGGTGTACAGTCTGATCTTTGGAGCTGCACTCAAAGATGGAGGGGGAGCACAAACCCTGTTTCAAGGAGCAAAAGATGTGAGACAAAAGCCAGGAGACAAAATCCATCGTCTGCAGGTGAGATCTTTCACACACACAGAACTGTGTAGAAGTTTGAGGAGTGTGGATGCTGGAAAGACCGGTGTTTTTTTTTCAAGACTGGGCTGGATTTGAAAAGCTACTGAAATAAAGTATTTTGATCTTATAGTAGGTCTAGCAGTCATTTGAATAGTTTCATTTTTCAGAATTCAACAGATTTCTTAGAGGATTTTGTCCCTATCCCCAACGGTGCCACATGGGGCAGTTGCCACTCCTTGGCTCCTTCTCTCGGGGGCTGTCTTGTTCTCCATCACTGGCTTTAATTGTTGGCCCACAATGGCAGACTGTTGGTCAACCCGAAATGTTTTTGGGGATACATTAAGCGTTTCAGGGATCAAACAACAAAATTACACTCAAATATCTTGTCCCTCAAATCAAATTTTTAGAAGTTGCATTTGGATATAGCCACAAAATTAGCATATCACAAGTTGACAAGATTAAATGCAGTGGCAGAAAAATCTTCCACAAAGGGCAAGATACAATATCAGCTTCCTGTCATTTCTCTGTCCCTCCAATGTGAGTATCTTCACAGGCTGCGCAGAAAAGTGAAACCTTAAACATCCTTTTCTTTTTCTTTTTAATGAAGTCACAGAATAATCAGTCCTAAAGAAGAAATTGAAACTGCAGTTTGGATGACTAATTCATTTTATTTATGAGTCCAAAAATGCAGCTTTAATCTAAAAATGAAAACACATTTATGTTAACCCTTCTTAATTTGGATTATGCTCCATATTTGCTTCAATAAAATGTTATGCAGTAGGTTGTTAAAATCTATATATTTTATTTGGTTTACATTTTTATATCATTTTTATATTTGTTGTCGAGCAATAACATTAGTCAGCGAGGAGATAAGTTCTGCCTAGACTGACCTCAGAAAAAACTTGCAGAAGATGCTGCTGCAGGGCATCAGCTGCAGTGTTTTGTGGTTGGTACGTGAGTGATAAGGATACAGTTGAAATAATGTCAACTGATACGTCCTATTATATGATATATGATATGATCGTGGTGAAACCCAAGCGGACGTGAGAGCCACAGCAACGGGCGACGGTAACCAAAATGATATATTTATGGACAGGTGACAGGACTTTAGTGGGCAACGTGATTACGGTGAACACAGCTTTAGTGTCAGCCGAGGAGGATGCAGTAAAAATACTAGGCACAAAGTGGACAGTGACACTCTCCATCACAAAGATGTGAGGAGTAAAGCAGCTGAAATTGTAAACTACATTAAATATTGATTAATGTTCTTATTAATTACACTGAAAGCCTTGTGATGATTCAGTTGTTGGACAATAATCCTCAAGTAGGATTTCAGGACTTTATCTAGCTCAGGAAATACTTTGTACTATATTTTCCTCAAATTCACACTTTTAGTTGATGATGAACATGCTGATATGTATTATTCACTATGGACATGGTTATGTATCTGGTAACTTGAGCTGACAGACAACAGTACCAGACTTCACTTCAGAAGTGCCCTGCATAACATACTCTACAGTGCAGAAATGTATTTAGTTTTGTTATGTTACTGGGCACAAGGTTAAAATCATAATAAAACTTTTGTCAGCACAGTACAGGATATGGAGGGCCCCAATGACTGAGTTTGCCTTGTGGCCTCAGTTGACCAAATATGCCCCTGGTCTGAGCTGATGGCTCTGCTGAATATCCTCTGATAAGAGGGGAGTAGGCATCACCTGCTTCTTAAACATTTTGAAGGTCCAGGAACACTTAGATTTTTAGATTTCCCCTCTGCTTCAAATACAATCCACACCCACATTTTATCTGATACATTATTGTCTCATTCTAACCTATGTCCTGGCCTAGTTGGGTGGATTTTAGATTTTCCTGTGGGCAGATCCCAGTGTGTCAGGGTCAGTGTCTCTGTGTCTGACATGCTCTTCTCCTCCACTGGTGCACAACAGGGGTGTGTCCTCTGTATCCTGTACATCCTGTATACCAATGACTGCAGAAGCTCCTATTTTAAGACGATGCATTGTACAGATGAGTAGTGATAGTCAGTCTGTTAAAGGGTGAGGACACAGCTCAGGTCCAGTGGTGATGGTTTATTGACTGATGCGATGACTCCTTTTTGTTTCAAAGACAAAGGAGTGCTTTTTTTTTTTTTAGAAGAAGTCAAAGTCAACACATTCTCAACTATAAAAGGTGAGACAGTGAAGAGTACTCAAAACATGAGTTTTATCGTTGACATTAAGTGACAACATGGACACACTTTCTCTGGAAACTCAACTACTGATGACAGTCTTTCATAACACCACGATAGAGTCTGTTCACACCTTTGTTTTTACAGTTGCATGAAAAAGTATGTGATCCCTTTGGGATTACTTGGATTTCTGCTTAAATTGGTCATAAGTTTTATTCTGATCTTCATTGAAATCACAACACTAGACAAACCCAGTCTGCTTAAACTAATACAGCACAAAAATTATACGTTTTCATGTTTTAATTTGACACAATAAACAGTCACAGTGCAGGGTGGAAAAAGTATGTGAACCCCTAGGCTAGTTACTTCTCCAAGAGCTAATTGGAGCCAGGAGTCAGCCAACATGGAGTCCAATCAATGAGATTAGATATGTTGGTTAAGGCTGCCCTGCCCTATAAAAAACACACATCACTTGTGAGTTTGCTGTTCTCCAGAGGCATTTGCTTGATGTGAACCATGCCTTGCACAGAAGAGCTCTCAGAAGATTTACGATCAAGAATTGTTGACTTGCATGAAGCTGGAAAGGGTTACAAAAGTATCAGTAAAAGCTTTGACGTCCATGTGTCCACGGTAAGACAGACTGTCTATAAATGGAGAAAGTTCAGCACTGTTGCTTCTCTGCCAAGGTGTGGTGGTCCTGTAAAAATGACTGTGAGAGCACAGTGCAGAATGCTCAATGAGGTGCAGAAGAATCCTAGAGCGTTGGCTGAAGACTTACAGAAATCCCTGGCACATGCAAACATCATTGTTGACAGATCTACAACACGTAAAACATTAAAAAAGAATGGATTTCATGGGAGGACACCACTAAGGATGCCATTGCTGTCCAAAAAAAACATTGCTGCATGTTTGAATTTTGCAAAAGAGCACTTGGATGTTCCACAGCAAAATATTCTGTGAACAGATGAAAGCAAAATTGAGTTGGTTGGAAGGAACACACAACACTATGTGTGGAGAAAAAAAGGCACAGCACACCAGCATCAAAACCTCATCCCAACTGTGAAATATGGTGGTGGGAGCATTATGGTTTGGGGCTGCTTTGCTGCCTCAGGGCCTGGCTGGGTTGCTGTAATCAACATAGAAATGAATTCCCAAGTTTATCAAGACATTTTGCGGGAAAACTTAAGACCATCTTTCTGCAAACTGAAGCTCAACAGAGGATGGGTGATGCAACAGGACAACGACCCAAAGTATAGAAGTAATTCAACACTGGAATGGCTTCAACAGAAGAATATACGGCTTCTGGAGTGTGCCAAGTCAGAATCCTGACCTCAACCCAATTAAGATGCTGTGGCATGACATCAAAAGAGCAGTTCACACCAGACATCCCAGGAATATTCCTGAACTGAAACAGTTTTGTACAGAAGAATGGTCCAAAATTCCTCCTGACCGTTGTGCAGGTCTGATCTACCACTTCAGGAAACGGTTGGTTGAGATTATTGCTGCCAAAGGAGGGTCAACCAGTTATTGAATCCAAAGGTTCACATACTTTTTTCATCCTACACTGTGACTGTTTACATATTGTGTCGAATAAAATCATCAACACTAATTTTTGATGTCGTATTAGTTTGAGCAGACTGTGTTTGTCTGATGTGACTTTGATGAAGATCAGAACACATTTTATGACCAATTTCTGCAGTAATCCAAGTAATCCCAAAGGGTTCACATACTTTTTCTTGCAACTCTATTTTATGGTTTGGGAGCCTTGCTATAGAAAAAGGCTTGAACAGGTTGTCATGGCTGCCTGTCGAATCATTGGTGTAAAATAACCTGATCTGTCTGAAATTTTACTGTAACCGTAAGACCCAAAGCTCAGGACATCATACGGAGTCCTGACCATCGTCTCCATGCAGCATTTGATCTTTTATCTCCAGGATGGAGATTAAGGTCATTAAAGGCCAAATCAAATAGGATGAAAATTATCCAGCCCGTTTGATTTGATTGCGTTGCTGTTGGCAATTTTCTTTGGGAATGGCTCCATTTCTTGCTCATGGGTGTTTCTCTTGGTTAATGTGCTCCAGTGCTCTTGTTGTTGTGACTGACTCGGGAGACTGTGTTTTAATGTCTTTTTTTTACCTGGCTGCAAAGCAAATTTCCCTGAGCAGACAAGAAATTTGAAGTTGAAGTTGACTTGTCTTTCAAATGCTGCACCAGGTTGAATATGGTCCTAATTGTTGCTGCTGTCTTTTTTCTTCTAAAGAGTTTGACTGGTACATCCTACACTCCAGTCTGCTCTGAAATCTTTGCCTCAGACAGAGCTTGTATTATAACTACCCTCTGTCTTGCCACAGTGTGTGACCTTGGATATGCTTTCCACAACCTCACATTTGTAGCAGAGTTCGGTTGCTCCTGTCTGAGTTTTTTGATTCTGGTTCCATAAATGACTCATAATTGTCAGCCGACATGTTAAAATAATGATAATTAGCACCTAATTAGTACCATTGGTTAATTACCCATAATCCCAATATTTCACTGACATGGAAGAATAACATTTTGTCTGTCTCTTATACTTTCAGGAGCTGCTTCTGGGAGATGTTCATGGTCTGGATGGAGGGAAGATACACACAGCTCTGCGTGAACCAGTAAAGGCAGCCCAAAGGCCAACTCTCCTCAAACTCATGTCCCATGCTTTTGGACTCTCTGAGGCCCAAGGGAACCAGAAAACAGACCTGCAGGGCCTGAAGGAGGTGGAGGTAAGTCACGAGCTTTCTTGAAACATAAGATAAATTATGATTACACATATCGTAAGGTTTTGCTGTTCCTCCAGCGTTTTCGTAAATTGTCAGTTTCAAGGTCATGGTACTCAAAGTAAATGGACTCGGCGGGGGATCTTGAACTCCACCATGAAGCTTCTGCTAATCTTGAACTTCCACAAAACTGTAGGCTTTTAAGAGCAAAGAACAAATGTCTTAATATTCCCCAAGCTCTTTCTGGATCTAGTTTTAAGTCCCTTTTTCTTTTGCTGCCATGTTTTATTTAATTATTTATTTATTCTCTCTCCCAAAAATTAAATACATATGTTGTTATAGTCGACAGGAACTTTATGCACAAAAATCACTGGATGAATTCTGTAATCCACAGGATGTTCTCCTGACCGGAGCCATGCTGGAGGTCTTCACCTGTGAAGGGGGAGGGACCAGTGAACTTGAAAAGATCCTATTGGTTCCTGAGAAGCAGCGCCCGTTGCTGAAGGCCTATCGCAGTGCAGTGTGCAGCGGAGGAGAAGCTCAGAGATCGGAGCGCTTCAGGCAGATGAGCCGAGAGCTAAGAGAGCAGATCAACATTCAGAGAGTCACAGAGAAGGTCAGTTAACAAACCAACCAACAAACAAAGAAAAAAACATCTATGGAAAACTGATTGAGGCAGAACTGACCCAAAAGGGGGTTTCTGATAGGTAAAGGGTTGCACCAATGTGCCCTATGTGTAGAGGGTGTTGTCTCAGCTGGTCTGGGATTGGATCTGGCCCTACCCTGCATGTTGTCCCCAACTGTCTTCAACTGTCCTCAATGAGTCAGGGCGCCCAAAAAAGTTTTTTTTAAATCAAGCCTCAGTTGATAAGATGCAAAGATCATAAATCTTTTTCTTCATATCAGGGATTACTTTAATGATCCAAAGAGCTTAAACCAACGAACAAACTCAAATAGAAATATTGGTTATAAATATTTAAAATGAAGACATTGGTTAACTTTGAACATTTTGTTTTTATATCTCTCTGAAAGGCAAACTTTTAACCTCAACAAATCATAAGGCTTCTCTCTGAGTTTTAATGGCATAAGTCATCTTTATATACCCGGTGAATAGGCTCTATATATATTGATTAATTTTCTAATACAGGCATGCAACAAATGATTCAGCATCAGTATTTGTAAAAAGATATAAAATCAATTTAAACTATCCATGAACTGATTCTTAAACACGTTTGCTGTAGTGTATCTAAATGGTAAATCAGCTGATACAAACATTACAAAGACATTTGAGCCCTTCAGGCAGAAGCAGAAGCTGTAAAAATACTTTTTTAGTAAACAGAAAATGTTTGTGGATCATGAATCATGGCTTTCACAGCTTTAGGGAGGGGGGAGAACAGGAGGTGGCCTGGGTGAGTGGGGTCTCCTGCGATGTGAGAGGCCTTTTTTTTTTTGGATGCGGCTGATGTAGATGTACTTGAGGAGGGGTAGTGTGGTCCTGATGGTTTTCTCAGCCTCCCTAACCACACGCTGATGGTTCCCTCTGTCCTGTGCTGTGCAGCAGTACGTCAGGAGGCTCTTGATGGTGGCTCTGTAGAAATTAATCAGCAGTTGTTGGCAGTGTTATCAAAACATTAAAGCAGCTTTATACAAAACAATAACCTTACCAATGAAATCTTTGACGCATTTCTGTGTGCTAAAACTAAAGAAGAGATCTCTTCTTAATTATTAAAGTTCTTGTCCCTCCCCCCTCCTCAGCTTCACCTGGAGCAGCAGCACTCCCTGGCCCCTCTGTCTCAGTCCCACATGAGGGCATTGTTGAAGGACCTGGCAGACATCGAAAGACTCCTCAAAGACGTGGACCTGCTCTCTGGACTCGCTCGCCTGCTGCCTAAAGGAGCCTGTGCCGGTCGAACTCCAGTCTCCCCAGCAAACGTGACCGGGCCCCTGAACGCAACCACCTGGGGCCCCAATACCACCGACACCCCCCGAGAGGAGGAGGAGGGAGCAGGAGGAGCAGAGGGGGGAGGTGGTGTAGGGAAAGGGAAGGAGGAAGCTGAAAATCCTCACTCTCAGTTTTCAGCGTTTGTGCAGCTGTGGGCCGGACTGCAGCCGATTCTCTGCGGGAACAACAGGTGAGTCAAATAAACACCACGACTGAGTCTGTGAATGCAGCTCTGATTAGATAGAGCTTTATTAATCCCTTTGGGAAACTCCCTCAGGGACATTAGGATTCCAATAGCAATTTTTAAAAAGTAGATAAGATAGATATGAGCAAAAATATAAATATAAAATAAATGTAAATAAAAAATACAAATTAAAAAAACTAATATGGCTACTGATGTTGTACACTCATGACTTAAGGGAAAAAGAGTTTTGTGATTTAAGGGGTTCATGTAACTGATTCAGAATAAGGGCCATTATTCTACCTTGACAATAAAGTGGTGCAGCTAAACTTTATCCGACTGAAGTCTTAAAATTTAGATATCAGATGACAACTTTAGGAAAACAATTCATTATTCTCTGCATTACTTATTATAATTTATTTTAATTATTTTCAGCTATTCTTCTATTTGATGTGTTTGGATGTATGTTTCTCAATCATTGTGGATTGGTTGGTTTGATTCTTCAATAATTATTTTGTATACATGTACTACATACTTGTGTGTTGATCTTTATTTATTTGTGATCATTTCTGTATTTTTTTTATGTTTCCAATCTGTAGGTGATATGAGGTCTGTAGGTTGTGTGGAATTGAAGCCTTTTACATTACATTAGATTAGATTAGATAGAAATACTATATATAAGTAGTACCTTGTAAAGACTCCCTACAGCAAATTAAGATCCCAGCAGCACTGTATAGCAGTACACAGGGTAAAACAGCACACAGGTATCAGAAAGTAAAAAAGTAAAAATATTATCAGAAATAAATAGAAATGAATATAAATAAAAATATGGCTTCTGCTCCCTCCTGTCCTCTGTCTTCCTTGTACCCCGGGTGAGGAGTTGTACACTCTGATAGCCTGAGGATTTTTAATGTTCCTTTGTTATTATTATTTATTATTATAATTATTATTATTTATTTTCTAATATGTTTAAAAGTTCATCACAGTGGGTGAGAAAGTTAGCAGTTACTGAAACTACAGCAGAGCATTATCACAGGAGCTGCACCCTTACCTTCAGCACAGTTATACTGAAGTTTAGCGCTCTGAAGCCGCTGTTTTTATCAGCTTTACTGTCGCTTTTATGATCTTCATACCTCTGAGGGCTGATACTCTCACTCCTGAAGAGTGCAGGTCCTGTCTGTCGTTTGAAGACCGATGAAACTATCAAACAGGTTTGCAGCTCAAAGTGACGAATCGGGCCAAGATCATGAAGCTCTGCAGAGAAAACATCGGGGATCACAGAGACAGGCTCCTGTTTAGATGTGCACACATGAATCTGCACAGGAGTGCTTTATTTATCGTCTTTTCTGCCTGTTAGATAAAAAACAATTCTTAATAAGAATGGCAGCTTTTTTATGTGGTCCTTATTCTTCTAACAGGTTGTTGCTTGCTTCTTTAATTTAAATTATCTTTTTTGGAAATTGCTTAATTGTAATGCTTTGCAAATTAGGTGGCATTAGGATGGGTAAACCTGTTGCCCTTCCTGATTGAGGTTTGGAAAGTCTATTAAAATTATTTTGTTTACTAAGTTTCAAGGTTTCCACTCTGATATGGATGGCTAGACAAAAGACAGTAATTTTTATAGTAAGCATTGATATTTCTGTTTGTTACTGAACCATTTTGACAAACTGTTCTTCATATTTGATGGAAAAGAAACAATTTGAGCCAGTGGATATGTCAGGGAATGTTCCCAGTTGTGAGGAGTGAACCTAGCAGCAGAAGAGGACTGAGGACTGATTTAAAAGGTGTAACAATGAACCTTTATTGCAGGAAATCCCCTGCCTGAGTGGTGAAGGAGTGTCTGTGAAGGGGAAGGACAATTCCAGAGAGATGAAACAAGACAAGACAAATAAATCTTAATAAAATAGAAATAAAAATAGAAATACAGCTACTACTGACTGGGTACTGCTGCTGCCCCTGACACAGTAGTAGCAAAGTGGGACAGTGACCCCGAGGATTGAGCATGTGATGCACTGGGGCTAGGGAAGCAATGGAGTAAAGGGAGCAAACACAGAGTAATTTCAATGCCCAATCAAAAAAAACATGATCATCCAAAATGCTACTGGAGGACACTAAAGAGCAAAAGATACAGCCAACAATACAACAAAGATATGCGTGAATCATCTGGTCCTGGAGATGAGACAAAGCAGGAATTAAGTAGCCGGTGATTGCAGTGAATGAGGATCAGGTGTGAGACTGCAGGGAGCCCAGTCCGTGAAACAAGAGGCAGAGACAAAACATACACACCAGAGCAGGGGCCCATAGCACGAAGCAGGATTAATGACTTTGTGAGGTAACATCAGGGTTAACCCTGGTTTATCGACAGCACAAAGCTGGTTCCTTTCTTATCAGGGTAGATCACCATGGTGACTTACACTGAACGGCTAACCTGCTCCGGAGCAGGATAAGTTGGAGGTTGAATCTGATTGTGTAAAATGCTCCTCACACTAGCCTATTGGCTTCCTTGAATCAGTGGCCTGCTCTCTTCTTCTTAACTCGGTAGACAGAGGTGCACAACTCGTGAGACAAGCGCTAAGACAAGAAAGGGTGTCCCGAGACCGATCTGACCCAAGAGATCAACCTGATGATGTGCTAAGAGAGGGACCTGTCCTTGTTGTCTGGACTCATCTGCCTGTGTGATATATTGGAGTGTGTGCAGTCAGTGTGCATGGCCCTGCTTTATAAACTTCATTTCTATAGCCCCTTTTATACATACAAATGCATCATAACGTACTTGTCAAATAAATGTGTAACATTGTGCACATTATTGTATCAGGACATCCCTGCACTTTAGTAACTGTAATTGAGGGCTTTTTTCTTTAAAAGGGGAGGATATATTTTAGTCCAGCAGCTTATTATTAAATTATTAATTTGGGTCAGACATCAGCTTGGTGTGTTGATATGATTTAATTGTGACGACAAATAAAATCTTTAATGTAGTGCGACATGACATGAAACTGACCAACTTAGCGAGGAGAACAGGGAACCCTCATACACCTAGATCAGTGTTTATTTTGACAGCACTTTTTAATTCAGTTTTAATTATAGTCCTTTGCCTAAAATATCTTTTAGTTTAAGCCATAATTAAGTAATCTTAATTGTTTACATTTTATCTAGTTTCAGTTGATAAAATTCACTACATTTTAGTTGATGAAATCTACTGTATATTTATTCGACTAAAATATGAAGTGTAAAGTGAAAAGCATTTTTTCTGTTTCCTTGAATTTCTGAAGTCGTGTTTTACACTTGGATAAAATTACACATCTAATAAACTTTGATTTAATGCTAGTAAAGTTTGAATGTATAAATTAAAAGAAACAAATTTAACTTTATGTGGAATGCATTCACCTTTATTTAGGCTACCTGGCAGAGCATCTCAGTTACAATACCAGAACTGACAACAAACAGTGAACCTGCTCTACATGAATATATCAATTCATAAAGAGAGCAGCTCTGGTTGGATCGCTCATCAAATTAGGTCTGATTGGATTAAGTCTCTTTCAGACATTTTTGTCTAGTTTGTATTTGTTGAGGAAAATGTCAGTTGATTTAGTTTTTGTCCATGTGAACTTGTTTTATTAGGTACTGTCTAGTTTTCGTTAGGGGATTAAAGGTTGTGGACAATAACTGTGACCAAAATAGTCAACAAAATTAACACTGACCTAGAGCTCCATAATACTCAGTTATTTAAAAAGTGAGTCAATCAAGAAATGGTTTTCTTCACTGACCTCAGCCTTGCTGCTGGACCCACATCTGTATGCTCTCTGTGTCCCTAAATACCAGGAGGTGGCTCTAATTTTTCATTTACCTCATCAGCCTGTGATGGACATCGTGTTAACTATAGATCAAACTCTTCAGCTTTGTGATTTAGACATTTTTCACCCTCAAACACTTAACCTCTTGTTTCAGAATCATCGAGCCAGAGGCCTTAAAGCAGGGAAACATGAGCTCTCTGGGATTCACCAGCAAAGAACAGAGAAACCTGGGTCTACTGGTTCATCTCATGACCACAAATCCCAAGATCCTCTACTCCCCCATCGGCTCCCAGGTGGATAAAGTGATTCAGAAAGTGAGTTGGTGTCGCTGAGTTTTACTGTATGTGCAAATCAGTTAAAATAAATAAGATTTATTAACTTTTATGAATCACCCATGCTCATATGTGAGCAAATAAGCAACAGAATATGCTCCACATGATTTTTTATGACGTTTCCCCTTTCATCTGAAATCACAGACTTCTGGTTAGCCTTAGGTCAGGGGTCCCCAAACTATTGCCCTCAGTACACTCCAAGAGGTGCAATAAATCATGGCTGTCATACATCACAGAGCTGTTGCCTAACTAATGAATTCAAATAGAGCTGCAACTATCGAGTATTTTTGGAATCGAGTACTCTGTCAATTATTTCTTCGAGTACTCGAGTACTCTAACAAAATATACTTTTTTGTTTTTAAACAAATAAATCAATTGTATACAATGCAACATGTTAGGGTTTTCAAAATGAGCAACCAAATGCCGTTTATTCCTCAGAAAAGGGTTTTTATTTTAACAACTTTCAAAGTTTAAACCAGTACTGGCTTAAAGAGACTGTGAGGAGTTTTTAAGTAATTACAAAAAAGTCTCACTTTTAGATGTATGCCTGATCGAAATACACACTTATCGATGAGTTTTACAGCATCTAAATAGGTTACCTATAAATGCTATTCTTTAGCCTCCTGGTCGGGTCATACAGGGCTGGACTGGCCTGGATACTCAACTTCAGGAACAAGACAATTAAAACTAGAGCAAATTTATATTATTTTATTATTTATATTACACGTCTGACAGCGCCGGGCTGTAAGTAGCGATTTTTAGCCGTCTACAACTACGATAATAACTTTTCCCCGCATTGCTTGTCGTCACACATCAAAAACTACCGCTACGTAACTAGAAACAGATACATTACCCCGTGGCTTTGCATCCTGTAAGTTGTTGAAAAAGAACTTGAAAGCAATGCAGAGTTCCGACAAAGATCCATGCTGCATTTACCACAACAAACAAACACATTTGGCTTCACGTCTCCGGTGCGTTCAAGTTGTAGTCAGAAGTAGGAATTTTGAGCTCCGAGTGGGAAACTAAAACTGGAACTTCCCCCGAAGTCTGAATTTCCTACTGGGAACTCGGTGAAACCTCGCCACCCCGAGGTGTCAATCGAAGATAGATGCCCCCAGTGTGAACAGTTATTTAGCTCCTGTAATAATCAATTTATTTGCACTTCTGACTGGGGTGTGTCGCTCTAGATCAGCTGTATACATAGTATTGTTAGATTCATATTTACAAAAATGCTGCCATAGTGATAATCACATTCTTCATACAACAACGCAGGGCGTGCTAACAACAGCTAACAATAGCCTGGTAGTTAGGCATGTTTTTTTCTGACTTCAACTGGAACGCCGATAAGTCGGAGATGATGTCACTCCCATTTCCGAGGTTACAGGAATGCAGCATTACGACGGCAATAAATTCTCCTCATAGCACCTTTAAAACAAAGCCAATACAATACTGATTTACAAAGCAGTAATATAATTCTGCAATTATATTTGAGAAGTGTGTTCTGGGTGTAGTTTGGATTGAAATCCTTGATCATGTTCTTAAATCCTGTGTCCTCCACCATGGAAAGAGGACGCATGTCTGTGATGAGCATATTTAAAATGCTGTAATAGTAATAGTTGCAGCCCTAACAACATGCTATTGTGCTAAGCTACATGATAAGCTCACTCTGTTTGATATCAGACACACTGCACTGTGTTTTCTTTTCGTCCCTTCTTGTAGTGACCACACACTTGGGACACTCTCTGCCATTTCTTCTGCGGATTCTCTCCTTTCTGTCCCTCTCTTTTCTCTTCCTTCATGATAAGTCACAAGAGCAGCAGCAGAGGTAGCAGGCGCATTGTGCCACAGAAATGACCGTCCGTGTCAAACACCGTGCACTGTATAGTAGTCCAGATATATATTTATATGTATAAGTATATATTAGACGAGGCTTCGAGGCACAAAATTTAATTCGAGGATATTTTGTAATCAAGTACTCGCGAATATTCGAGGAATCGTTTCAGCTCTAAATAAAAAAAAATAGATTATTGCAGCAAGTATCACCATTTATGCTCACTTTTTGTCCCATCTGCTACCATATCAAGGTGCAAAAGCATATGAGGCCAGCTTTTTGATCATATTCAATCACAAACACTCCTTTTAAGTTTTCCAGATTTGTGCAGTTTGTTCCTGTTTGTGTCTAAATTTGGAGGCCAACCATCCTATTGGCTGAGTCATTGGCATCCCAACCAGGGATCTTTGGAATCGGGGTTTGTGTGATGTTGTGTTGATGATGTGATCTAAATTGACTCAAATTAGCCACTTTAAAATCCAATCACAGGCTCACACACACTATTGGATAAAAAATAAACTGGACTTTCAAAATAAAAGCCCCAATAATTCAAATAGCACAACCAGTGATGATCTTTTTGTTAGCACAGCAGTATTGCATGATCTAAAGGTGTGGGTTGGAGACCAAGTTGTGTATGTGTGTGTGTCTGTGTGTGTGTGGGCAGCTCAGTGGTAGAAGAAGATAGGATTCTGCATGATAAAGCTACAGAACATGACCCGACTTTGTTTTTGCGTGCAGGCAAATGAGACGTTTGCATTCGTGGGAAACGTGACACACTACACCCACGTGTGGCTCAACATCTCTGCCCAGCTCCGGACATTTCTAGAAGAAGGCTGGCTGCACAATCGCCTGGTGTGGCTGCAGCAGGTACATCTTTGAGAAGAATGAGCGTTTTTGGGGTAATTAATGTCCAGATAAGGTACAAGGTAGGGATGGGTGATTAAGAACAAGAGTATCTGAATAGAATCATGTGCTATTCTTGATATTTTTCTTTCTGCAGTGAGAAAGGATGAGGTGCCATGATACCAGAATTAAACATTTGAATGAATTTGTAATTTAAAACAATGACCATTTGCAGACAAGTGACTGACATGATGCCACTCAGTTCTTTGGATGGCAGAAGTACCACTTTCATTAAAATGCATTTTAGCCATTAATTACTGCAAAGATGCATTTTTGAGCCACTAAAGTAACAAAAGAATACCATTAATAATGAAAAAGGATTGTCACAGAGCTTGTCATATTAATCTAGTCACCTTAAGAAGACTCACAAACAGAAAATGAGTGTAGACTGGGTTGAAATAGCTGCTGCACAGCTGTCAGACAGCGTGTGTGGCTGTTTAGAGGGAGGCTCAAAAGAGGAAAAACAACCACTGACCAGAAAGATTATTTGATGATCTTTCTTGGGATTATGTCCAACATTTTTTAATTCATCAGGAGACTTGTAAAAACACGGAGCCGGTGTCACTTAGTTGACTAATTATTTTCCTAAATTTCCTCAACAACCTTTTGCCCCTGACGAAAAGTAGACAGTAACTAATAAAAATAAGTTCACATGGACAGAAACTACAAATAAATTAACTGATATTTCTGTCAACAAATGAAATCAGACTTAACGTTTGACAGAGACTTAATCCAATCAGATCTAATTTCATCATGTGGGGACAAGTTAGGAATATATCCATTCACAGCTACTTTGCTGGTGTGGAATTGTTGGATGATTTAAGAGGGTCATCCAATCACAGCTGGCTTTAGCTTGCTGGTGGTGGGATAAGTTGCTGATTGGAGCGATCCAATCAGAGCTGCTCTATTTATGAATTGATATATTCATGTACAGCAGGTTCACTGTTTGTTGTCAGTTCTGGTATTGTAAATGAGATTCTCTGCCTTATGGCCTAAATTAAGGTGACAGCATTTCACCCAATGTTAAAGTTCTTTCTTTTAATTTATACATTCAGATTTTACTAGCATTCAGGGTTATTAGATGTTTAATTTTATGCAAGTGTAAACGTGACTTCAGAAATTTAAGGAATAATAAAAATGCCTTACACTTTACACTTCATATTTTAGTCGACCAAATTTACAGCAGATTTCATTGATTCAAATGTTGTGAAACTGAAACTAGATTTAAATGTAAACAATTAAGATGACTTAATTATGACTAAAACTAAAAGATATTTTAGGCAAAGGACTATAACTAAAATTAAATTAAATTGTACTGACAAAATTAACACTGCATGGAGTACACATAGCTAAAACAAGACTTCGCAGCCTTGAATCAGAAATGGCAGAAGCCCTATTGGGAACTGTAGGAGATGAGAACATCCAGTTCACCTGTTGATACAGGTGTTTTCATTTTGACTTTGTTTTCAAATTCAGTGAAATGTCAGAGTGACTTGGTAAAAACACTTCAGGATTTTCCAGGATCATGCAGATCCTCCTTACTTTAATGAACATTTAAACCTTTAAGATATACCTTCATTAGTCCCACAGAGGGAAATTCCAGATTTACAGCAGCAGCAGGATACAAGAGAAACATCAGAAAAAGATTTACAAATGAAATGATAACTAATTAGAATAAAATAGAAAATAGCATAAATACAAACGAAATGAAAATAAATGAAAGAGCATGAGCCTTTCAGCAATATTAACAGTATTTAACAATATATAAAAAACTCAGTATAAATACAGTATTACAGTTAATATTTGCACTAAAAAATGTCAGAGAGGACAAGCAGCGGATTTGAAAACTTACAGGCTCAAATCAATGTTTTTAAAGCTGGAAATATGAACCAGAACAGCCAAATGAAAGGTTATCCTTTAAGTAAGTTTTCGGCTTACACTGCTTATTTGATAAGGATACAGCCCTGTTTTAATAGTAAGTTTATTGGACTGTTGCTAGCATAAGCATTAGCCTAAGAAATGTTTCTCATAGTTTAAGCTTTAAATGACTCACATATGTATAAAGCTGATACTTAAAGCCTTGTTAGAATGGTCCACATTACACAGCAGTAGATAATTATGTTTGGGTATGTAGGTTCAAGTTCACCAAAGGGACATTTTATGTATTAAGCAAGAATGTCCATAAAGTAACATGTTGGCGGGGAATCATTTTTGTCCTACAGCTGAAATAAACCGGAGTGTGGTGTCATATGAAAATGATTAATACAACATTCAAAGCTCTTATATTCCACAGTGTCACGGCCCTGGGCAATTTTGCTCATGCCTAGGGCTTCCAGGCCTATACTAGCACGTAGCTGCATAGCTGACAGGTAAAGCAAGGCGACCCTCATCATGGCCCTCCAGTTTTTCTGTACCAAGGGCTTTTTTAGAAGTTCCAGTCATTACTGGATGTAAGAAACAGGGTTATCTGTTTGCACTGAAGCCTGTACAGGTGTTGATGTTCCCCTCTCTCACCCCAGCTGTCCTCAGAGCTGCAACAGCACCCCGAGCTGCTGAACGGCACCGACAGTGAGCTGATGCAGAGCCTGATGGAGGGAAACTACAGCCTCCCCAACACCTCCACCCTGCTGGAGCAGCTGGACACCATTGACAATGCCGCCTGTGGCTGGACACGTTTCATGTCCAAGGTCTGTGCTTTTGTATGATGGCGGCGACAAAATTAGATTGCTATCATACACAAGGATTTGGAGCAGGGTTAAGAAAATAAAACTGATCCAATCTCCTCAATATTTACAGATTATGTCTAAGGTTGTTTTGTGCCTTTATCAATAGAAGAGAGAGAGAGTGGATAGACTTGTGAAAGGAGGTTAGAGAGAGTCGGGGAAACACTCTGCAATCTGACCACAGGCTGGATCATGACCCGGGCTGGCAGAAGCATGTATATGGGATGTGCCTGGTTGCTAACCACTCCAGCAAACCAGCACCCCATCAGCCTTTATTATTAACAGTTCTTCAGCGTGAATGTTTCCTGTGAACATGAATGGTGCTTCTGTCTTAATTTTCAGATTCAAATGTGCTTTGTGGCTCCAGACTGGATCTTATAGGTGGAGGCAAATAGCTCTTTTGATTGGAAAGGCTGCAGAATCTTGTCACAAGTGATAAAATAAAAATAGTAAGAGAAGTGAAGGGCAAGCGTGGCATGCGCAACAACTCGGCAAAATGGTTCCTTTGTTAAATATGTTTGGGCTGCATTAACATTAAACCTTGATGCCAAGTAGGGGACCACAAAATATTGCCCCGTAGATGTTGGTGTTATTTGGGTAGCACTTCCAGTGGGCGATGTCGCCAGCCTGTCAGTTGGAGTAAAACCATGACACTTCAGTGCACAGCACGGCCACTGTATGTGGAATATGGGGGTTAGATTTTTACTTACACACACACACACACAGACTTCTGTTATGACAGAATATGTCCGTCTTGACATTATCAGCAGCCTTGTTTCGGGAGGCTCCAATGGAAATTTCTCCCTCCTCTCCACTTTGTCTGTGAGTAGGACTCTGCATGCACAGCTTCCAGTGCTAGTTTACTGTTTGGTGTTACATGATAAATACAACAAAAACTAAAGAGATGGTTTTTGTCCCAAGGGGGGTACGCAAACATGACTCAGTGATAATTGGAAGCGGTGTTATTGATCAGGTTGCCTCTTACAAATATCTTGGTATTGTCATGGACAATTTTTTAAAATGGACAGATCATGTTGACTTCCTCTGCAACAAATTATCTCAAAGTATCTTGGTATTGTCATGGACAATTTTTATAAATGCCATCTTTGAAACTCTTCTGAGATATGGATTGGACTTCCTCTGCAACAAATTATCTCAAAGACTGCATTATCAGCTACGAAGGTGATAGGTCAGAAAGACCACCCTTCTCTCCAGTCTGTCTTTGATAGTGTCGTCCTTAACCAGGCACAGAAAATTCTGAATGATCCTTCCCATATTCTTTCTCGGGAATATGAACTTCTGCCTTCAGGGAGATGATACAGAGCAAGCAAACACAAAACGAATCGCTATAAGCTCTCTTTTCTCCCAACATCCATCTCTCTGCTTAACAAGCAATCTAATTAATTCTTTCCTTGAATTGATATATAATGCTTGTATATGAATATGTTTTTGTCAGCCTATTTATTGCCACCAGTCACTGACCTGTTATGATTATTCCACTTTTATCCATGGTCTTATTTTTCTCTACTTGTTATTTAATTTTTTAACTTGTTTCTACATATTTTACTTATTATCTGCTTCTACTTGTTCTTTAGCTGTTATTATCCGGCTTTTACCCATGTTTTGTTCTTATCGACATAACTCGGTTTTTAACTTGTTTCTGCTTATCTACACTGCGTATTGTGACGAGCACTGCACTTTAACATCCTTGTGCAATAACTTCTGGCCATGCTTGCCGCCGACCTCTTGCTTATGTTACTGTTGTATATTGTCTAGTATTTTGTTATTTATAATACTGCGTCCTTGGCCAGTAGTACTGCTGTCTAAGACAAATTTCCTGCAAAGGATAATAAAGTTGATCTAATGTAAATCTAATCTAATGATACAGAAGATGGAGTGGCATGGAAAACTCCTGCCCTGGCATTGCAAGGAAAGCTGGGAATTGTAATGACATAGGATTGAAAACCAGACATCAGTTTTCAAATAAACTACAAGTCCCATAATGCCGTAAATGAATAGGATTTGCCATTTTCACTTTAATGTTTTTATGTGACGTCAGTTTGGATCGGATCAGCACCAAAATGTCACGGCTTCTTCCATGGACTAAACCACACCTCTGGTAAATCCATCCAGTAGTTTTTGCGTAATCTTGCTAACAGACAAACTGACAAAAAGAAAAACAAACAAACAGACCTTGGCGAAAACATAACCTCCTTGGCAGAGGTAAAAAGGAAAATTGTTAATTTGGTATTTTGCCCAGAAAGGGGCATGTTTTTTTGTGACAAACAGAGAGATATGATTGAGACAGTGGGAAGGATGCCAATTAAAAATATAAACCCAAAATACATCTGCTTACAAAGGCCAACAGCCAAACAAAACTTTGCTCATTCGGTACAGTTTGTCAAATGATGTATGGGATATAGAGTTGAGAGACAAAAGGACAGAAGGTAGGTCTGCATCTTAGACCATGCCCATGTCTGCAGGCTGAGAACTTTACTTTAATAAGTTTAAATTCACTAAATGGTTTTGTAATAGTGTTTTCTTCTATATTTGCTTCCAGCTGAAACACCATCCTCTGTTAAAGTACTTTGTTTTATGCTCTGATCCCAGGTCAGTGTGGACGTCTTTAAAGGTTTCCCTGATGAGGACAGCATCGTCAACTACACCCTGAACCAGGCCTACCAGGACAATGTGTCTGTATTTGCCAGTGAGTAGTTTCCCTCATTCAGAGTGAAATCATGATTTATCAGCTCCTCGGAGGCAAAACTGTCTCTCCATATGACTACTGGACACTGTATACTACACATACTGCGCACTGAATTCTGTATTTGATCATAGTTGAAGTCTGACTAGACTTTTTGCCACATTTATTTTCAGTCATAAAAAAACAGCCATGCGACCGACTTTTGCGTCGAGACTCACCAGTTGAGAACCACTGTGTTACTTACAGTTACAGTATAAGGAGAAAAAAAGTTTTCATAGAAAGAAAAATATAATTATAAACATGACTGGCTGTTTTTAATTGTTTTTTCAAGAGCTGATCAGATCAGTGCAAGGCATCGATAAAGAATCAGATCAATGAGAAGTGTCAATAAAGAGTTGACTTACAGTATAAACACACAAATATGATCAAAAACCTGACTTTTTCAAAACAGACAGATTTTCTTCTCGAGCAGGCATCTGAGGTTTGGCTGACTTGCTTTGTTCAGCTCTGACATGAAATCTTTTCTTTTTGTAGTAAAACAAGACAAAATCAGAAATCACTGCATGCTGGATTTGAACCTACAATATGAGGACACATTTGTTTAATTTCCTTGATAACACTTTGTTCCTCCTCAGGTGTTATATTTCAGACAAACAATGACGGCTCTCTGCCGCCTCACGTCCTGTACAAAATCAGACAAAACTCCAGCTTCACAGAGAAGACCAATGAGATCAGACGGGCCTACTGGCGTCCAGGACCAAACACTGGGGGGAAATTCTACTTCCTGTATGGTTTTGTGTGGATCCAAGGTAAATGATTGATGCTCTCTAATCTATTCATGTTCAAGAAACAGGCTCAGTGGGTGCATCCATTCACAGATTTAACCAGCAAATCAAATCAAAATCATCTTTTGACTTTCTGAAGCTCTGCTGTCTTCTCTGATGATAATAGTCAAACATGAAGGATTTTAGTTTAACATTTACCACAATATTTAGCACTGATCAGGCATTGCACCCACCTGGGCCTCGGTGGGACACACATCTGACATATCACCCCTCCATGTTGTCCTTTCCTAACTAAATAATGCTCAGCAGCTTTGGCTCTTTTTCACTGGACTCTCTGGCTTATGCTGCACAGTGAGTCAGCATCCTAAGGCTGTCACTCCTGATGTTCATCATAATTAGACAGGAGATAATGTCA
This sequence comes from Scarus forsteni, assembly GCA_036419115.1. Taxonomy (NCBI): domain Eukaryota; kingdom Metazoa; phylum Chordata; class Actinopteri; order Labriformes; family Labridae; genus Scarus; species Scarus forsteni. The sequence goes on along the minus strand of JAZDUH010000155.1, from coordinate 2,174,242 downwards.
GAATGTATCCAAACTTTATGTTAAGAGAGCAGATGTTTCCCTCTTTCTAGTCTTCTTTTCTCAACTAAGTGTTTTGTGTCTTTAAAAAGTTTAGATTAGCTTTAGTCACACTCAATGACTTTTGTAAAATCCTCGTATACCTTCTGATAACGTCTGTTCTTACTGTTCACCAAAGTTTCAAGTAAACCAGCTTCTACCATGTGGAGAACTTCGCTTAGATGTGAAATCTGGAACTGCTGAGATTTTACTTCATCTGTTTTTTAAAAAATAAAACAGTTTAAGGACACGCCCTCTGAGATTTATACAAACCTTACACTAAGTTAGGAGCTGTCCACACAGGGATGAGTTTAGTACTATCCTGAAAAGTTTGAATCCTTTGAGCATTTCACCCAAACAGATCCAGGATTTTAAGGAGGCCAAGAATTCACATTTTATAAAAATTGGTCTCAGAGTGGATAAATGTGAAAATGTGCCCTTGAGTTTCTGTGTGGACAGCACCTTGGGGGAATATTGTTCAATGGATCTTTGAAATGTCTAAAAATAGCAGTGTATAGATAGATTTTTGAAATACTGTATCTGGCTCTTTGTTGGTTTAAGGATATGGCTGTAAATCCTCAGTGAAACTGGAACTGATTCTCTATCAAGCCAAGCCCTCTAACAAAATAAAAAAATATCAACCCTTTGTGGGCCAACTGTTTTGTTCTGCCAAGTTTCAATTTCAGCTCGTATTTTTCAATTCAGAAATCAATGTATACCATATTAAAAATGGTAGACTCCCTGTTGATTGTTCATTATTGGTCTAAAGGCTTTTCTGTAGATCCAGACAGTATACACATGCCTCCCAAATTCCAAACTCCAAGGTAAAACCTGCTGCTGGGGCAAATTAAGAGCACATCAACAAAAATCATATTAATATATTCCTTGGCCTATTGGAAATTTATGAACAATTTTCATGGTTTTACTAACATTTTTTATTTGAGCCATTCATTTGACACCATATCTCATTAAATAAATATCAAAATGGTGGGCATCCTGACAATTTGACTATACAGACCCTAGAGGCTCTTTTTAGGTCCTGACATCCCACATATGCCCCCTAAATTTTAGAGTTTTATGCCCCTGTTGCTGCATCTTTTCACATTTGTAGGCGGCACTATTGAGTCATTTTGAGACATTTAAAGTTATACACTACAGAAAATGGGGTGACTCAGTGGAGCAGTAGGTAGTGCACATGCCTCACAGCAAGAAGATTGCAGGTTTGTTCCCCAAGTTGGTCAGGGCCAAGTCGCCCTCTCTGCAGAGTTTACTTTTTCTCCCCATGCACACATAGGTTCTCTCAGAGAACTCTGGTGGTATGGTTGCATGTCTCTCTATGTGGTCCTGTGATTGACTGGCAACTGGCTCAGGGTGTCTGCATCTTGCCCAGTGTCAGCTGGGATACAAGACATAAGCAGTCGGGATGGGAGAAAAAATCGATTCACATAAGTGTTGGGATTTTCTGTTTGACAGTTTTTGAATTGATTTTTTTGTTCAAAAATAATTTTTTCCAAATTTAAATGCTTCATTTTGGTCTGTGTTAATAAGTCAATTTTAAATGCAGTCCAGGCTTTTGAAAAGAGAGTATAAGCTGGTTAAAATACATTGCTGAATAAATCCTAAAAACGTACTCACATGTGATGTGTATTTTTCCTGATTTAGTTTCTAGGCATCATCGTTATTCATATTTTAAGCTGGTGTTAGAAAAGCTAACTAAAGATTGCATAATTGGCAATATCGTTTAATCGCGATTTCAATTGAATCAGCACCTAAAAAAATCATAAAGAATTGAATCGGGGAAAAACATATTGTCCCAGCCCTAATAAGCAGTATAAATAATGGATGAGTAGACCACAGAAAGCTTCACAATTCCTCACTGGGCTGATGTGTAGCAAAATTCATGGCCACATGAGTGTTGCATACTCTTCAAATGGTTGCCATGGACACAGCTTCAGTAACGGATTCTTCACTGGGAAACGTAAACATGAAAGCAGTGGTTGGATGTTGGAAAAGCATTTTTTAATGCAGATTTTTTGCCAAATGTTGTCATGAGGAGCTGCCAATGCCACTCCTTTCAGTTTATCAAGATTCCCTGACTAATTTTGGATCAGAAACATTTGTTGTTCTCTTCAATGAAGATGAAGCAGATCAGATAAAGCCTGAGGATGAGCTCTGTCCAATAGCAGCCAAGTGTTTCAAGGTCTTCAGAAAAATTGACAACTTGAGTCCAAGAAGTCTTGGCACATGTCTACCAAATTTAAAAGTCCTCCTTTGACTGCACTTTGGGGACAGCTTTTTTCAGCTAGTAAGTCATTTGGACACACTGACAAACAAAGCCATATAAATCATTTCCTTGAATGTTTCCACACTTCATGAGACATTTTTAATAAAGAATCTTATAAACTCATACTCATGCCCCGCTCTGTGAGCTCATTGTTTTCTCCCCGTCTGCAGACTGTTTCACCCTGAGCCATAAATCAACACTGAAACATGAATCTTCAGGGAGAGTGACTGTGCTGTTAGGATCATTGTTTAGTGTTTGTTTGACTAAGAAAAGCATTTATTCCGGTAAAGTGCTTACCGTACCACTGTGAACACCTGTGAAGGTGCAGCAGCAGCACTTCCACAACGTGGATCATCTTTTATTCAAGGAGCAGAGAGCAGGAAACTGTTCATCACACAGACAGATGATCCTCAAAGACTCATCTGAACAGACAGCTCACCCTCTGACAGAGACAATTTACGGCTCAGATCAGATATATGAAGGAAACTGACAGTGTCGGCTTATCTCCAGAGGGCCATGTCAGGGAAGATTTGAGCACTGGTTTGATTGGTTTAGGGATTCAGACCTTCTATTTTTGATGCACTGAAGTCCAAAGAGTTATGCTTCAATTAAACCTGGATCTGGCATATCATTATATTAAACATAATATAAGACCAAAGTGTAACAGACCTTAAAGCACGGGTCTCAGGCTTAGACTGACCAAGGGCTGCTTTCAGTCCTGTCATCCTGAGGGAGGGCCGCAACAACTTTCAAATTCTTGAAGGAAGACTGCCTTTCTTTTAATCACATGGAGAGTTTGCCACCATGTCCAGCAGAGTATAGCATTAGTGTCTGTCCTGAGATTTTTGAGCAGAAAGAGAACTGAGTTGTGTTACTGTGGCACAATGTCCTTACCAACTGCTGAGTCATGTAGAAGGGTGTTCCATATTGTTCCATATTATTATTCCTCTTATGTTCCTGCAGATATGATCGAGCGAGCCATCATCAACACCTTTGTGGGCCATGACGTGGTGGAGCCAGGAAACTACGTCCAGATGTTCCCCTATCCATGTTACACCAGAGATGAGTAAGAAACAAGGGGTCATTTATCTGAACCTGGCCATCAGGTCACAGTGTTCATAAACTGGGGGCATAATGGGGTCCAACCCAATACAGACAATGTGTACCAAAGAGAAATAAAAAAAAGTATCCACTGTAGATTTATTCATGTTTATTTATGTACTGATTTCTGTTACTTTCTGTTGTGTAATATTTGTCTTTTAAACACATTTTACGGTGCCACCTGTATTTTGAAAGGTCCCATATTTTGCTCCTTTTCGGCAGTTTAGCATGGATCCTTGATATTTTAATGAAAGATACATGTAACATTAGTAACATGCTTTGGTTCAAAAAGCCCATGAATGAAGCACAGCTGCATTCTTTCCATGCTCACATTACTGCTCTGTTCAGAACAGCTGGTTTTGGGGGAGGTCACCTTCATATGCTAATAAGCCAGAGATAAACACTGCAGCTGATGCCCTGCATCAGCATCATCTGTGAGTTTTCTGCAGTCCATCTAGATGGAACTAATGTCCTCACTGACTAATGTTTCCCACACAGACATAGATTGTTACTCTGTAGTACAGAAGAGAGACTGTCTGTCACGGGTACCGTCTCACACACACACACGCACACTGCTGATTGGCTATTGCCGTACAGCCACACACAACATCGCTTGAAAAGATCTACTTTTTTTAACTTTGACATCACGCAGCAAGTGAAGTGATCACCTTGAACGCTGGAATCGCAGCACAGGAGGGTTAGTACCGCCCCATCATGGCTGTACATTGACTTTGCATGGAGAGTGATCGCAGAGGACGCTTAAGTCTCTTTTGGTGTGGAGGCACCTTTAAACTTTCAACAAGTAAGGTGAACACTGAAGAACCTGTTGTGCAGTTACATCTAGTTCACTTCACCCTGTTTGCATTAGCTTGAAGCAATGGGCAAAATTAATACTACACAGCATTAAAATACTTTCATTTCCATCATCAGGTTCGGAGACAGATTGTTGGTAATGAGCATGGATTCAGAAAAAGGCTAGTTACCTGTCTTGAGTTGAACTGGCTGAAGTTGAGAAGCAGTCAGACTTGAAGTGACTGGCAGACAAATATAGGTTTTAGCCTATGGTAGCTGTTCATTCCCTTCAAAATTAAAGTAAATCCAATTGGCCCTTTGGTCCTCTGAGGCTGGTAGCCTATATGTGAAGATATATGAGGCTGTTTACAGCCAACAACAAAGCAGTGACAGCTTCTGAGCTGAGACATGCTGAACATCGATCTCTTACTAAGACTGTAAAAACATAGCTGTGCTTCACAGAGGAATCTCTCCAGCAAAGGGCAGGTGGAATACTCACGTGGACCAATCAGGTTAGGTATGCAAATCAAAGAATATACTGTCACGTAACAGTATATCCACAGACTCAACAGCTCACTGAATACCATGAGTTTATATTTATGCAAACTGCTAGATGCAAGTTTTGTTGTTTATGATTGTGAGCTGGGAAGAAGGTCAAATACCTAAAAATGTGTTCAAAAGCCTTAAAAAAATTGTTTTTTTGCATATATGTCCCCTTTAAAGACTGATATACCTGTGCTGCCTAATTCTACTTGAAATATTTTAAAGCTGGTATCCTTCTCAAACTGCCTGATCTACACATGGACCTTGGTTCTTACCCCCGTCATTGCTGGTGTTTCCTTGCAGCTTCCTGTTTGTGATCGAGCACATGATGCCTCTGTGCATGGTAATCTCCTGGGTTTACTCAGTGGCCATGATGATTCAGCACATTGTGGCCGAGAAGGAGCATCGGCTCAAAGAGGTCAGACTCAAACATCATGTCTGTTTGTTCTGAGAGGCCAGGTCATAAATCACTGGGATGATTTGGCAGAAAGATATTTGGAGTCTGAAAAAATTAATACAGTTTCAGCCCCTACCTGATGATACATCGTCTTGCAATACCTTTCAGGGTATCTGCAGGTCGTTGTTGCACAGACAGCACATTCAAAATCCATTCTTAATGTCCCTAAAGGAGTCTTAATAAAGTTCTATCTAATCTAATTTTATCTAATCTGTTTTAAATAATCCAAATTACAATCAGAATCAGAATTGCTATTTATTGCCTAGTACATTAGCAAACACAAGGAATATGACTATTCAATAAAATCAGAATAAACAATAAAAATAAGGGTCGGAAGGAATTAAATCAAGTATAAAAATAGGTAGAAAATAGTGCAAGATTGACTTGGATATGTATAAAAAAACTCCCTAAATTACCACCATGTCTACACAACAGATAGTTCCACTGACCTTGTGGTCTTTTGTGCATACTAGTGGTTAACCAAGTAACGTGCATCACATTCGAGCAAATATTTTAACAAAAACGGACACAAATGTAAACACAAGGTCAAACTCCAAGTTTATCTCTGTGTTTACAGGGTTGGTAGTAACCTGAGGTCTCTGTTCACCTTCTTTTGGTATCATCCAGCAACAGATACTGCTGCATGCAGGCAAATATATTTACGCACCATTTTTAGAACACATGCATGGATTCAAAATGCCAAATGTATGTCTTAATGTAATATTAAAAATTCAAAAACCATAAACAGGAAGTTTGATAGTGGATGGTTTTTAGTTTTGTCCCCTAAAAAAGAAAAAAGTGTCTGTTGTTTCTATTTACGTTCACTTGACACATACTTGGGGATCAAACTAAAACACAGTAAACAAACTAATACCAATTTTGAAAGCAAAATAAATAAGAATCTGTGGTTCATAACTTTGCTGTCTTTACATTCAGGACAATTTATAGTGTTCAATTCCTGTTCTGTGGTTGCAAGTTCCTGGAAAAACAAATTATTATGTTTTTTTATTTGCCACAAGATTGCATTTTCATCAGCTTAGAAATTTCTCACTGATTTGATGTTGTTCTTGGATGGCACTAAATTATGACCTATTAAAGCCAACAACCATGCTCCCTCCTCCTCAGGTGATGAAGATGATGGGTCTGAACAATGCGGTCCATTGGGTGGCCTGGTTCATCACTGGTTTTGTCCAGCTGTCCATCTCTGTCACCGCTCTGACGGCCATCTTGAAGTACGGCCGTGTGCTGCTCCACAGTGACCCCTTCATCATCTGGCTCTTCCTCACCATCTACGCCGTTGCCACCATCATGTTCTGGTGAGACCTCTCAAAAAAATGATCATCCAATCAGCCTGTTGACTTGTTAGTTATTTTAAATACATACTTAGTTTTACATAAATATATTGATTGACCAGAAGCTGAAACAGAGATGAAGGTTACGCATGTAACCACGGTTTTGTGAACCCTGGATGACTGCCAGAGGCAGTTCTTCTCGCTGGATGTCTCCAACTCGCGCAAACGCAGGTCGAGTATTAATATCAAACCATATGAAACACTACACACAACACAGAGATGTTGTCTGACCATATCAGCACATGTTTCACTCTGAGGTATGGCATGAGATTCCTGAGTGCTAGGTACACAGTTCGCAGCTCCAGCACGTTGACATGCTTCCGGCTCTCCTGGGCTGACCACTGTCCCTGAGCTATCCTGCCCTGCCAGACAGCCCCCCAACCTGAAAGGCAGGCATCGGTAGTTACCGTCTACCGATGATATGGAACGGCACCCAGGGATACATCCTTTACTAGACAGGCCTTCCTCCTCCAGGGTGACAGGGCCTGCATGCAGCCCTGTGACACCCTGAATTACCAATACGGCCCATGTGTGCTGCTGTGTCATATGCTCTGCTCAGCAGCTGTACCACCACTGAGCCAAACAGCTCCCCAGGTTCTACTGGGACTGCACGGAGGGTTCTCTGGCATGTCTCTGACAGGGGTGACTGAGCCAGCCAGACTTGGCGGCAGGTCTGGACTCCAGTGGGGGCAATACCTAACACCAGGGTGCAGCTATATCTTAAGTATCCCTGTGGGAGGGTTATTACAATCAGCGCCAATGTGCTTAAGCTGACGTGTATCGATGTCCGTGCTTCAGTGAAAGAGCAGCAGGGCACCGCTGTCCCTGGCACTACAGGAAGTCACACAACGTCGAGCAAACAAGCTCCCGCCGAGACACTAACAATTAGCACTAGCGAGAGCACTATGTTAACTGTGCAATACTTACAAGCTTTTGTGAGATGGCAGCAAGAGCACGGCCATCACTGACACTACAGCAAGGCAGCCGACGTTGAATGTGCATGCTCCTGTCTGGACACTAGCAGTTAGCACTAGCGAGAGCAGTATGCTAACTGTGTAACACTTACAAGCTTCAGTAAGAGGGCAGTGAGAGCACTGCCGTCACTGGCACTTCAGCTAGGGGCAGCGAACGAACTCTTGTCTGCACACCTAGAGTTAGCTCCCATGGGAGCACTATGCTAACTGTGCAGTTAGATCTGTACTTAGTTGCTTCAGTGAAAGGGTAGCGAGAACACTGCTGTCACTGGCACTATAGTAAAGGCAGCTACATGGAGCAAACGTGCTCTTGCTAGCACCTCGGCCCCTCGCCCCTGCTACCTATAAATAAGAAGTTGTACTTACGTGATATTGTAGAAAGGGTAGCTAGAGCGCTGCCTTTGCTGATACCTCGGAAGAGACAGTCAATGCTGAACGTGCTCTTATCAGTGGTCTATGATCGGATCCAGCGGGGTACTGCTAACCATCTAATGTGAAGGTAAAGCCGCTCCTTCCTAAAACGGGAAACTTGTCGCAGCCTCTGGAGGACGAACAACTCACGACTCTGACTTTGCAGTCTCAAGGCTACCAGCGACAGTCCTTTCATCAAATGCTATTATTAGCTCTTGCTTTCAGCAGTTGACCTGCATAAGCGAGAAGATTCAAGGGAATGAGTGCCCGGATGACACCGGTAGTTATACCTTCCGCAGGTCATCCGGGGTCACACGTGACTGTTGATATTAATACTCGACCTGTACTTGCGCGAGATGGAGACATCCAGTGAGAAGAACTGCCTCTGGCAGTCAGGAAGGGTGAAATAAAACAGAAAATAGCTTCAGCCTGAAATCTTGTGATTACTTACTGAGTCCTCATCTGTTTCCCAGTTTCTTGGTGTCGGTGATTTACTCGAAGGCCAAACTGGCTTCAGCCTGTGGTGGAATTATCTACTTCCTGAGCTATGTCCCATACATGTACGTGGCCATCAGAGAGGAAGTGGCTCATGACAAGATCACTGCGTTTGAGAAGTGCATCGCGGTAAGTTCATGGCTCATTTTACTTCCATTCTCTTTCAGTGTAATGAAACCTTATTGTTTCTGACTTACCAGGAAGAATTTTCTCGAGTGAATGAATCCTTTCTTCCTCTGTCATCTCCAGTCTCTGATGTCCACCACGGCCTTTGGTCTGGGCTCCAAATACTTTGCCCTGTATGAGGTTGCAGGTGTTGGTATACAGTGGCGGACTATCAGCCAGTCTCCTGTGGAAGGTGATGACTTCAACCTGGGTCTGTCAATGATGATGCTTATCATTGATGCTGGAGTGTACGGTGTACTAACCTGGTACATCGAGGCTGTACATCCAGGTATAACACATTTCCTTCTGAATCTCTGTTGTCAGGACTTCAGGTTTTGTTTAGGGGGAAAACCATAGGGCCATATATATCCCTTTTCCACCAAGGAACTGCACAGGAACTGGTGTTGGTGCATGCCTGACCTAGAACAAATTATTAGTTTTACCACTTCCTAAACACAACCTAGGGCTCTCAAAACTGGTGTCAAAGTGAGCATCAGCTCTGTCGTAGGCCTGATGGGTGCCAGAGCAAGAACTGAATATGTAAGGAGGTGGGAGCAGAGTTATTTAGCCCAAGAAGACTTGTGTAATCACTCTATCAACTGTCTTACAGTTAACACCAATCAAATCCGATGTTACATGAGGATAGTTAAAGCTTGGTAACAGTTATTGTTAGTGGTCAAGTTATCTTTAACAGCTAACAAAGGCTAACACCATGTGTTTGTGGTTGAGGTGATTAGATGCCTGTCTCCTGGCATGTATTCACCATTGTCTGTGACTTCAAAGCAAACGACTGGTCTGAAGAAGTGTAATTTTCTGTTCCTGTAACATAATTTAGGCTTGCATAAACAACAACAGCACATGTGTAGCAGCTACAAGCTCCTCCATTTTCATTGTTTTGGTGCTCTGGTGTAAACACTGCTGGGTAAGTAAGTACATACATACTGATGTTATACAGATAGCTCTGACTTTGCTCCTTGCCAGTGGAAAAGCAACACAGTCTAAACAGAACTGGCTCTAGCTTGGTGGAAAAAGGGTAATAGAGAGATGGACAGCCATTCATGCTCACACTCATTCCTTGGGGCAATTTGGAGTCTTCAGTCAACCTAATGAGCATGTTTTTTTATCAATGGGAGGAAACAGGGCACACACACAGGGGGATTGAACCAGCAACCCCCTTGTTGTCGGGCACGTACACTACCTGCTGAGCCACAGTGTCATCTGTGTTGAAGGATTCAGCTCTTTCTTTATCTTCATGCTCAAGCTCTGGTGACAAACTGCAAGACACAGCAAGGATTGGCTGCTTGGTTTCTGGATTGCTTCAGCAGTGCTGTAGAAATTAGTTGTGTTTGACAAAATCTTTGAAATAACCCTACAGTGAAGTTGAAACAGGCAGCAACCTCCAGGGCTGACATATGAAGTTGAGTTGGCAAAAACTAAAGTTCTTCAAGAGTTTGCTTGAGGCTGGCTGCAGGAGGACTTTCAATGCAGTTTACTTGAAGGAGAATTTTTTCATGAAGCCCCTTTTTTAAATACATGAAGACTTCTGTTTGCAGATTGATAGGGACATGAATGGCAGTGCTTCAAATCTGTGAGTTGTTGCTAGATCTATTTGTCAGAACAGTGATCAAAAGAAGGTCAACAGTATTGCTTTAAAAGTATCCAAAGCCTCTACTGATAATCAAATAGCCTTTGTCGTATTGCTTCATCCAGTTCTCTCCACAGTCATATATCGCAATTGTGTACATCATCTTTTACAACATAGCTTACTTATTTATTGTTTTGGACAGGAATGTATGGACTGCCACGCCCCTGGTATTTCCCCCTGCAGAGATCCTATTGGTCAGGCAGTGGTCGTGTAGAGACGTGGGACTGGCCTTGGTGTGGAGGCGGAGCTGCCAGGCTGAGTGTGATGGAGGAGGATCAGGCGTGTGCCATGGACCAGAGGAGATCAGGTATGGTCAGACTCAGACTTACTGTGGAGAAGACAATGTTACACCCATCCAGAACAGTATTCAGAGTTTAATACAGAGCTCTTCCAGTAGATGTTGCACCTTAGCACCATCTCTAGACTTATGGTCTCTTCAGCTGTTCCACCTCTGTCCCTCAGGACTCTGCTTCCTCCTTCTGTCTCCTGATGTTAAATGTAAGCCATTACCTGACTCTTTGTGTAGACGTGAAGCCAAAGAGATGATTCAATTGCTATTTCTATTGTTTTTTAACCCAATGGAAATATCCTTTTCTGGTTTGTCTCTTGGTTTTGATTTATCAAACTGTTGCACCTGTCCAGGGGGCAGATGTGTATTATAATATTTTCAAAACTAGATGTTTACTTCTTTGTCTTAAAACCAAATGTTTGGCTAAATTTTTCTTTTTTTTCTATGATATGACTTTGATGAACATCACAGAGGGGATATATTATGCCTTCAAATGGCACTGACTGTAAACCAGGTACAAAACAAAAGGGCTTTCTTGCAAACATCTATCCATCTGTTATCTGTACCGCCAATCCCTTTAGAAGCCAGAGTGCCTGAGGTGAAATGATGCATGCATGGAAAGAACATGCAAACTCCACAGAGTTCTTGCTAAGAAGCATGTGACACCACTGTGCCAGTTGCTTGCAAGCAAAAGTTTGTTTTTTTTTTAACAAAAAAAATGAAATCAATCCAACAAATATGCATTTCTTAAAATTTACAGATCCAGGAATTTGGAGGCAGAGAGTGAGAAGGATGCTTCTGTCTATTGTCGTGGCAATTTCTGATCAAAGCTGAGGATCAATAAAGGATCTTGAGTCAAAAGATGTCTTAGTGAATATTTATTATCTTGCAAGATAGAGAAGTCTGTCATACAGCACACAAGTCTGTAGAGAGAGTTCTGCTAGACAAAAGAACATACAGATTCTTAAAGCATACAGGCAAATCATGAAAACAAAAACGTCATACCTAAGCATAAAACACCTCCCTTTTCTGTTCATGTGAGACAGTATCCCAGGTCACACCATTTTCCCATCAACTCCCTCCCCATTAGTCTCCAAGTTGAAACTTTCAGCTTTTGTTTATCTCACATGCAGAAGAGGGAGTATGGCACAAGTATCTGATATATCTCACAAACATTCTTGGTCTCTGAGGCCCATTGTAAGTTCTATCTCTGACCTTTTCCTGCACCTGCATTCTGTTTTGTGAGAATGAACCTCAGACCATAGTTAATAACTTCAGGGGTTATATGAGGTTAACATAAGATCAACTCAGAGTGATTCAAACCAAAGTTATACCTGTGGAATAAAAATAAATGATTGAATGATTAATTTTACCATTACACTATATCACTGCAGACTGGGTGCAGGCTGGCTCTATCTGAACAGTCTCTAGACAGCACAAAAGCCAATCAGGCAACTGCTCATCCAAATGGCCATTGTTACACCAGTAAATCAGACAAAGATCCTCGTGTAGACAGAGCACCCACTTCTTACACTCACAGAAACATAGTGTCTGAAGAGTCAGTGGGGTCACATTTTTCCCACTATGATGCTGAGTTTACATGTCAGCACTGGTCTTTGCCAAACACTTGAAAATGCTTTCATTATATTGTGAAGTTCTGCAGAAGCAGCCTCACATTACTGTGGCCTCTCTGTAATGGGAAAAGAGTTAAAACTGCCGTTATGTGTTCTGTCCCTCTTATTTTGAGGAAGAGCAATCAAAAAAAAAAAAAAAAAAAAAAAAAACTAAGAGTAAATCCCAGCAGCAGAATATTGCAAGGAATTTTAGCCATTTGTTTGGGCGCGCTAGCTACACTTTTAGCTGTGCTACTGAATCCACAGAAGCAAAAGTCATATAAGTCCTTCCCCTTTTGTCAAGGTTACTAATCAGTCAGGCCGGCAATATATAATACATCACCAGTTAGTATCAATAACAGAGAAAAAAATGACCAAAATAACATTCCCAAACCTGTTTTGAGTACTTTCCTTAGCACTGATGGTGGAAATTACTTTTTGTGAATCTTTGTTCCCTTTTGTGTTTTTTAGAGGAGATGCGGGGCATCGAGGAGGAGCCAAGTCACCTCCCGTTGGTCGTGTGCATCGACAAACTGACCAAAGTTTATAAAACCGGCAGCAAACTGGCCCTCAACAAACTGAGTCTGAACCTCCATGAAAACCAGGTGGTCTCCTTCTTGGGACACAACGGAGCCGGCAAGACCACTACCATGTGAGTGGGACTGGTGTTGCAGAAGTGTTGAGCTTATTGTCTTGAAATTGTCTGCCCTGTGAGATCCGTTTGTGCACATGGGATTAAACAGGCTTTACTCATGACTGACAGCCAAATGGCTACTCACTCAGTCACAAAGGGCTACATTCTGCTATTGAGTTAACCCTCTATGTATTTGTTAATATTTTGTCAAATTAAATTAAATGATAACTTAAAAAGCACAACATAAACTTTCCGTTTACAGTCTGCATCCCCTTTAAAGAATACACATCTATATTTAATACATCAGGGCCTCGTGAGGCTACAATAGTAGCTCCACTTCATTGTCACTTATGGCTCTCCTCCTGTTATAGGTCCATTCTAACAGGCTTGTTCCCGCCCACCTCCGGCTCTGCCACCATCTATGGTCACGACATCCGCACGGAAATGGAGCGTATCCGTCAAAACCTAGGCATGTGTCCACAGCACAACGTCCTGTTTGACAAACTGAGCGTGGAGGAACATCTGTGGTTCTACTCCAGGCTCAAAGGGATGGCTGAGGAGGACATCCGCAAAGAGATGGACAAGTCAGTACCAAGGACACTTCTCTGGAAATCTGCAATAAACAAATAATCCCAAGTTGTTTAAATGGTGACCTGCCGGCTTAATCCAGCTAACTAGGAATTATGTCTGCTTTGCACTGTGATCAAGAGCAGGACTTTGATATGTGTTTAAAATTATTTCTTAATCAAGGAGAGGGAGGTGTCTTTCAGGTAGGCACACCTCAGCCTCCAGCCACCAGATGGCGCCAAAAGCTTTCAAACACAAGATCAACAGTACCATGCAAGCACAAGCTTATGCCACCAGATGGGGTCAAACTGCACTAACTTTAACCAGATGGATTTGCTCTCTGTCAAACATTCCGATTGGTTTTATTTGTTGACAAAAATGTTGATTAATTTATGATGATTACTATGACGAAAATGGTTAGTCAACAAACTTAACACTGCTCGTCACTTGCCAGTAATGCCACATCTGATGTCAATAGCAGCTCACCCTGAGTGTTTTTTTATTTTACACCTGCTGATGAGGTTTAAGAACTAAAGCAGAGAGATTGAACAGCACAGTGTAAGACATCAGATTTATCAGAGAATATGGAGAAACACATTCATTGTCTGTTAATAATGTGTTCTCTGTGTGATGTGCATGGATCAGCTGGTCAGCAGTGGACCATAAAATGAACCTAAGGTATTTGGGTAATTTGCAGACCTCAAAGCATTTAAAGAATGGTTCAATGGTCACATATTTACACAGGCTAACCAGAAAGTTATCAATATGAGGAAACTGTCATCCAAAGGCTTTTCATCTTATTCATGGATTTTCCACATTTGAGGAAAAAACAAGGTGAAAATAAAAGAACAGAACACGCACAGAGCCAAAAATGCATTCAAAAATCCCTCAGACTTTGATGAAGGAACTTGGACTGCTAACATGCTAACTCACTGCCTTGTTCCAGGAGTCAATACTGCACTATAACTTCAGAGCTGAATTTTTGCCCCTGCTACTGTTAGATATGATTTATTAAAACTGACAGTGTCCCTTGTGTGTGTGTGTCCATCTGTCCAGAATGATTGTTGACTTAGAGTTGTCCAACAAGCGTCACAGTTTGGTGCAGACTCTGTCAGGTGGGATGAAGAGGAAGCTTTCTGTGGCCATTGCCTTCGTTGGCGGCTCCCGGGCTGTCATCCTGGATGAACCAACGGCAGGTGTGGACCCCTATGCTCGCAGGGCCATCTGGGACCTCATCCTCAAGTACAAACAGGGTGAGCCAAAGACCTGAAACTGAAAGATTTAATGAACCATCTTAAGAAAAGTTTTGGGGAGCTTTCCCAACCAATCCATTTTTATCAGGGATGCATAAATCTTAAAAGAATATTAAACCTGCCCGTACAGTGTTCATGGTTCAGTAGGTGAGTTAATTATACAATTTTCACTTTTATAGTCCAAACAGCTTTCATTCATCCTCGTCTTTTCCCTCAGCGTTTGCTCAGCTGCATTTGTTGCTGTTAGTCAGTGCAAAAGGTTAAATAATCTCCTGGAGTAGTGTTGCACTTTAACTGGGCCGAGATGCTACATCAATGTTTCAAGCAAGAGAGGCATCAGCAAGAACTCATTTACACATTCAGGTCTAAAAATATACCTAGGTGTTTTGCCCAAAGACAAATCAATATGTGATATCCAGAGCTGGGCATGAACCTTCAACCTTCTGTTTGATGGAAGATCCTAATACCAGACTAAACCACTGATGCCCAGTCTCGGATATCACCAGTGTTAAAGTTATGAGGAAATTTTTGGGCAAATATGTCCTGCTTAATTAATTATTCTTATTCTTCTTCCTGTTATTATTATTATTATTATTATTATTATTATTATTATTATTATTATATATATATATATATATATATATATATATATATATATATATATATATATATATATATATATATATATATATATATATATATATATATATATATAATTATTATTATTATTATCCATTCATTTTAAATTGTACTATTATATTCTCAAATTGTAAACAATTATAAAGGTCCAGTTTTTTTTACCACAGTGTTTTTTGTCCAAATCTTTTAGTCTCTCGTTGGCTTAATATTTTAGGAGAAGAAAAACATTTGTTCATGTGTCAGATGTCTGCCAGTAAACGGGGGTCTCTTGTCTCAGGTCGCACCATCCTGCTGTCCACTCACCACATGGACGAGGCCGACCTGCTGGGAGATCGTATCGCCATCATCTCTCATGGGAAGCTGAAGTGCTGCGGCTCACCGCTTTTTCTGAAGAGCACCTATGGAGACGGCTACAAACTAACGCTGGTGAAGAAGCAAAGCGAAGGCCGAGGTGTGTGGCAGTTTTCTTTGTAACGTTGCACTTCACATCTTCTCACAGTCCCCTTCCTTTATTCAAAGACAATAATTACTCACATACTTGGTTTATATCTTTTTGTATCAAAGATTTTATTCAAATATACAGGAGTTTAAAGAGTTTCCCCTCCATCTTTACAAATGCAACAAGCTTTGTCTTTCTTTTTCTGAATAAAAAGGCAAACAGTGAGGTACAATGGAAACAGTTTGCCTTAAAAGGTGAACCATACAATTCTGTAAAAAAGTTAAATGAATACATTTTTTTCTTTTTTTAAGAATTTTCAGATTTCAAAAGTGACAGAGATTTAATCCAATCAAATGTAGGGGTGTCCTATGAATTAAACATGGGAAATAATTTTGTTCAAGGGCCATTGTTTCGTCTTGACAGACTGTGATGGGCCACATTTTAAAATAACTTCAAACTAGAAGAGAGCAGAAACCTTAGCCAAGGCCTTTACTAGCTGAGTTATTAGGGAGATGTGAGAAACTACCCTATCTTGCAGTAATAGCAATTCCTTTAGAAAATTCCTGGATTTGAATCTGGAATTGAAATGCCACCAAAATTGAATTAATTCTCACCTGTGCCGTAACCAATTAAGTTTTTAAATTGAAGGTAAGAGTAATACAGTCATATGAATATCTTGCTCCAAATGAAATACACTTTTTTTGTTTGTTTTCAAAATGCCTGTAGTTCTCAGCCTTTAAAAGAGAGATCAGTCCCTATTGCCTATGCTGCTGCAATTCTCATGAAGGAAAAAGGAGACATTTTGGCCACTTTGGGCAGTCAAAAAATATTCTGGAGGTAGGATTGTAAGGTTAGGGTGAACTTGGTGTGGGCCAGCCAGCTCATAATCACTGATCTTAGGATTGCCCATGATGTGCAAAATATGACTTTTTTGCTGTAATAAAGGGGGCATCGGTTGCGCTGTCTGTTGGTTATTGGAAGGTTACAGGTTTGAGCCAGACTGTCATACGGTGATGTGTCCTCGGGCAAGACACTTAAAACCCAAAATGCTCTAACTGCTGCGTCAGTTGTGTGTAAATTGGGTTGGAGAGCTAGCTAACCAATGGACACTGTAAATAGACACTCTCAATGGTGAATGTGAGAGTGAATGGGTGTAAACAGGTAGCTGTGACCTGCTTTGAGTCTTCAAAGAGACGAGTAAGGTGCTATGTATATTCATTGAATATTACATCATGGTAATATTTAAATCAATTGAGATGATTGTATATTAGCTTTAGGCAGGGTTCACACTACAAGATAATGGGCTTGAGTCTAGGCTCTGATCCCCAGTTCTGACCAAGGTCAGCTAGGCCAAGTTATCTGGTGGTCCTACAGAGCATTCTCCCTGATCATCCTGTGGTGTGAGGTGTGTTAAGAGTCAAGCTGGCTGAAGCAGGAAGCAAATCAAGCCATGACAATAATGACAGAGTAAGACAGGTGTCGCTTTTGCTTCCTCTCTTTTATTCTCCATCTCTCATGTTCTTGTATATGTCTCGCCTTCCTCCTTCAGGTCAGGGCGTACCGCTGCAGCCGCCCTCCTCTCTGTCTCCATCCTCCTCTTTATCGCCATGCTCAGAGGCTCGTGTCACTCAGTTTATTCGCCAGTTTGTGGCATCCTGCCTGCTGGTGTCCGACACCAACACAGAGCTGTCCTACGTGCTGCCGTCTGAGGCTGTCAAGAAGGGCTGCTTTGAGAGGCTGTTCCAGGTATATGCATTCACTCATAGGCTGCTGTATTATGTACACCAGCTAATTAGTTCATCACATGACACAGCCATGACGATCCATTCGAGTTCTTTGTTTAGCTATTTCGGGGGCTTTTTGCCTTTATTGAAAGCAGACTGAGGGTGGGTTGACTTGGAAAAGTCAGTAGAGAGGTGGGGAAATGGACACTTGGCCCAGATTTGAACATTGGCCGCTCAGACAAGATGAGAGCCTCTATGAGCAGAAGACAGGTGATGTGTGAGACTTTGAATGGCGAGTGGTCATTGGTGCAATGCAGGCTGGGATCAACTGGGACACACAACCGTATCCATTATGTGCATGGTGGTGTTTCTTGGCACACTTTGGGTTTATGACCACAGGGTAACCATCTCCTGCCTCTTCCAGCAGGAGAGTGTTCCATGGCTCAAAGCTCTGATCATCTCAACCTGATTTAATGAACATGGAAATGAGTTTACTGCACTCCAGTGGCCTCCACAGTCACCAGATCTCAATTCAATAAAACCACCTTTGGGATGTCGTGGAACAGGAGATTGTCATTATGGATGTTCAGCAAACAAATCTGCAGCAACTGCGTGATGCCATCATGGAGATTTGTAAAAAACATGACAGAGTTTAGGAACTCTGATGGCAAAATGGGGGCCAACCTGGTACTAGCGAGGTGTACCTACTAAACTTCTTCTGCTCCTGGTAGCTTCAGATAGCATGTATATCTTTACATTTCTGTTGTTTAAGTCTTTACTTGGAGATGATGGGCTCAAAGAGGAAAATACTGAATGTTTGGCAAACTGTTCTGACAATAACACTCAGACAATTGTCTGACTGTCCCCCATGTCGCACACGTTCAGGCCCTGGAGCAGAGTTTGGACAGTCTGGCTCTGACCAGCTTTGGGGTGATGGACACCACGCTGGAGGAAGTTTTCCTAAAAGTGTCTGAGGAGGATCAGTCTCTGGAGAACAGTGATGCAGGTGAGACCTTTTTCTGACTTTTTCTTACATCACTCATGACTTAAAGATCTGACATTTTATTTGAATTTATGAATTTGGCTCCAGGCTCAAATAAAAACACCCTTCCATCTCTCTCTGCAGACATGAAAGGGTCCCCGGGGGGCAGCTCAGTGGGGAAGTCCTCTGTGGGTTCAGGAGGAGGTCCACAGGGTGAGAATGGCCCCGTGGCGGAGGCCGATAAGCCAGAGGTGGAGCTGAGCAATCTGGTGATGTGTTCCAGGCTGAGTCAGAGCCAGTCGTCCCTGAAGTCGTCCTCGTCTGTGGGATCAGTGCGGGGGGATGAGGGGGGGCTCTATGCAGACTTCTACGGAGATTACTGTCCACTCTTTGACAACGGCCAGGAATCGGATTCTGCCAGCCTGAGGGGTAAGAGGACTCATTGGCAGATGTGCTGACTCGATGTCTGGCTAACTGAGCGTCCTGACAGCTGCAGGAGAGACGATGGCTCACTGATGATGTCTGCAGATTCACCTTGACTCCGTCGACAGAACACATTAACATGGTTTAAATTTGCAGTGATAATTGAATTAATGTCTTTATTTCCAACTGATGCCTCTTTTAAATACAACAGATGCAGAGAACCAGTCATCCCCACAGCCGGAGGTCCTGGAGGGTCAAGGCTCCTTCAAACTGGAGGGTTGGTGGTTAAAGCTGAGTCAGTTTCATGGACTCATCGTGAAGAGGTTCCACTGTGCCAAGAGGAACACCAAAGGCCTCTTCTCTCAGATCCTCCTGCCCGCCTTCTTCGTCTGCGTGGCCATGACCGTGGCTCTGTCTGTGCCTGAGATAGGTGAGAACTTTCATTGAAGTGCAGAGAGAAGCTTGGACTGACCCTACCTGAGCCAGTACATGCTCTGTCGAGCCTGGTCTTGTCTTGTGAGCTGTTTTCATGGTTCAGCCAATTTAGTTTATAATTTTCTCTCTTTTTCTGACCACATTATAAGTTTGCCTCTCAAGACTGCTTTTGCAGCATCCCACATTGTGTTTGGGAATACTGATTCATTGTCATTGTAAACTACCTATTCTTTCATTTATTTTTTAACATGATTTTGACAATTTACATTTTATGATCCGGTGTCTGGCTATGTTTAACGTAAAGAAGAAGTCAGTTCTTTAATATACCAAATGAGAATATGAAAAAAAAGCAAAGTGCTCCTCTGCGGGATGCATCTCTCTCCAAATATCAGCAAAGCCTCTTTCTTTCACTAGTTTTTAAAGTATATTGCTACAGAGCTCGTCTTTTTTGTGTTATTTGAGGAGTCCAAAGCTGGACATAATTGGACGTTCCAGTCTCCTCCACAAACCAAGACCAGATGGTTCCATAGATAGTAAATCAAAATCTTCTTTATTAAATGTTTAGGGGTTGCGGGTGGTCTTTAAACATTCAATAAAGTAACTTCTTTGTGAACAGTAAAACCTTTTACTAATTTATAGCATCCTTCTTAGTCCTTAATTTGGGAAGAGAATTGGAAGTTTAATTTATTAGAGATTAAAATGTTTACTCCTCTAGTATTACTTCCTTTATGGTTCAGCCCAATTAGGGTTTAAAGATTGAGCTCTTTCAATAAGACCCTCTTGGTTACTGTCAGGAAAATTTGAATTTGAAAACCTGTCTGACAGCCCAGACGGAAAGAGCAACAGCAGAAGGAGCTTTGTTATCCACAAGGAGTGGAGCAGTTCATAACAAGACTACTTCCTCTCGCAGTAGAGATCCATAGCACAAGTATTGACCAAGTTGGCATTTGTTCAGAAACAAGCATCAACCAATAAGATATTCTGTCTTGATTTCTAGTCTCCGGTTTCTAGTTTCAGCATGAAGGCATTCCCACAGGCATATAAAAGGATCATAATATGAGTATAATTAAAATGATAATAGATATATAAATTTACTTTACGCTTTCAAAGTTGCCTGTACCGGCTTTTGATGACTCAACAGCACCAAACACATAAAACACACACACACAAAAAATAACAACTCTTAAAGACCGAGTTGAGCAAAAACGATGTACAAATTTCACGTCTGTCACTGCTCATACTAAAGATATTCTGAGCTACAAAAATACTTCTTGTTTTTGTTAACAGTGTGGCAGGGCTCAGCGGGGGGCATTTAAAGATAAAATTAGATTAGATTCGCTAGAACTTTATTGATCCCTTTGGGAAACTCCCTTGGGGAAACTAGGATTCCAGTAGCAGTTTGAAAAGTCGATAATAAAGATATATTAAAAAGAAAGATATAAACAAAAATGATATAAATAATAAATAAGAATATGACTACTGGCTGATGATAGTGATCGAAATATTAGACCTCTGACTAGTGGATTAATAAGAAGTGAATTGTCTTTTGCAGGAGATCTTCCTCCCCTGATCTTGTCCCCCTCTCAATATCATAACTACACCCAACCCAGAGGCAACTTCATCCCATACGCCAACGAAGACAGACCGCAGTACAGGTGAGACAGGGATTTTCCTGCTCTTGTAAATGAGATGTCTGGAGGTGATATTTTATTACTCTCACTGATTTTGTAGCATCTCACACATCAGATGGACTGATCAGTATATTTCACTAGTCTATCTGAGAAAGAGCCCATGGAAAAAAAAATCTTGTTCCTTTATATATATACTTGCATGCAACTTTTGATTACCACCAATCTTATGGTAGGTTATCAGAAGGTTGCAAGTTAAATTCCACCTCTGGCTGTCACATGGCAATAGGTCTGTGGGCAAGATTCTTTACCCCAAGTTGATCCAGCTACTGCATCACTGGCATTTAAATGGGTATTAAAGAGCATGAGTGTGTTATTTGGAACTGATGGACAACTTACAAAGAAACTCCAACCACCAGACAGTGAGAGCGAATGGGTAGATGTGACCTGCGGTGTAAAACTTTCGAGCAGTCAAAGAGACTAGAAAAGCACTTCATAAGCTCAAATCTAATTACCATGTTAGCATCTATTGCTACAGAGCAGGGACATCCACAGTCCAGTTCTTCAAGCAGTAATCTGTCACCAGTCTGATATACAATTTGGCAAATCAACTGCATAACAAAATGTGGCATTTGTCTTTGCTTATTCTCATTAGCAATGTGTTTTTCAAGTAAGCAGGTGCAAAACAACTGTGTGAAATAAAAAGCATGTGAAGAAAGCAGACAGCAAGTGGAATATCACATACGATATATGTCACCTCTAGTCTGACATTGTAAAGTAACTACCTGTGTGTACGCACAACTCCTGCTTCTTTATTTTTGTGTAAATAAGTTTAGTTCAAAAATGAAGAGAAGAAGATTGCAGATGCCGTCTCCCTCTCTCTGACAAGATGAGAAATTCATTATGGACTTTTACTTTGGAAGAACAAACAGAAACAGCTTCTGTAAGTTAGTGCATCTGTTTAACTCACGCTGCCTTTGGAAACATCAACAGTCGGTCACTGCCTCCAGAATGAACTACACTCAAATTTCATTCTTGGGTCGAGGCGAGCTTGAAGTTCAAATAACCGTTTACATTATGAATTCACAATGTGCATAACACTGAAGCCTTTTGAATGCCCAAGCAGCATAGATATCTCTCCTATTTTCCTCCATGACCCGATTGTTTTGTTTACCCAATGCTCAGTGTTTCAGTAGAGACTGAACATGTGCTCTAGTAACCACAAAGTTGTATTTGTCTGAAAATGAGGAGTGGTCTGGCACAAAGCTGCATCCTTAAAATGGTAAAGATAGACCAACTTGCCCCAAACTGCTTTGTGTAACCTGCCTTTGGACAACACAAACTTCACACAGCCAAAATAGGGCCCACAGAGGTTTTACTGTATCCCTGTTCTTTCCTCTCAGGAGTAAACTCTCCCCAGATGCCAGCCCTCAAAAGATCATCAACACCCTCCGTCTGCCCTCCGGTGTGGGTGCCACTTGCGTCCTAAAGACCCCCTTTAACAGCACCTTGGACCAGCTTGCCCAGACCCTCAATCCCAGTGCCAACAACTCCAAAACGTTGGCTGCTCGCTACTTTGACTCCATGTGTCTGGACTCCTTCACCCAGGGCGTGCCGCTCTCTAACTTTGTGCCCCCTCCTCCCTCACCGGCCCCTTCGGACGATCCAGACCCCCGCTTTGAGGATGGACTGTGGAACTTTACTGTGGCACCCCCCACCACAGTTCGAGGTGAGTCCACTAAATGAGCCATTAACCATGTGGTTAAGGGTAAATGTTTACCTCAAGGTCTGGACCCTCAAATGAAGTCAAAGGTGACTGCAGTTTTTGAGTAGTCAGCAGGGGGAGACATAATGGTCTTCAAAAAAATACATGTAGCTCCAATGTCATTACAAAAAAAATGAACCAACTTGTTAGCTTGTTGATTTCATTAGACTTCATATTCTATTTGCTTTATTTAGTGTACGATGCCAGTTTTCTTACACAAAAACTAGACTGAGTGTTTTAGGTGTTGATGGTCATATGAAGATCTAACAGGTCCACCCACATTGTGTCTTCTCAGAGCCTGTGACGTCTCCCCCTACCCTCCCCCTCTCCATCCATGAGCTGGTGCGCTGTACATGCTCCATGCAGGGGACGGGCTTCTCCTGTCCCAGTGGGGTAGGAGGGCGACCCCCCCTCATGAAGGTGGTGACGGGAGACATCCTGGTGGACATCACGGGTCGAAATGTGTCAGAGTACCTGCTCTTCACGTCTGACAGACTGCGCCTGCACAGGTGGGATCATTTTACAAAGGTTTTAAAGGGATATTCCAACATTTTTGTATTTGTGTCTTGCCTCACTCCCGAGTCCATGACAAGCAGTGGAAGTGCGTTGATTTGCTGACCCTTTTTTACAAGCAATTCAGGTATATTAAGAAACAGACTTATTGATGTCCCAATGGAAAATGTTCTCACACAAGACATATCGGATATTTTTGTAGTCATAATTGTTGTTTTGTAAATCATGATTAGGTTTCAGCTGCACATGTATATTTCTTTGTGTTATTAGACAGTGTTGACGCCTCTTGAACAAAAATATTTTTACCCATTCAATCCTTTATTTGAAATCAATTCTACCTTTAAGCACTTGAGTAACTAAAAGACGAAAATCTGAAGTCATTTAGCAGAAAGAAAATAAAGCTTTTACTGTCTGCTCTCTGTAGATATGGTGGTTTAACTGTGGGGAACATCCAGAAATCAATCCCAGCATCCTTTGGCAGTAACATACCTCCAATGGTTAGGAAGATTGCAGTCCGCCGATCAGCCCAGGTGAGCATGACACTTTATTTATAAAAACAGATAAGCAGCATTTTTCTGAACACTGACCGACTGACTGTCTGTGTGCAGGTTCTGTATAACAACAAAGGCTACCACAGCATGCCCACGTATCTGAATGTGCTCAACAACGCCATCCTGCGTGCCAACCTGCCAGCCTCCAAAGGAAACCCTGCAGCATACGGTGAAGAACAAAAGATTAAACACAAGGAGGGATTTATATTAGCACAATAATACTGACTGATCAGTGTTTGGTTTGTTAGTTTGGTCTCAAACAATCATCCATGCAGAGAAGTGTGCTTGTGTTGATTATTCGTATGATTTTACAGGGATCACTCTGACAAACCACCCCATGAACCGGACCAGTGCCAGCCTGTCCTTGGACTACCTGTAAGTGCCTGAGCAGCACAACAGGAGGAATCCAATCCCAACAAAACTTAGTATTTTAAAGTTGTCATATTCATAGAGTTCCAATGTCTGATCTTAAGTGGCTGATTAAGTATGTTAACTTTTGCTAATGTACTCCTGATCCACCTCTATTCTCACTTTGACTGGCACACTCTGACACTTGTAGAGGGCGTCACAGTGGTTGGTTTATTCAATCAATCCATCAATCAATCAAACTTTATTTGTATAAGCCTTAAGAACAACATATTAATACAAAGTGTTATACATTAACAGAAGAAAAAGGAGGGTGTATGTGCAAAACAAACTTAAATAACAATAAGAAAAACATTTATAAAAACAATAATTATAATGAATTATATATATACAAGACCTTGATTTATTAGATCTGTGTGTGTGAGCAAGAAACGCCAACATGGTTTTAAAAACAAGAAGACACTGGAGATAAAAGTGAAAATTAAAACAGAATATAAGTAATAAAAGACTTTAAACATAGATTGAGATGAATAATAAAATAGTTTTTTGTAAGAATGATCAACAGAGCTTAAATATATTATCAATAACACCTGTTCAATTGTAAAAATGGGAAGGAAAATATTCAAAAGCGGGATTAAAAAGGTCGGTCTTGAATTTGCTCTTAAAAATACTGACAGTCTGTGCTGCCCTCAGGTCAGCAGGCAGGCTGTCTCAAAGAAATCGACCATAATAACTAAAAGCTGCCTCCCTTTGAGTTTTTGTCCAGACTTTTGGCAGAACTAAAAAAAACACCACCTGAAGCCTCAAAGGCTCAAATGATTAAAGTAAACCAGAAAAATAGCCGGGACCCAAACTATTAAGAGATATAAAAACTAAACCAGAACCTTAAAATCAAACCTAAAAGATTCTGGAGTCTGATGCAGAGACTTAAATTCAGGAGGTTTACAGGAGGGCAGAGATTAGACGAGGGCTACCTCTGCATGTTTTATTTAATCCCTTTGCTGTATCTGCAGGCTGCAGGGCACAGATGTGGTGATCGCCATCTTCATCATCGTGGCCATGTCCTTCGTCCCTGCCAGTTTTGTGGTTTTTCTGGTGGCGGAGAAATCAACCAAAGCCAAACACCTCCAGTTTGTGAGCGGCTGTGACCCTGTCATCTACTGGCTGGCTAACTACATCTGGGACATGGTGAGGAGTTGGACCAGCCCTGTCACGCTGATCATGTTCCTAATCACTGATAGAATTTTGATTGGTCTAAATGAATACTAATACACTCCATCCATTAGAAAAAATGAATGGCCTTAGATAAATATGATTTCAATGTTTATCTAGCATAGATGTAACTTTTACTTCTTTCCATGAACTTTGTTCAAAGCTCTGTATATCAATAGTAACCAGCTCTACCTCCACCTCACATTCAAGGGTCTATCTAAGATCGTCTGTGGAGAAATGAGGGGTCCTCCCTCAATCCTCCCATGTAATTTCACAATTAAATGCTTTGGGATTTTTTTTTAGATAAGAAAAATACCAAGGTGACCTCAGTGGTAGCCACAGCCATGTGCATATGCCAGGTCTGTTAGTGGTGATGTAAAGCTGCCACAAACGTGCACCAAAGCCAGAGAAGACATGCAGCATGCACATAAGACATGCCCAATGGAAACAAACACTGCCTTAGGCTGGTCTGTGTCTTCTCGTTGCTCATGGGGGTCGTAGAAAAGCAGGAGATTTTGCTGTTGAAGCCAAAACAAGCTTAGGAGCTTCTGCATGATGAGCCACATGCTGGTTTTTGCCAGTGTCTGCTATTTTCAGGGTTCAGGCATGCAGTTTAAGGAAGAGGTGGGACTATGATGTCACTATTTCTGAAAATATCGGTATATTGTTGTTATGCACACATTGCATTTTTGAGCACCCAAACGTTGTACCCATGTGTACGAAACACCTATGCGACTATAAACTTGCCTGATTTCGTATCCGTGTGGCTTCCCTGTGTTTGCTTTGATGTGAAGAAGACGCTGACCATGTTCTCTCCTCAGCTGAACTACCTGGTTCCTGCCACCTGCTGTGTCATCATCCTGTTTGTGTTCGACCTGCCGGCCTACACCTCCCCCACCAACTTCCCTGCTGTGCTTTCCCTGTTTCTGCTCTACGGGTGAGACGTCCCACAAACACATTCTCATATACATGCTAATTCTGACCTTATACTCCACCATCTTTTTATGCTTGTTGCTTGCCAGTGTAGTTTTGTGTAGTTTTACCATAAAAGTGAGGTAATGATCAAACTTTGGTGGACTATGTTCTGCTTTGCATCTCCTTGCATCCGTACCTGACTTTTTCCCCACAGGGACAGAGCTGGACAGCAGATAAACCAGAGTCAAGGGCCTCAAAGACCCAATTTAAAAGAAAAAAAAAAACTTGAACTACCGCTTTAAGGATGAGCTAAAGAGGTTGCCAGACTCTCATTTGATAACTTTTTTAAGTATCTATTATGGATAAAAAAAGATGGCACAGTGGCACAGTAGGTAGTGCACACACCTCATAGTGAGAAGGTCTGCGGTTTGATGCCCAGGTCTGTCAGGGTCTTTCTGTGTTGAGTTTGCACATTCTTCCTGAGCATGTGTGGGTTCTCTCCAGGCACTCCAGCTTTCTCCCACAGATCAAAAAAACATGTTTATTAGGTTTATTGGTGACTCTAATTTGCCATTAGGTGTGAGTTTGAGAGTTAATGGTTGCCAGTCTCTCTATGTGGCCCTGTGATTGGCTGGCAGGGTGTACCCCACCTCTCACCCAAAGTCAGCTGGAATCGGCTTCCCGTGACCACAAAAGAGAAAAGCAGATTTTGGATGGATCGAGCCAGTAGCCGTGTCATATATGTTTATCATTTAGGTTTATCAATGTAAATCATAGATAGATTTTATATGTGCTGATTGTTGTTACTTTTTAACTTTTTGGTATTCTGTTGTCTTTTATACCTTTGAACAAAGAATGCTACTAGAACATTAGTTTCCCTGAAGGAGTCTTCCTAAGGGATAAAAACAAAGTTCTAACTAATCTAAGACGAGCTTTTAGGTAGAAGAACAAGACAAAATTCTCATCAGCAGATGTTTGTGTGTTTCAAATGAGATTAAACCAAACAGCAGATCAGGTCAAAGTTCAAACATCCAAACACAATGACAAAAGAAAAATCACAGAATGAAATATTCATCAAAAATCAGTGCAGCCAAAAAAAACTGAAAACAAGAGGCTCATGCTGAAGTGTGTAAAAATTATTTTATTAAAATGAAAACACAAAATGAAATCATTTGTACAGTTAAAATTTTGAGTTGTAATTAAAATGTTAAATCATATAAGAGTTAAAACTCTGTTACATAGTTAGTTATAAACTCCATCAGCTCCTTTGGCTTCAGTTGGGAGATTAAAAAAATCTCTTATTTTGGACTTTGGACTTCTTGATCCTGCAAACATTCTCATCACTGATGACGAGTTTTTTTCCTCTTCCAGGTGGTCCATCACTCCCATCATGTACCCAGCATCCTTTTGGTTTGAGGTTCCCAGCACAGCCTACGTCTTCCTCATCGTCATCAACCTCTTCATCGGCATCACTGCGACGGTCGCCACCTTCCTCCTGCAGCTCTTCGAACACGATAAGGTCACTGACATTTGATGCTCTGAGGGTTCAACCCATGGATGTATTGGTTTAACCACAAACGTCATCTAATGCTGAAGAAAAGAGTTGACGCTGCATCGTCTCCTTCACGTGTTTTTGGCATAACAGTGAAAATCCAGTCCTACTTAGCAGAAAAGCTTCATGTCACTATTTGTCCCTTGGTTTTTATCTGCTTGTATCATTACTCCTGCAGGACCTGAAAAAAGTCAACAGCTACCTGAAGTCGTGTTTCCTCATCTTCCCAAACTACAACCTGGGCCATGGTCTGATGGAGATGGCCTACAACGAGTACATCAATGAATATTACGCCAAAATAGGTAACTACTGTTCATAACAATTTAAAAACATATCATTACATGCCTTATTGTTGTGTGTTGATGTATTTAATGACAACAGAGATGCTCTTTAAAGGCCGAAGGAGATTTTATTTATTGTTTACATCCTGAGGAACATCAACATAGATATTTCATCCTACAAAAGTGAATCACAAGATTGACAACTAGCTGGAATTGAGGTTTTTTTTTTTATTTTAATGATCTTTTATGATCAATATACTCTCACTACCCAATTACTTTACCTCAGTCATACTAGGTTGGTGGCATAGATTCAACGAGAAAGCACTTGAAGAGTCCAAACCTCCACCAAGGTAGCTCACATATTGCTGTTACATCTATAAGCAATAGTCCCATGATAAAGTTATCATCATAATATGATTCCTTGACCTTGAAAACCCACACCTAGCACTCAGTCTTGTTGATATTATTAGTCAGACCGTTATTGAGCAGAAACGATCATTCACTTAGGATTGTATAATTTGAACCTGAACCTAAGATAGTGCCGGACATCACAGCATGCCAGCATAAAAATGTTAAAGGATAAACCAAAATGACCTGCAGGTGGTGATACTAGAGAGGGAAATAGTCCCTGTTATACTCAATGGGCTGCATTGCATAATTGACATCAAAAAGTACATCTTAGGGACACAAGATTTCAAGAATATAACTGAAGCTGTGATGACCCTGCATCCTGCGTCACTGAACACAACAGACCTGTGTTAATAATATTTAAACAGTAGGACTTAAAGCTGGGGTCGGTGTTTTTGGAAAACTAGCATGAATTTGAAAGTAGCATCTCCTCAGGACTCCCCTAGCCCACACACACACACACACACACTCGCATGCATGCGCGCGGCTGATATATCCAGAAGACTGATTCAACTCCAAACCCTCAGCACAACATGTTTGTTTTACACATGGAATGGATCCATGGTTTTACACTACACCAAGTCATGTCTCAGTCAGCAGTAAGAAAACACCAAACAAACATGTAAAGTCAGATAGTACTCACAGCCGATGTTGATCGGGGAATAGGTATTTCCTCTGCCATTCTCCACATAGCTGTCAAATCTCCCGTTTTGGCCATGAAACTACCGTATTTTCCGTATTTTATTTTATTTTCCGCCGTCCTCCTGTATCAGTATTCTCCCGTAAACCTCACGTGTGACGATATAATGATAAAAACTTTCCTCTGCCTCTCCAAACTGAGCTCTGTCTCTAGCCTGAAGGGGGCGGTAATGCTCCAAAATGATGGATGCCAACCGCCATAAAACCAAAGACGAAGAAAAAGCCTCGCGAGAACGGCCACCTGCAGTAGCCTGGGTGGCAGCTATCGCGAGATTAGAGCAGCAGATCAAACTTAGAAAAACAAATGCTGCATCCATATCTCAACCCTCTGGACTTGCAGACTGAGCCCTCGCAGACTTCAGTCATACGTAATGTGACGTCTTTACCGTCATCACGTAAAGTCTGCAAGAGCGGGAGTCTACTGCATTATGAATGGAGCTAACAGACAGACTTGGAGTCCGTTTCAGTCGTTTCCGCGAAACTGTATGAAAAACTATCGTGCAAATAAGATATAAATCCAAATTATAGGCTTTTTTTGAGAGTGAACAAATCAACACTTATACACATAGGCTATACACATCCAAAAACAGAAATGTTTATTTACAGAACCAGACTAATATTAATTAATTTGGGTATTACTTACATTGGAAGGCTTGCTTTCGTCCTTTTTCTGCCATTATTTTTCTCAGCTCAAATAAATAAATAAATATAAATGCTCATAAATGATTTCAGCTTCAGACTGCAAAAAATCGAAAAATTAAAACGTCACGTCCGTATTGCAATGAATTGTGGGTAATCAAACTAGAGCTTGAGGCCCCTTGTGGACTGGATAAATTGTGGATTTGGACAGCCCCTCCCGGACTTCCTGTGAGCACGCCCGCAAAGTCCGCGAGTTCGCAAGTGTGGTGAAGTCCAGAGATTTGGATTCAGCCAAAGAGTTTATTTTAGATTTCTTGTAAATCTGTCTTAAACTGTGAGGGATACTGGAGCTTGGTTGGGGTTGTGGGACGGCTCACAGCGGGCTTCCCTTATTTTCAAAGACAAAACTTGAAAGGTAAGCGTTCTCCCGCGGACTCTGATACGTATGAGCTCGGCTACACGCATCGAGTCTGTGCACGCCAGGGAAATGCACGCGCAGCAGGCGGGCAGAATGGCGACGGAATTTGATTGGTTTAAAAACAGGTGTCCCGGCATGATTATTGGTTAGGGTTTTCCCTGTTTTACTCCTGCTGTAGATAGCGGATGTTTTTCGCTCTGTTTTAAGAACACATTATGAGTTGATTACCATCGGGTCATAAAGACCATTTTAACGAAAATTTAAAAAAGTGTATCTAAATCAAATCGCAGACCCCAGCTTTAATAAGCCATTGATCATGAGGCTGCCACAACACACAAAATTCTGTACGTCAGTCACTTCAGCTTTTTTAACGGATTCAGCAGAGCTTTAAGATACAAGTAAATTAAGTTGTTATTGTGCAACAGGTTGTATTTCCTGTTCCTGAAAATTAAATATTGTTATATTTAATTTCATTTTTATTTTGTTTTTTGTTTTAATTTTATTCTTATTTTATATTTTATATTTTTTTTATGTTTCATTGTATTTCTTGTACAAACATCAAATAAAAAATCCAACTACTAAGCAGTGGTTTCATAAAAATCCTAAAAACATGTAGTTATAGCTGAGTTATTACTAATTAAATATAGAACAATTACTGTACTACAAGAAAAGAGTCAGTTAGTGGTACAGGGTTTTATCGCCACCTGTTGTTATAGAGTGTGAACATACAGTACTCCACCTCATAAAAGTCTCCTTCAAAATAAAAGCAAAGCAAACATATTTTTTTTGCCCAGACAAAAGCTCGCAACCCACTGAAAAAGAGTCAGTGACCCACTTCTGGGTCACGACCCACCAGTTAAGAATCATTGCGCTATTGACCTGAGTTCTGGTGTCCGTGGGGGCCACTGGAGTACAGTGAACTCAATAAAATGTTGATCTGAGCTCATCTGGCATGAAAAAGCAGTCACTCTCATCACCTTTCTTCAGCAGGTTGTCTTTAACTGTGTCTGCAAACCTGAATGCAGTAAGTTGCTACCATGTGATTGGCTAAGCAGCTAGTTACAGCACCAGGCAGTTAAATGGGGGTACCTTATGAAGTGAGTTTATGATGTTGCAAAAGTACAATATTGTAGAAACCAATATCATTACGTTACATTCTGATGGGAATTACAAATGTGCTGCTATTATCCTCAAGCTGACAGTTAAAAAAATAGAAAGTAATTTAAAAAACACCTTCATGTGTTCTTCTCAAAATCACTCAGCTGTCCCGGGCTGTCTTAGTTTGGCATGTGCAGAGCTGACCCCACCCAATGTGGCGCCTCAAGAGATATTTTTCAGCACACTTGTCCATCAGAAACTTCCAAAAAAGAAATCAAATAACATTGTTTTAACCAGTTTTACCTTTATAAGGTGACATGTCACCCAATTTACATGAACGCCACAAATTATTACAAACATTCTGAAAAACAATATAAATACCCTTACTACAAAATTAAAGTCATGTAAATGAGTGCATAAACAACAATAATAATAGTTCTAAATTATAAATATGACAATCAACATCAAACAGTTTAATAACCACACAGTCTGCACACAGTAACTTCATACATGAACTTCATTTACACAAAAGCAATAACTATGTACGAAACTAAATCAATAACCATATTGACTCATTCGGTGTTCTCATTTTTAGTAACATTAATTTGCCATTTCTTTGCATTTGAATCAAAGTGAGCTTTACACTTTAAGAGTAAATGGTAATAACTAATTCTACAGTTTTTCTCGATTGTTTACACACATTTTCTGAAAGGATGCCTCATATTCTCAGAACTCTACACACAAATAAAAAAATCACTCACACATTTCTCAAAACCCCTCATTTCTCCTGCAAAATGAAACTTTACATCCCAAACAGTGTTTATTCTTCTCAAAATGGTGTTTTGTCTCCAAGTGACACACACAAACCACTATATGAACAAACATTTATATGACCCAGTTGAACACTGATGTGCTCAGTGTAAAACACTGTGATTACGTAATATTCATCATGACTCAGGCCTTTTTGTGTTCAGTGTGACACTTCTTGCAAAATATTTTAGAATTGTTTTTTGTTTTTTTGACTCAGAACACAAAATTACACAGAAACATTTTTTTTTTATTTTTCACTGAAAAACAATGTACAAAGTGTTCATCATAGCCAACACAAAGTTCCACATACAATGGTCTGCATCTAAATGTATACAGCTTCAGTTAAAGAAACAATAATAGTAATAAAAAAAATCAATCAATAACAAAGCAAAAAACTATGCTGCATCACGTCTTCTGTTTGGGTCAGGCCACAGCACCTCATCTACATCACATGCAATGTTTTCTCTGGCCAAGCAGCGGGGGAAATATCGCCTAGCATGGCGAATCCAGCCAGGGAAAGCATCCGCTGGAATCTCTCCACACGCATCTTCCATAGCTTGGAGAAGGGGATTGTGTGTTTGTGGATTTCTGTCATACACTTTCCATCTCCAGGCAGAAAAAAATTCCTCGATAGGATTGAGGAAAGGGGAGTATGGAGGGAGATAAAGAACAAAAAATCGTGGGTGGGCAGTGAACCAGTTATGAACCAGAGCAGCCCGGTGGAAGCTTACATTGTCCCAAATGACAACATACCTGAGCTGCTCTGGGCCATCTATCTGATCTGGTGGAATTAGGGTGTTGTGCAGAGTGTCCAGGAATGTGATCAGATGGGCAGTGTTGTAGGGGCCGAGGGTAGCGTGGTGATGGATGACACCATGGTGAGTAATTGCTGCACACATGGTGATATTCCCTCCACGCAGTCCAGGGACTTCAATGATGGCACGCTGGCCGATGATGTTCCTTCCCCTTCTACGTCTTTTTGTGAGGTTGAATCCAACCTCATCAATAAAGACAAACTGGTGCTCCACTGCAGCCACCTCTAGCTCAAGAACTCTCTGAAACACACAGGATAATATCAGAAATAGACATGGAGTGGTCACTAGTGTGAAATACATTCATTACGATTCCAATACTAAAACGTGTATAATATTTACAGTTTTCAGGGTATGCATCAGTTACAGGATTGTAGAGGACTTACTTGCACATAGTTATATCGCAGTTCTGTGACTCTGTCTGAATTGCGTTCAAATAGAACTCTGTAGACTTGTTTCATCTTCAGAGAATTTCTTCGCAAGACACGGTCCAGAGTGGATAAACTTATTCTATCAACATTTGGAAAAATGTCATTGTTTTCTAGTACTTTTCTTTGGATTTGTCGTAATGTAATGGCATTATTCTCTGGGACCATGTTCACAATTTGATTTTCCTGTTCAGGAGACAGTAGACGCTCCCGACCTCCTCTTGATGGTCGTCTTTCAGCTCTGCAATACAGAGAGTGAAATATTGTAAATATTGTGAAGGGATAAAAAGAAGGAATACATTTCTCAAATAAACACTTTACATTTTACAGTCCTTCAGAACAGTCCACTGGCAATACTGTAATACTGTACTCATTGAGTACTGTGTTGAATTGCAGTACAACAATTTCCTAATACTAGTAAGACTAAATTTCTTACCTATTTTCATTTCGGAAAGTCCGGATGATGGATGCTACTGTGTATCTACTCAAATTTGGCTGCACCCTTTGCCCAGCCTCCCTCATTGTTAGACCATGGTTTACCACATGGTCAACCAAAGTGGCCCTGATCTCATCAGAGATTATGGCCCTCATCCTTCCTCGTCTTCCGCGTCCTCCTCCTCTCATTCTCACACCTCTGGCTCTCCCTCTGATTTCAATGTTGGCATCCATTGTTCCAAAACAGAGAAACTCACCTGTTGCCCTTTTATGCTAAAGCTCTGATTGCTAATTGTAAAAATGTGTGACAGGTGTTTACCCATGTGATGAGTCAGTGCGCATAATAGGAATATTAATTTTACTGTTTTGAGTGGCATTGTGTTCTTTGTGAAAACAAGAAGTTTACTTCATGAAAATTGTGCCAAAACTCAGAGAATTGTGTGTAGTGTTTTGAAAAAAGTGTGTTGTAGATCTGCAGTCTGAGTGTAAAGCAGGAATTGTGCTTATAGTTTAGCAGACTTGGTTCATGGAGTTGGTGCATTGGTTATATGTTGTGGTCATTGTGTCACAGGCACCAAAAATTGTGTGTAAACAATCAAGAAAAACTGTAATAGAATTATGAGGTGAGTATTTCCTGATTGTGTGGCACCCCCTGGAGGCCACGGCACCCTTAGCATTTTCCTGTATTGCCTAATGGGCCAATCGGCTCTGAGCATATGAAGGATTAAACATCTCAGAATAAATGATTATTTCTTATTTTAAAACAAGGCTGATGATAAACATATCTGATATACAGTATTTTAATCATTTTAAACTCTTCTCTGGTGCATAGTCCTTTAGCTGCTCATGTCCTGTGTGTGATTTTAAAAGAAAATGTGTGTCTGGAGTTTAATGAATGATTTGATTTTCTTCAGGATTTTGTCTGTTTTTTAAATGCAACAGTGAAGTAAATCAGCTGATCACATGTACATGTGGGGTAATGTTAAAGCTGTTTCTCAGAGGACGTTTGATGGCAGCTAGTAAAGAAAAAATCACAAAACCCACCTCAGGATCTGCAATATTTAATAATATATATGATATTTATAATTTGAATAATAATGTAAAGATATAGAACACCCTCAACCCCCTGTGGGGGCTTAGGAATGCACTGCATGTCCCTACTTTTAGTGAACTCAAAAGGTTTATTTAAGGAAAATAAAAGACTGAAATGATGATCAATGACATGCAGAGTGAAGTGTGTTTGAAATATGTTTTTCAGGTCAGTTTGACAAAATGAAGTCTCCATTTGAGTGGGACATAGTGACCCGAGGACTTGTTGCCATGACTATTGAAGGATTTGTCGGGTTCCTCATCACCATCCTCTGCCAGTACAACTTCCTGAGGAAACCGCCGTGAGTGTTCGTGTGGGCAGAAGCCTCTGTTGAATGACACTGTCACATTCAAAAAAACAAGGATATGTGAAATAAATGATCACGTCGAATTAAAGATTGTTCTGAAACAAAAATAATTCACTCCTGGTCAAAGATCATGCCCTCTTAGAGCAATATAAAAATCATTTTCTAAAAAATTTCCCTTCACAAAAGTATTTAGGGATGTTGGTATTGGAATTATTTTGCCTTCATATTTTTACTGTAAAAAAAGTAAAATCGAAGTTCAAATTTTAGTTTTTGCAGGAGGTTAAAGTTTGTTTTTTCGCTTTAAACCTTTAAATAGATCCTGTCTAGTAAATCCAAAGTTCCTCTCCTCTTCTAACAGTCAGTGACTTCCCTGTAGTTTTCCTTTCTGGTATAAAGTGCTACTGCTGTGTGTTTGTTTGCAGGAGGGTGCCGGTCAGCTGCCAGCCCATAGACGACGATGATGTAGACGTGGCCTGTGAGAGACACCGAGTGCTGCGAGGAGACGCCGACAACGACATGCTGAAGATCGAGAACCTGACCAAGGTTAAAGCAGGAATCTGCAGCTTCATTTGAATCTTTCTTGGCATATGCTCTGGGGGCAGATTTGAGAAACAGTAATAATAATCAAAAAGCATAATGAAGTATTTGGTCCAATTAAAGTATTATTAGTTATTGGTCCTTTTGGGGTTTCATTAATAGATGAAGGTATTTAACCACAAAAAATATCCTTAAAACAACAACAAATGATTACCCCATACACTTCTTTCGACAAAAGGGCCAAGAATGAGAAAAAGAAAGAAAGAAAGAAAAAAAGAAAATATATATATACATATATATATATATATATATATATATATATATATATATATATATATATATATATATATATATATATATATATATATATATATATATATATATATATATATATATATATATATATATATATATATATATATATATATACATATTTATATATATATATACATATATATATATATATTCTTATATAAGAATTATGAAGAGAAAAGCAAAAGTTCTGAGAATTTACTCATAAATAATTAGAAAATTTTGACTTACATCTAAGAAAACTAACTTTAATCTCAAAGTTCTGAATTTTTTCACAGTCATGAAAAAAAGTTTACTCGAAAAAAAACTTTCTTTGTCTAATCCTCTTCGGTTTAATTATAATCAGGGCCTGGAAAGAAAGCTCAGAGGGGCCTGATGTGGCCCCCGGCTGCCGGTTGTTGACCAGTGTTTTAAAGAGTCAAATATATGGCCTAAAAATAAAACTGACATTAAGAGCTGCACTATTTTCACAAAAGAAAAAGTCCTAATCATTATTAACTCTGGGGGACAAAAAAAAAAGGTGAATGCAAGCCCAAAACATACCTGATGAAAAATGGAAGCATTATAGACAACAGAGTAGGTACAGAAAAAGTAATGTTACATTTTATTTTCAATCTCTTCAGCAACAAATGATTCACATGAATTCATTTAATCAAAGTATCACCCAGGGGTATTTTAACATTGTTCATTCTTTTGGTTCTTCACTGAGCCAGCCTCAGGAACCTCCATCCCTCTCCTCCTTCAGTAAGTGGAATGCAATCCAAAAGAGTTATATAAATTATTCATTTAGACATTTGTAGATTTTAAAAATAACGATAAAAAATCCTTAAAACTATTTTTTATTTATATTTTTTATTAACCTGTTAAATGAATTTAAAACAATGTAACAGTATTATTCAAGAAAAAAAGTCAAGATTTAAGGAGACAAGATGTCTTATTATCATTATTATAGGAGTGAGGTAAATTATGTAACTATAAGTCCTGATTAGCTGACTTTTGCAGGTAGCTTACTGTCTCGTGAAAGGGTGCTAATGCAGGAAGAATTGTTTTTAATAAATAATTAGTTCCTGAAATTGAGTGTTTAATCTTGAATTTTAATAAAACTAAAATGCAAAATTTGCCTTTCATAGCAAAATCATGACATTTTTTATACCAAATTTAACATCTATCTCCTCCTAGGCCGTAAATGGTATCAGCTTGAACAGTGCAGGGATGACACCCTAGACATGATGATGAGTTGTTTTTTTTTAGTGTGAGTATGCTGTTGATTCAGATCTGTAATTAAATAAATGATTTATTTTCTCAGCCACTTACTTTATATTTGAGGTGTTTTTAATTTTATTTTATTTATTTAGATTTTTCTGTTTTTTTTT
Source organism: Scarus forsteni (assembly GCA_036419115.1). Classification (NCBI taxonomy): domain Eukaryota; kingdom Metazoa; phylum Chordata; class Actinopteri; order Labriformes; family Labridae; genus Scarus; species Scarus forsteni. The sequence goes on along the minus strand of JAZDUH010000155.1, from coordinate 2,136,840 downwards.
CTTTTCCAAATTCAGATCTTTTTGTTTCACACACAAAATAAAAATCTGAATATATTAATGCTGCAACTGAAAAACAACACTTCAAATATGTAAAAATTAAAAAGAAAATATTTTATCAGAACAAAGAGCTGAATCAAATCTGTATTTAAATTGGAAAAAATCATTTTATTATTATTTTTTATACAAGATCAAATTTTATTTTTTAAATTATTTTTTAATTATAAGCTTTTGACCTGGATTTACCTTTATAACCCAGACAGGTGAGAAGGGCAGCTTTGAGCATCTAGTTGCTCCAAAACAGCAGTCATAAGAAAAATAAAGACCCTGAAATCTTTTAGACTGTTGATTTTAGGCTTGTGAACAAATTCATATATTTAAAAGCAAATATTGAACACACTTTAAACTTTGCCTAAGGCAAGCTCTGAGAAAAAATGTGCCAGCTGAAGGAAATTTGTTCTCAAAATGAGAAATTAAAGGAGTGGTTGTCTCACAAATGGGCTGAGATAAACTTTGACAAAGGGAGACAAAGCCATTCAGTCCAACTTCATCCAAAACAAAGCACAGCTAAGGTTTTATTTTTCTGTGTTTGGTTCCCGAAAAGATCTTTAAATTGCAGATCTTAACCCTGTAAGGCCCAAGACCATAGATTATAGCCAGATAATTCTAATTTTTTGGAGATTTAATTTTTATTTCAATTTCTGCTAAAATCCTGCAAAAATCAAAATGTCCATAAAATTAAACATATTGATTTTTTGTATCTCATTTGATACATTAGGTATTTTTGGGAACTGATAATCCATTTTTATCATTTATCTGATTGTATTCAGCTGCTTGTTTGTAACTTGTTGATCAGATTGAGTAGGTAGAGGTATTATAAAAGCATATATCAAATATGATTCAATTGGCGTTATAGGGTTAAAAAGTCTGCAGCTACCACAGCTCGAGCTAACACTTCAGCGCTCTTCTCTTTTTGTAAATTTAGTTCCTTGTATGTCCTCCAGGTGTATAAATCCAGAAAAATGGGTCGTATCCTGGCCGTGGACCGGCTCTGTCTGGGGGTCCGGCCCGGTGAGTGTTTTGGCTTGCTAGGAGTAAATGGAGCCGGGAAGACCACCACCTTCAAGATGCTGACGGGTGACGAGTGCACGACTGGAGGAGAGGCCTTCATTAATGGAAACAGGTGAGAACCATAGCATATGAGAAAGTCATTGTTCTCTTTAGGAGCAAAGCCACCGAGCACGCAGTCTTCAGAGTCTTTGCACTAAGCAAGAAGCAAGAATACATTCACAAAACTAGAAAGCACTCGGAGAGCACAGACCTCCGCCAGTGCCACAGTCCTCAGGCATATTGTCATTTTGACCATAAATATTACTCCTACCTTTATGTCATCTAAATATTTAGATTCCTTGACCATGAAAACATACCATTAGCAACTGGATTCATAATGATATCTATTTTAGTTCAGTAGTTATTCACAGAAATCACATTTTTCGGCATGGCGGCCAGACGCTGATCCCAATCAACACCAAAATCGAATTAGTTAGTTTGGACTAATTTTGTTAGTTAGTTAGTTTGGACGGACAAACTCTCCCGAAAACATAACCTCCTTGGCGGAGGTAATGAGGGAGAAACACTGTTAAAAATGTACTTACTTGGAAAGCTGATTTGCAGAGTGGGGAGCCATCATAACATTAGTGCAGCTGGATCCCCCAGATTCAATGTTCGAAATCAAGTAAATCATCTTGCCAAGCTCCAATCTACAATGACTGTGATCGACCTAAAGCGAGACGGTCCAATCTCAGTCCTTTAAAGCAGGAGGAGGTGGAGCTACAAGTGAGACTACAGCAGGAAGTGGCTGTTGATACTGTGATTAGCATAGATGCTAACAGCTTCAGTGGTAGTGTTATCATTTCTTGACCAAATTTCTTTATTAAATGGAAACAAACAATGTTGGTCATGGCACATCGTAGAGCTGATTGGATTTTTAATGGTGATCTCAATCTGGATGCAGATCCAGGAGTGTTTGAAGGATTTGTTGACAGTAAGAGGAAGGGCAGCCTTCCCTGTTTTGACAATAACTTTTTTTTAACACATTTTATTATTTGTTGTTTTTTTAACTCTGCCTGTCACGTGACCTTGAGTGCTCTCAAAGGCATCCACAAATAGAATGTAATATCATTGTCTTTATAGTTATTTTTATTGCTTTAGTGCTACAGATAATTCACTGAGTGCAAAAATATTCTATGAACTGCATAAAAAAAACTGGATCAGCCCAGTGGCACAGCAGGTAGTGCATGTGCCTTACAGCAAGAAGGTTGCTGGTTCGATCCCTGTGTCAGTCAGAGGCCTTTCTGTGTGGAGTTTGCATGTTCTCCTTTTGCATGCACATGCGTATTCTCTCCAACTACTCCAGTTTCCTCCCATAGCCTAAATACATACTCATTAAGTTAATTTATGACTCTAAATTGCCCTTAGGTATTTTTGTGAGTGTGAATGGTTGTCCATCTTTCTATGTGGCCCTGTGATTGGCTGGCGACCAGTTCATGACCCTGCCCTCACCCAATGACAGCTGGGATAGGCTCCAGCACCCCTGCAACCCCAAAATGGATAAGCAGAATAGAAAATGAATGGATGGAGAAAAAAAGTCAAGATTTTAAGAAAATAAAGTGTCTGATCATAATTCTTAAAGAAGTGAAATAATTATGTAACTTAAAATTCTAATCAGCAGATTTTTGCTGGTACTGGCTTGTGATATGGAGCTAAATCCAGGAATTACAATTAATTCAAAATATAATTAAAAGCTGAAAGTTTCATGTTTGATCTTGAATTTTGAGAAAAAATAAAAACATTGACTGCTAACACACACCGCTTTTGATTCAGATCTGTAATGATTTAGATTTAAATTGTTTGTCAGCGAAATAAAGAAATGGTAGGATTTTGTTAGAGACCCACGATAGAGATGATTTTGATATTTTCAATAGTAAATTAAATATATATTGGCAACAAAATTTGACAAACATTTTTTTGAGTATGGTGTCAGAAAAAACAAGTCCTTTTGGTGGTGAACTGAAACAGGATTTGGATCCAGTAAACTTTGTAAGGATTTGGTAACAATGCTGTACAGGGCAGTTTTCCATATTTTTGCAAAGAACTCAAAAAGTTCTTAAAGAACTGTGATAAAATTCCAGGAAGAGTTAATTGTGATTCATGGAAGAATTGATTATTTTTGTACTAGAAATCACAATAAAGACTGGTTGATTGAATCTCTATGTTCTGAAGAAAAAGTCAGAGCTATGTTTCTTCTCTCACAATCCTGTAATCAAACTCAGATTAAAATTCAATGGCGAAAATCCTCTTCTTTACCACTGTTTGTCACCTTTTGTAAAAAGGATACAAGTCAAATATTTCTCCCACCATGAAAAGTTCTTGGATTTGAAGACTGTATTTGATGCGTTTGACTGGGAAAGACAAAGACTTTAATGTCCCTGATCTGTCTCTGTCTACAGTATCCTGAAGGACCTCCTCCGGGTGCAGCAGAGCATTGGTTATTGTCCACAGTTTGATGCTTTATTTGACGACCTGACGGCCAGAGAACATCTAGAGCTCTACACTCGACTCCGTGGGATTCCCTGGAAGGACCAGGAGAGGGTCGGTCCCTCACACACACAACAAAGATCTGATTGAAGCTGTCTGAACATAAGATAATTTTATTAAGACAGGTTTGGGACACAGTTGTCCCTCTTAGGGATCAGAGGGGCTGTTTACCAGTTTGGGGATGTTGCAATTGATTATTTATCTAAGGTTCTGCTATCATCACGATTGGCCGCTCTTATCACAAATCAAAGATCAAGCTAATGAAAGCAAGCAGCATCACCTCTTAGATGCTTCGTGCATTTACAGCTGATGGTCAGGAAACTGAAATATAATTAAAAGTTGGCTTTGAACAAAGAACTGCAGGCATCCTTTTAAATCATGTTTTTATCCAACAAAACCAAAACAAGAAATGTGGTCAAAAACAAATTGTATCTTGTTCCCCTTACTACGCGTCCATCAGTGTGAGTTTCTGTGAACCTCCTCCAGGTGGTGCAGTGGGCTTTGGAGAAGCTGGAGTTGTCAAAGTACGCAGACAAACCTTCTGGGACGTACAGCGGAGGAAACAAACGTAAGCTGTCCACTGCCATTGCTCTGATCGGATACCCTTCGCTCATCTTTCTGGTAAGAAGATCAGATAAATGTTTGATGGAAGTCTTTGTGAAAACACAGAGACTTAAAGGAACACTACACCCAAACAACGATTTGGCCTCATTTTCTACTCACCCTCATGCTGAACAACACTGTGGAGTAGTTTTGGAACATCTAGGATGCAGCCGGAGATCTGGGGGTATACTCGCTGTCCACTGACATTGATATCATGACTTCGGTACGAGCCCGAACAAACAGTGTCCTTAAAAGTCCACAAAAAGTCAGCAATATTCCTCCATACTGCTCGTGCACTGTAATCCAAGTGTCCTGAGTGGGTAACGTCCACCATTTACTCGAAACAACATCATTTAGCACATGTTTATAGCCTAAACAGTACTACTTCGCATTTCTATGATACACTTACGGGTGCCTACGGGAGCCGCGGCTGACCAAACCAAAGGAATGCGCACTCTGCAATAACTAGGAGCGTAGAACAAGAAACAAGAACACAAGAAATCCCACATTCTGCTGACCCCTCTTGTGTCTGTCCACGGCTCCGTCGCTCACAGCAGAATGTGGAATTTCTTGTTCTACGCTCTTAGTTATTGCAGAGTGCGCGTGGTTTGTTTGGTCAGCGGCTCCGTAGAACCACGTAAGTGTATCATAGAAATGCCAAGTAGTGCTGTTTAGGCTATAAACATGTGTTTGGATAATGTGCTTAAAACAGTTTAATTGTCATGTCTTTCAGTCCATGAATCTTATTTTTGTCTCAGCAATCACCCTGAAAGTTCCTGACAGTGTCTGGATTCCACTAAAAAGTTGTAAATGTTTGAACAAGTGGGTTAAACTGAAAGAATACAGAGCACATTAGACTCTATTCTGTCCCTCTTTTGGTTTATCACCGAACTGAAGACCCATGAGTTCCAGAACTTTAAAGCTATTAGAGTTTATAGAGTTTTAAGAACAAAGATATTTAGACCCCTGTGATCCACGGGCGACCGGTTCAGGGTGTACCCCACCTCCCGCCCAATGACAGCTGGGATAGGCTCCAGCCTCCCCGACCCCAAAAGAGATAAAGGGGTATATAGAGAATTAGTGAATGATTGAAGATATTTAGACCTGGGCAGCACATAAGCAGGGCAGTTTTACACATTTTTGCTAAGAAATGAAAAAGTTCATAAAGAATTTTGATAATATTCCCAGAAAATGTTGGTGATGGTACTTTGAAGAAGTGATTAGATGTTGGTGTTGGTCCAAGTCCAGATGTAGGTTTTGTAATTTTCTAAAGGTTTTCTGTATTTTTACAAAGTTTTTGAGGGACTCCTATGAACCTTTCACTGAATGCCCACCAGAGCTTACGAAAGACATTACATTTTGGTGGTGAGCCAAATCAGGATGAAGATAAAGAAATATTTTGATGAATTTATTAACATTGCTGTACTGGGCAGTTTTCTGTATATTTGGTAAGAATTCCGAAAGTTCTCTAAATATTTTGATTATATTTTCAGGGAAGGTTGGTCATGGTATGTGGCAGAACTTTTGGTGTTGGTGTTGCAAGATAGAGATATTTTCTTTGTTTTCACTAATAATTTGCAAAATTCTCATTGAATTTCAATTAACTTTGCAGGATATAATAACTAATTAGATTTTAGTAGTGATACAAATCAGGAGGGCAGCAGGTAGTGCACGTGCCTCAAAGCAAGAAGGTCCCTGTTCGATTCCCTGGTCGGACAGGGCCTCTCTGTGAGAAGTTTGCATGTTCTTCCCGTGCATGCGTGGGTTCTCTCCGGGCACTCCAGCTTCCTCCCACTGACCAAAAACATGCTCATTAGGTTCATTGGTGACTCTGAATTGCCCTTAGGTATGAGTTAAGCGTGAATGGTTGTCCATCTTTCTATGTGGCCCTGCGATCGACTGGTGACCAGTTCAGGGTGTACCCGCCTCTCGCCCAATGACAGCTGGGATAGGCTCCAGCCTATTTGTTAACATTACGAGATAGGGCAGTTTTGCACTTGGTTGCCAAGACCTCAAGAACTTCTCAAAGGATTTTGATGGCTTTATCAGGGAGTCCTGGTCATGATTTTTTTGAAAGTTATTTGATTCTGGACAAATAAGAAGCCATTACATTTTGGTGCTGATAAGATCCAAAAAACATTGAAGTTTGTAACAGCAAATCCCATTCATTTACATCATAATGGGAATTGTAGTTTATTTGCACACTGACGTCTAGTTTTTCAAGCCTATGTCACTACATTTCCCAGCTTCCTAGCATTTCCCTTGCAATGCCAGCAGAGGAGTTCTTCTAACACAAAGGCTAACAATGGTCTGGTAGATCGGCATGTTTTTTCTGACTCTGTAGCTAACGCTGATAATGCAGCACTCTTCATATGGACAGACATGAGCAGGGACTCTGCCGTCCATGTGGAGAAGAAAAGTCACTGCCGTAACTGAGCTGCTTGGTGGAGGTCTGCACTCTCTGGGTTCTTTCTGTTTTTTTTATGGATTAAGTGACATATTGAGATTGGAAAATTTTACACATTTTTGCCAGCAGCAGAAAGCTCAACAGATTTTGCTGAAATTTCCAGGGAATGTTGGGCTTGATTTATGAAAGAACTGATTACATTTGGAGAGCATCTCAATGCAATGTGGATCCGTGAATGAAATAAATATTTATACAAAGTAACATTGTGAGATTTTCCACATTTTTTAGAATAACTTAGCCACTAATGCAAGTATTGCCTTGGCGGAGCTTTGTATTATCAGAGTGCTTCTCGTTCTACAGACAGGTTGGCAGCATTTGAAAAGCAGATAAAGTGCCACCAAACTTTAAATTGACATTTTCATACATTATGAGGAACAATTTGATTTAAAAATATACTTTCAGAACCAAAAATTTCTCTGAATTCCACTGAAATGTCTGCAGTGTGGGTGAAACAAGCTGGACAAACCCTTTCTCCATGATGTTCTCAGTCCTCAAATCCTCAAATGTTTTCATGGAATGCAAATTAGTTCTACTGATACCTCGAGACATGAGCAGGACCTTGAGTTATGTGCCCCTGACCTCTGACAGCAACATGCACGTGGAGCAGTTTGGTTTAATTTGTGTTCAGCTGGAAAAAAGTATATATATTCAGCAGAGACAGATATGACATAGACAGGTCTATGATTGGCCCATGGATCTGTCACTTCCTTCTTACTTCAGTCCACTTGTCTCTGCATGCCTCTCCACCTTCGCCCGCACACCCAACACAGCATAGTGTGGAAGGCTGTTCATCATGAGAATAGGATCAACATTCAGGATTTCCTACAGCTAAACAGAGGTTTTTTTTCCTGAATTTATGTTGGGTTTCATATGTATATACGCTATGTATCTATGTGTATCCAGAAAATAAAGAGTTTGTCTTCAGCCTGCTCTATTGTAAAGTGTCTTGAGATAACACTTGTTATGAAGATTGATTGATTCAATCAATCAATCAATCAATCTTTATTTGTATAGCGCCAATTCATAACAAGTGTTATCTCAAGACACTTTACAATAGAGCATAAAGCTCTTCATTTTATGGATACACATATATGCATAGATACATATATACATATAAAATACACATATACATATATATACAAATATATACATCCAACACCCAACATGAATCCATATAGCCAATCATGGATCCCTCCATCATGGCGGCAAGAAAAAACCTTCTGTTAAGCAGCAGGAAATCTTGAATGTGGATCCCAGTCTCATGATGAACAGCAAATCCACACGATGCTGTGATGGGTGTGAGGGCAAAGGAAGGGAAGTAAGAGGAGACAAGTGGACGAAGTAAGAACTAAAGTTAGGGACAGGTCCATGTATCATTGGCCTGTCGTCTGATTCCTTAGAGGTTAGCCTCTTGAGATGCTACATCTCATTTCTGGAGGTCCTCATGTCTGAATGGTTGTGGTGATCATTTTCTAGAAGTATAATCTTAGATATTCAAACTGAAAATAAGAACTTATGGTAGTGACGAACTCATGGGTGCCCAGACCACAAGTGCATCCCAACCATATTTGTCTCCGTTAAGTATAAATGTGTTAAAGGCCTCTTGAGATGTGACATCCCATTTTCAAGAGGGACTTCATGACTATGTGGTAATAAGAAATAGATACTGTAGGTGTAACGATCATGGATATGGAGATCATGCTAATAACTACATGAACAGCTATAATGATAATGAGAATGGAGTGTTCCTAATAGAATGGCCAACTATGTGTGTCATGTTTATAGCTGTAGTTTTGAGGTTTCATGACTCCACAGCAGCAGGCAGTCTCCACCAAGGATCCCAGGCCACCTACAAGACAAGAGCCAGAGACGAGTACAGGAGCAAACAAAAAGGGCAGAAGCAGATGCTGAGAGAGAGAGAGAGTGATAGGGCCCATTGTGCCAGACCCTCCCCGGCAGTCTAGGCCTATTACATCTAAACTATGAGTCTAGTTTATGAACTAATTTATTTATTTATTTATTATTTATTTATAACCTATAAGCTGGTCCCTAACTGAAAGCTTTATCAAAGAGGAATGTTTTAAGTCTAACCTTAAAGGTAGAGAGTGTCAGACTCCCGAACTGTGGTTTGGTAAATTGTTCCAGAGAAGAGGAGCCTGATAACTGAAGGCTCTACCTCCCATACTACTTTTGGAGATTGATGGCACCACAAGTAGGCCAGCATCTTGGGGCGTAATGTTCTAGAGGGGTTGTACGGCACTACAAGCTCTTCAAGATAGACTGGTGCCTGTCCACTGAGAGCTTTATAGGTGAGGAGAAGAATCTTGAATTCTATTCTATATTTAATGGGAAGCCAATGCAGAGAAGCTAATACAGGAGTAATGTGGTCTCTTCTCCTAGTTCTAGTCAGTACCGTGCTGCAGCATTTTGGACCAGCTGAAGCGTCTTAAGCGACTTGCTGGGACAGCCTGAAAGCAGAGAGTTACAATAGTCCAAGTCTGGAGGTAACAAAAGCATGGACTAGCTTTTCAGCATCGCTCTGGGACAGGATAGGCCTGATTTTAGCGATGTTGTAGATGAAAAAAGGCTGTTTTTGAAATTTGCTTTATGTGAGAGTTAAAGGATAAATCCTGATCAAATAGCACTCCTAGATTTCTAACAGTTGTGCTTGGTGCCAGGGTAATGCCATCTATGGCAGTTAAATCACTAGAAAAGGATTCTCTAAGGTGTCGAGGGCCCAGCACAATAATCTCTGTCTTGTCTGAGTTAAGAAGAAGAAAATTTCTGGCCATCCAGGTTCTGATGTCCTTTAAACAGGCATCTAGTTTATCTAAGTGGTTTGTCTCACCTGGCTTTAAAGATACATAGAGCTGTGTGTCATCAGCGTAACAGTGAAAATTAACAGAGTATTTCCTCATGATATTACCAAGCGGAAGCATATATATAGAGAAGAGAATTGGACCTAGCACTGAACCTTGAGGAACCCGTAACTTACTTTATTGTACACAGAAGATTTGTTGTTCACGTGTACAAACTGATATCTATTAGATAAGTAGGACTTAAACCAGTTTAAGGCAGTCCCTGTAATCCCAAGTAACATCTCCAATCTCTGTATAAGAACATCATGATCAATGGTGTCGAAAGCTGCACTAAGATCTAACAAAACAAGAACAGAGAGCAGTCCTTCATCTGAAGCTGAAAGTAGATCATTGGTTACTTTAACTAGAGCAGTCTCTGTGCTGTGATGAGCTCTAAATCCTGACTGAAAGTCCTCAAGCAGGCTATTGTCTTGAAGGAAGTCACCTAGCTGATCAGCTACCACTTTCTCCAGGATCTTTGAGGCAAATGGAAGGTTAGAAATAGGCCTATAGTTAGCTAATGTTCCTGAATCAAGGTTAGGTTTTTTTAAGGATGGGTTTGATTACTGCTGTTTTAAAAGACTGTGGTACGTAGCCTGTTGATAGAGATATATTTACTGTCTCCAGCAACAATGGACAAACTAGAGGAAAGACGTCCTTGAACAACTTAGTTGGGATCGGGTCTAAAAGGCAGGTTGATGATTTAGAGGAAGAGACGAGAGAATTTAGCTCCTGAAGGCTGATCGTAGAGAGACTGTCTAACTCAGGTCTGACTTCTACTACATTTAAAGGTAGGGCAGGTTCGGCTGGAGATAAAGAGTTGCTAATTTTATCTCTAATTTTCAGAATTTTATCATTGAAAAAGTTCATAAAGTCCTCACAGCCCAGGGCTAGAGGAATCACAGGCTCAATAGAGCTCTGACTCTGTGTCAGCCTGGCTACAGTGCTGAAGAGATATCTAGGGTTGTTTCTATTTTCTTCAATTAGTGAAGAGTAGTAGGCAGCTCGAGCATGTTTTAAGGCTCTCATGTAGTTAATATGACTCTCTCGCCAAAGTATACGTGACTCTTCCCTTTTATCAGAGCGCCACATTCTCTCTAAATTGATTGACTATCTCTTGACAGTCAACCATAAAGTGCTGATGTTTGGTTTTCCTTCAGGATGAGCCCACCACAGGGATGGACCCAAAGGCGCGCAGATTTCTCTGGAATTTAATCCTGGACATCATAAAGACGGGACGCTCTGTAGTACTGACATCACACAGGTGAGACACCTGAGGATGCCTTCACTGTAAACTTCTAAACTCTGCTTCACTTTCAATTTTACTTCATGTTCTCCTCTGCAGCATGGAGGAGTGCGAGGCTCTGTGCACCAGACTGGGTATCATGGTGAATGGCAGGTTCAAATGTCTGGGCAGCATCCAACACCTGAAGAATAGGTGAGACAGTAAAAGATCCATTTATAGATGTGATGTGGTCCCGAGTGAAAACCCTGATGAATCAGGGATATTGAGCCATGTGTCGATTGTCTGTGTGGCAGGTTCGGAGATGGCTACATGATCACAGTAAGGACAAAGAGCAGCTCCAATGTGAAGGAGGTGGTTCGGTTCTTCAACAGGAACTTTCCTGAGGCCGTGCTGAAGGTAGAGCCCACCCTGCACTGTCTGACCACCAACTTGCCAGCCTGGCTTCTTGCCTTACAAACAGTTTGCTTTCAGAACAAACATTTCAGCTCGCTTTTTAGGTTTTCTTAAATAAAGACCTGAAAGAAACACACACTACAGCCCTGATTTCTTTTTTTGAGATGTTATTTAAGAAAGGACTGACTTGTGGATCAGTGGTTTGGTTAGTATTACATTTGTAGCCAACATAAGAATGTAGAATGTAAAATGATCTCTGTGTTATGAGATGTATTAGGAAAATTTCTTTGTAAAAGTTGAAGGGATATGATAACATTTTTTTTTCTTTTCATAACTTGCCTCGCTCTTGAGTCCATGACAAACAGAAAGACACCATTCTGTGGACTGTGTGTGCAGTAACAATTAAGAGTTGGGTAGAGCTCGCCCACTGCTAGTGAGCTTAGCTTAGAGACTGGTAGTCAATGGGTAGTGTTAGCCTGCCTCTGTGTACAGACATCAGATAAACTATACAGCAACTCTAAACAGTCCTGTGTGCTTGTTGTGAATCTTCTTTACTGTGTTATGTTAGATTATCTATTTTGCCTTATAAAATAAATATATAAGTAGGTCTTAAATACAAAGCACATCCGTGGTGGTTTTGCATGCACCCTGCAGTTTAGTTCCTTTGGGTTTCTTTCGAAAAGTACATCAAGGGCTAATCTTAGTCTAACAGTAGATACTGAGCATAAAGCAGAACAAAACAAGTCACAACAAGCACACAGGACTGTTTAGAGTTGTTGAAGAGTTTATCTGATGACTGTAGGCAGAGGCAGTCTAACACTACCCATTGACTCCCGATGTTTGAGCTAAGCTAATGGCAGTGGGCAAGCTCTTGCAAGTCTCATCCTTGTTGCTGCAGGCACAGTCAAAGGGATGGTGTCTATCTGCTTGTCATGGACTTGGGAGTGGGGCAAGACGTGAAAATAAAAAAAAATGTTGGCCTATCTTTTTAAGATGAACAGAGATGTCTGTGTCCTCCCCCCTGACTTTAACCTTTAAACCCCTGTTTTTGTGGCAGGAGCGTCACCACACTAAGGTCCAGTACCAGCTGAAGTCAGAGCGGATCTCTCTGGCTCAGGTGTTCAGTAAGATGGAGCAGGTGGTGGAGGTTCTTGGCATTGAGGATTACTCCGTCAGTCAGACCACACTTGACAATGTGGGTCAACCGGTGATTCATCTTAACAGCCACAGACTTAGATCCTCATAATTAACCCTGTAAAAATCCTTTTTCCCCCAGGTGTTCGTCAACTTTGCCAAGAAGCAGAGTGATAACCTGGAGCAGCAGGAGGTGTCACCCCCTGGTGGTGGGCAGTCACCTCTGCAGCGTATCCTGAACCTTCTGAAGTCTCGGCCGGCAAACACGGAGCTGAACGCACTGATCAGTGAGGCACCTGAGGAGCTGGAGAGCGACGATGATGAAGGACTCATCAGCTTCGAGGAGGAAAGAGTGAGTGGATCAAATGCTTTTTGGTTTTGTAGTAATTGAGAACTTTAATCGAGCCAAACAACCTGTAAAAAAAACTTTCATTGGCCTTGTTGAACTGATCTGGGTAATCAGCAGTGTTAATTTTGACAACACTCTAAATTTAGTTTTTCATAAGAGTCTTTTGCCTAAAAATATTTTTTTTAGTTTTAGTCATAACTTAGTCATCTAAATTGTTTTCATTTTGGTCTGGTTTTAGTTGACAAAATTTCACAGCATTTTAGTTGATGAAATCTACTGTAAATTTAATTTCCTGAAATATGAAGTGTAAAGAGTAAGGCCTTTTTTCATGTTTCTTTGAATTTCTAAAGTCATGTTTTACACTTGGATTAATTGAAACATCTAATTACCCCATTATTGAAGACGGAAGCAGATTGTTTTGATTCAGTCTAGTTTTAGGTGATGAAATTTAAAAATATTTTGGTTGACAAAATCTACTGTAAATATGCTCAACTAAAATATGAAGTATAAAGGGTAAGGCATTTTTCATGTTTCCTTGAACTTCTGAAGTCATGTTTTACACTTTGATAAAAAGAAACATCTAATTACCCCATTATTGAATGCTAGTAAAGTTTGAATGTATATATTAACAGGAACAAATGTAACTTGTGTGAAATGCAGTCACCTTAATTTAGTCTACCTGGCAGAGCATCTCAGTTACAAAACCAGAACTGACAACAAACAGTGAACCTGCTCTACATGAATATATCAATTCATAAAGAGAGCAGCTCTGATTGGATCGCTCCGCAACTTATCCCACCACCATGACGGTAAGACAGCTGATTGGATGTCCTTCTTAACACACCCAACCTTTCCACACAACCGAAGTAGCTGTGATTGGAAATATTCCAAACATTTCTCTGCTCTCTACATGACCAAATTATGTCTGATACGATTAAGTCTCTGTCAAACATTTTTGTCTAGTGTTTATGTGTTGACAAAAATGTCAGCTAATTAAGTTTTCATTTTTGTCCATGTGCACTTGTTTTTAATGATAAATGTCTAGTTTTCATCAGGGGACAAAAGGTTGTTGATGAAAACTAATTATGTAAATAATTAGTCAACTAAATTAATATTGTATGAAATACAATACAGTTGTGGACCAGGCTTTGTGTAGGTGCAGGGTAGCACAAGATTTAGCCACGAGTTCATCTCAAGTTGTACTCATTTGTTCATCACAGCGGTGGCAGGGACAAAGCCTGAGTGTGAAATCAGCACGGTCAAACTGCACCTACCAATGTGAGAGGAGTTAGTCAAACTGTGGAAATAAAACACTCTTCAGCCTCCATTTTTAAAAATGGTAATTACATGAAGTATCTACAGCCCAATACCAATGTTGCATGGCCTGATACCAGTCCACGGCCTGGTGGTTGGGACCGACCTCTGGGTTAGCACCCCTTGATATCCTGTGAGTAGATATTCAGTCACCTTACATGTTACATTTTGTGAATGATTTTTCACTTTTCCACGTTATTTAAGGTCAGTCTTATCTGTCTGTGAATGATCATTCAATGCCTGAGAAAACTGTAAAATTGTGTTACATACAAATGTTTAATTACAGAATTATTAAACAATTTATTTAAAACTTCTTTTAAATGCAGCTGAATATTGAAATAGGTATACTTAAGTTATAAAACCCCATCCATTAGTTGCATTGCTATAATAGATCATAGATGTAATATTTCATGGTTTCACAAACTGCAAAGACAGTGCACCCTGCAGCACAATTGGAGAAATGCTGATCTACTGTAGCTCAAACAGATCAACATTAAAGTGTGTTGTAGAAATACATTAAGATAGTCAAAACTTGCTCTGCACAGCTGTTATTTTGATCATCACAGTTACAGAGTTTGTTTAGTTGCATTCCGTGACGTGCAATGTCAGTCACATCACACATAAAGACAGTCATCATGTATAAATGCTGCATTTGTAGGTGGTTTGACTGATTTTGAAACAGTGAGAGAGCCACACATGAAGACAGATGTCAGATTTAACTGTTTTGTTCCCACAGTGTGTCGTGAGCCACAAAGAGAGACACAGAATGAATCAGTCTCTACAAACTGACTGATTCATTTATCAAGAAGGTAGCTCCATGCTTTTGCAGCTTACAGTCTCACAAAGCTTCAGTGTAAACAAATATGGCGGACAACTTCAGACATCCGTCTGACTTTATGCTTCACCTTTACTCTTGTTTCCATGGCTACATTTGCTTTCTGCTTCAGCTAGCTTGCTTCCTAATTAGCTTTACTCTGCTCCATGTGAAAACCTTGAGGACATGCTCGGCCACACACATCAGAACTTGTCATAAATATTGAACATGTTGACTAGTTATCTGACTCATATCACATCACAGGATAATAAGGTTTAGATTATCTTTAGGACCAACAGATAATCAGGCCTTGCTGATTTTGTTTAGAAGTGGAGATCTGAGTTGAAAATTCTGATTGACATGTTTTGTGTACCTAGCTTTAGACCATATCTATCAATGTCCTCATTTTCTTGACTGTCTTCAAAGTGTGTCTCATATCACCACAAGAAGACTGCCCTGTGTAACAAGAATCAGTTCAGCAGTATTTCATAACTTAGTCCTTCCTGATACGTTAATCAATGCAGACTTTACAGAACTGAAACAGTCCCAAATGCTATGACTGCAACTGTAAAATACACCTTGGTTATTTTTGCAAAAGGTGCAGTGCACAAAAAAATTAAAAGGTTGGAACTGAAGCCAAAGTATATGACCAAACTGCCAATCCATTGTTATATGTGTGGTGTCAAACTGTGGGGAAACTCTGGGGTTTCTCAGGATACAGCTCCAGCTTCATTCCTGGTTACACTGTACACTGTAGACTTCATTTATAGATCCATCCATCAAACCAACCAACCAACCAAAAACATATGAAACAACAAACTATCAAGCAAACAGTGGTCAGAGAAACACTGTTCAGCAGCAGCTTCAGTGGTAGGCTGTTTTGGGATTGTGGGTCGGTGCAGGTAGGAAGGTGGGCAGGGACAAAGGGAATAAAATAAGTATTGATGGTATTGACAAATTCATGGACGACCATAAATCTGTCCTCATCAGATTTGTCTCTGCTGGATATAGATTTATTAGTGCTTAGCCCCTTGAAATGTGGCATCTTGTGTTCAATAAAGGTCCTGCTCTCTGTTTTTGGTTGTAAAGGTCCTAATTACAGCTGCCGAGTAGGTTATGTTTTTGCCAGCTTGTTTGTTAGCAAGGTTATGCAAAAGCTACTATAGATATTATACATTTTTAGTAGATAGATAGATAGATAGATAGATAGATAGATAGATAGATAGATAGATAGATAGATAGATAGATAGATAGATAGATAGATAGATAGATTACATAATTACATAAATGTTTAAAAAGAAATTTATTAAAACAGAAGAGATGAAGATGGACGGTAAAATAAAAGTTAAAAGAGTTTAAAACTAGAACAGCAACAAAGAAAAACAGAGAAACTGTTACTCTCTAACTAATAACAATATCAACATGATTCTGAGTGCTAGGTGTGGGTTTTCAAGGTAATGAATCATATTATGATGGTAACTTTATCATGGAACTATTACTTATAGATGAAACAGCACTTTATGAGCTACCTTGGGGAGATTTGCACTCAGTGGGCTTTCTAGTTATGAATAATTGTTGCACAGCCTGTCTGGATGTTTCCTTTAAAAGTTTAAAATGTCTTGAATCTGATTTTAAAAATGGAGCCCTGTGCTTTGAGCAGGGAGGCAGTAAAGATATTTAAAACAGTGGAATCAAGACCCTCGCTAAAGAACACATTGACTTTGTTTTGGTTTTATGAGGATGACGGTTGATAAATTATTTTGTGTGCTCGTGTCTCGGCAGGTGCAGCTCTCCTTTAACACAGACACTCTCTGCTGAAAGAGCTGTGAACACAAACAGAGAGCGATGGAGTCTGAGCTCTGAGGATGAGCTGCAGATTTAACCCTGAGGAGGAACAGAGGACAAGCAGATCCAATTTTATGCCTCAAATTCTTCACCCAGGAGGGACCAAGGGGTTAAAGTTTGATCAGATGGACCTGCGGAGTCTGATACGCAGTGACAGCGTGCTCGAAGACTTTGTTCCTGAATGTTTCCATATTAATGTTTATTTTTGAGAATGTATCTCTGGATGGTGGATGGATGCTACAGGTGATCTGTCCGCCTGCCTGAGCCCCAACATGGCGTGAGCGGACCCTTGTTCCTGCACCCAACTCGACCTGCCTTGAGAGCATGCTGTGATGAAGTAGTTAATGTAATACAGTCTATTTTTCTGTGGCAAGAAGAGTGATTTATTTTGGATATTGAAGCAGCTGCTGACGGCGTTGTGAGGTTTATTTTGCACTAACAAGAGGACTGAGTGAAATGCACCATGGGAAGGTGTGGCGCTGTTGGCCTTTTTCTTTTTTAACTTGATGTCAGAGACAGAGAAAATGTAACGGCATGGTTCCTGTCCTGATGGTGCCTCCCCTCTCTAACACTGTACATTTAAACTTTCTACTGAATGCTCTCTTTTGTGCATTTCATTAAGTTAAGGACCCTGCCAAGAAGATCCTCGGGACACAGTGTAAAATAATCTGAATAACTGACGATACCTGCACTACCATCACTGTGATACTACAGAGGATCAGGAGAATCTCTTACTTATCACCGCTACATCGTTATTATTTCCAGACTCTTTCAGTGGACTCTAATCAAAACATGCAAATATCCACCGTTATTAAATCATGGATGTTTCTCTGATGATGTTTGGTTTAACTGGTCTTTCTCTCATGACTTTTGTGATGATTAAGTTGTAACTCGTCCTGTCAAAATAATAACTGTTTCACTTCTTTCACAGCTAATTAGAGTCATATTTTTGGTGATGATCATTGCACTGGTGAGCTGTTTTCCTACTTGAAGGGGTTATCATTAAACCAGAAAAATAAACCAACACCTGGCTCTTGTCTTCTTCTTTTACAAGGTAGAACTGTTGAAAAAGGTTTTATTGATCGAGGTAATTTGTCTTTCTTTTAGGCTATAGCAAAGCACACATGTTCAACTGTCAGTCCATCCATTATCTGTGCTGCTTATCCCTTTTGGGATCACAGGGGCTGGAGCCTATCCTAGCTGACATTTGGCAAAAGGTGGGGTACACTTTGAACCCGTCACCAGCCAATCGCAGGGCCACATAGAGAGACGGACAACCATTCACTCTCACTCTCACCGAAGTGCAATTTGAAGTCACCAGTTAACCTATTGAGCATGTTCTTAGTCTGTAGGAGGAAGCCAGAAAGAATCCACACAAGCACAGGAAGAACATGCAAATTCCACACAGAAAGGCCTTTAAAAATGGATCAAACACGCAACCTTCTTGCTGCACTACCTGCTGCACCACCGTGCTGCACTCTGTTCAACTGTGCGTGAATCCTGATCAGCAGCAACATCAAATATTCCTGTGGATAAGTTTAGTGGCTTTAATGTGGCGTGGATTTTGGTGCCAGACGGGCTGGTCGATCTGGAATTTTTGCACACAACCAGCTCTGGTGTCTCCAGAGAATGATCCAAATAAGAGAAAATATCCACTGAGCTGCAGTTCTCTGGTTGAAAATGCCTTTTTGATGTTGGTGAAGAATGGTTCAAGCTGATAGAAATGCAACAGGAATGCACTGAGCCACTCATTACAACCATTTCTGAACACACAATACAATAAATTTCAAATCACACAGGCATTAGCTGCAGAAAACCACACCAGGTGCCAATCCCATCAGTGAAGAACAGGAAACTGAGGCAACAACTGACCCATTTGTCAGCATCATCCTGATTGTCCCACTGACCAAATCAGAGCGCACCTCCTCAAAGCAAACTTTGCCGAGCTGCTCAGGATAGACTTACAGACCAGAGAAGCAAGAGGCCTTTAATACATTTATACTTAGAGACAAATATGGTCTGGATGCACTTGTGGTCTGAGCACCCATGAGTTCGTCACTAACATAAATTCTTATTTTCAGTAAGAATATCATCGATTATACTCTTATAAAATTATCACCACAACCATTTAGACATGAGGACCATCCTGAAAACAAGATGTAGCATCTCAAGAGGCTAACCTCTGATAAATCAGATGACAGATCTATGGTGCATGGATCTGTCACTAACTTTAGTTCTTACTTTAGTCCACTTGTCTCCTCTTACCTCCCTTCCTTCACCCTTGCACCTAACACAGCATCGTGTGGATTTGCTGTTCATCATGAGACTGGGATCCACATTCAAGATTTCCTGCTGCTTAACAGAAGGTTTTTTCTTTCCCCCATGATGGAGGGAATCATGATTGGCTATATGGATTCATGTTGGGTGTTGGATGTATATTTGTATATATATGTATATGTGTATCTTATATATGTATGCATCTATGCATATATGTGTATCCATATAATGAAGAGCTTTATGCTCTGTTGTAAAGTGTCTTGAGATAACACTTGTTATGAATTGGTGACTTACAAAATAAAGTTTGATTGAGTTTGAGTGTTATCTGTTTTTAGCTTGGTCAAATATGATTCTACGTATATTTAAGATGGCAGCTCACAAGCACTTTTGTTAGTGTGGTTTCTCTTTTCTACCAGCTGTTGTAACACAAAAGTCCTTTGGTGCTTCATTCATGAATAGGGATGTAACGATGTGAAAATTTCAATTGCTGGGACCAAAGTTATCACAGTTTTCGTTATAAACGTATTGTTTCAATGTGCTCAAAATGTTGAAAGAGTTCTTACACACAACCATTTAACAAAGTTTTATTTTGTTAAAATATAATGCAAATTTAAGAATGATCTGCAGTGGTCAGACCCCAACCCTCTTCACCTATCTGGTTCCTTGCTGAGATCTTTCTCAACTGTCCAGGCATGCTGCTGTAAGGGTGTTTGCGATTCTTCCCTGCCTCCTTTCCCAAAGACTTTTTTTGCAGACAGACAGGGTGACTGTCCTTGGCTTCCTTCTAAACTCCAAAATAATACCAGACTTTATACTTTTTTGGGCACCTTCTGCCATACTTTCACTTTCAGAGGCCTAACATTGCAAACAGCATTTGTGTCTGAGGGACCGCTGCTGTTTTGCAGAGGACAGACACATAGTTTCTGGCTTTTCCAGGCAATGAGCGGCCTCCCTATGAGTAGACTGACGAAGTGAATAATTGATTTAAAATAGGAAACAGTGATGACAACTGTTGGAAATTTTACTGTGGTTTTTTAACTTAGCAGTAACCGTTACATCCCTTTTAATGAGCAGACCTCTCCATGTTTCTTCATCAAAATTTTTTAGAGGCAGTTTCCCTGTGAGCAAACTGCTCCAGCTGTCTCAGGTTTGAAGGATGTCCTCTCCAGACTGCATGTTTCAGCTCCTTCCACAAATGTTCAACAGGATTTAGATCAGGGATCATAGAAGTCCACTTCGGAATAGTCTGTTTTGTTCTGAGCCATTCTTGGGTGTCTTTATCCGTGTTTTGGGTCATTATCTTGTTGGAGGTCCCATGACCTGCGGCTGAGACCAAGCTTTCTGATAATGGACAGCGAATTTCGTTCCACAATGCCTTGATAGTCTGGAAATTTCATTGTACCTGCACAGATTCAAGACATCCTGCATCTGATGCAGCAAAGCAGACCCAGAACATAACTGAGCCTCCTCCATGTTTTGCAGTAGGTACAGTGTTCTTTTCTGTGTATGCTTCGTTTTTGTGTCTGTGAACATAGAGCTGATGTGACTTGCCAAAAAGCTCCAGTTTTGTCTCATCCGTTCAAAGGACATTCTCCGAGAAGCTTTGTGTCTTGTCAATATGTCTTTTGGCATAATAAAATCAATAACAACCACGTATAGCAAGGTTTTTAATAAAAATAAAATATATAATGATCACAAACTGGAGATGACCAATGTTTCTTTTTTTTTTTAATGTATTTTTTGGGCATTTTTGTGCCTTAATTAATAGGAGAGAGACAGTGGATAGGCTTGTGAAAGGGGGTGAGAGAGTAGGGGAAGACACTCTGCAAACTGGTCACAGGTGGGATTCGAACCTGGACCGGCAGAAGCAAGTACATGGGGTGCCTGGTTGCTAACCACTCCGCCAAACCAGCACCCCGGAGATGACTAATGTTGATTAATATGACAGCATCTTGCAGCTGATCACCCCTGATTGTTTGTCAAGGTCACACTTATATACAGTGTGTGTGCTGTTTGTAGGAACTAGCATGTATTTTAATCTGTTGATCCCTCTAAAGTTTATTTCAGGAACAATAATAATGATAATGAGATGGGGTTAAAGGAAAGGGCAAGTATTTGTATTTGTAATTGTCATATCTGAAGCTTTGTAGGTCCACAGCAGCAGGTCGTCCACACCAACAATCCCAGGCTGCCTATAAACCAATCCAGGGTATTTCAAACTGTTCTGAGCTTTGATGACAGAAAAGTTTGTCTTACCTAGAAACAGTGACCAAGAAGGGTGGGGCTTGACAATAGTTCTAGTCACACTGGTTTACTTGAACTGGATAATTGAAGATGGTAAAAGTGTTGCCTGGACTGATAAGGCAGCTGGAAATTAGGGGCAGGAAACTGAGACTGAAGTTCACACCAAAAGTGGACAATAGAAGATTGTTAAAATGTTTCCCGATCTGATGAGTTTGGATTTCTGCTCCATATTCAGCTGGTAGGCTCAAAGTTTAGTGTGAACATCGTAAAGCATGGATCCATCCTGCATTAGATCAGCAGTTTGGGCTGCTGCTGCTGGTGTGGGTGACATTTTCTTGGCACACTTTGGGCCCCTTAGTCCCACCTGAGCCTGGTCTAAACCCCACAGCCTACCGGAGTACTGCTGCTGACTGTGTCCATCCCTTTGAGATCACAGTGGACACTCCTGATGGGGACTTCGAGCAGCTCCATGTCTCAAAGCTCTCATCATCTCAAACTGTTTTCTTAACATGACAATTAGTTCACTGTGGCCTTCAGTCATCAGATCTCAGTCCAATAGATCATACCTGAAAAACATATTTTCATGTGCAGTTTTTTATTAACAAATTTCACAATCCATTCAAATAACCCAGCTGCAGCATCACTCAGGTAGACATCTTAAATAACACTCATTTAAGTCACATAAAAAAAACCTTTAAAAGCAGTGTTCAAGTGTTCAAGATGAATCTCAATCGTTAAAATGCATTTGTCATTAAAGCTTCATTTCATTTTGTTCTGCAGAATTAAAAAAAGTTCCACAGCAGTGATGTGAAGAGGCACAGAGCAGGAATCTGGAAGCTTAATCTTCATCTGCATCATCGAAGGCCACACCTGTTGCTTTCTGCTTCCTGTAAAAACAAACAGCTCTTCTTTACATTCTGAGAGCTCAGGTGATTTAAAAGAAGCAGTAAGGAAGAACTTAATCTCACTTTTTAGTCCCTGGGTTGATGAGAGAAGCTCCTGGAAGTCTTTTCTTCAGCACCACAGAAGATGCTCCGTTCTGCTGCCGCGGCTCAAACTCTGACGGTGAAAACATCTGTGAGCTTAACATGATAGAATAGATCAGGGGTGCCCAACAAGGTGCCTGCGAGCACTGGGTAGCCCACAGGGAGCCAATGAGGTGTCCTCGGGGACATATGTATAATAACACACTAACACCACAGAGCTTGAAATAATTATGCAGGATTGTGGTAGGCAGCACTGAGGGTACAGGCTGCTGCCTAATGCAGGCTGCTACCTTCAGTGCTAGCATTTCTTATTTAATCTTACACTGAAATGCTGCTTTGCCACACAGGGCAAAACTGGAGCTCAGTTTTGGTAAAACATTTACCTGTTAGTCTCTTCTGTGGAGATTTTACTGGACTGATGGACTGAGTCACACCTGCAGTAACAAATAAAAAACAATCAGCAGACTGACTCTGAATGAAACCCAGAACTTTTTTTGTAAGGCCAACTGGAGTCAGACGAACTTTTACTTTCACTTTGTGTCAGGCTGTCGGCCATGTTGAACAGCAGCTCCTTCAGCTTCTCTTGGGCTTCAGGAGGCTCTAGTTTGTTCAAGGTCACACTGAGGTTAGTTGACCCAGAGCCAATATGAACATCAGCACTTGACGAATTGACCACAATGGACACATCACCATGGAGACAGGATGACCTGCGGGACACACACAAGCACATTCAGGTGTAACCCATGAGCCATGTTTCATCATTCACACGAATACAAGAATCAGAAAATGTAGAATTTTGGGACTGAACATCAGAGGAGTTAATCTTTTGTTGGTTCTATTGTAGCTGAGAGCTATCTTTGGCACTTCGCCCTGTCATGGAGGGTATGAAGCCCATCCAGCCTATGACGTCAAACACATGCGATGGAAGTCAGTGTTTCTAATGTGACAGCAGACAAACAATTAATATTCTAACTTTAGTGTTACATGTTAAAAAACATATTAACAGCATCAGCAAGAGTTGTGGGAAGCAATATAGCATGCGGAACAGAATATGAATTGCAAGAGAGAGAAAGCTGCAGTGTTTAAGCTCCTTATCCAACAGCAGCTCCAGACGGCAAGATTCAGTGAATTGTTTTAGTCAAAACAACACTTCGGTTTGTCCCAACACAGTTTGTGTTTATCCTCTAATGCTGCGTTTACACCGGACGCTACTTGTACTACTTCGGTGATCACTCTCCATGCAAGTTGATCTTTTCAGAAAATGTCGTGTGTGGCTGTGCGGCAACAGCCAATCAGTGGTGTGTGCATGTGTGACGGTGCCCATGACAGACAGTTATTCATCCAGACTACAGAGTAACAATCCATGTACGTGTGGGAAACATTAGTCTGTGAGGACATTAGTTACGCCTAGATGGACCACAGGAAACCCACAGATGCTGCTGCTGCAGGGCATCAGCTGCAGTGTTTTGTGGTTGATAAGTAAATGAAAAGGATTTAGTTGGAATAATGTCCTCTTATACATCCTATTATATGATATATCACATGATCGCGGTGAAACTCATGACGTCAGCGACGGCCAACAGCAACGGTGACCAAAATGAGGTATTTATGGCCCGCGACGATACATCAGTGGGCGACGCAATTTTGGTAGCTAGGTCACTTGCGGTGTGAACACAGCATTACAGTCAGGTAAACTTCACGT
Source organism: Scarus forsteni (assembly GCA_036419115.1). NCBI lineage: Eukaryota > Metazoa > Chordata > Actinopteri > Labriformes > Labridae > Scarus > Scarus forsteni. The sequence goes on along the minus strand of JAZDUH010000155.1, from coordinate 2,113,014 downwards.
TTTTTTTTATGTATTTTTTTGGGGCATTTTGTGCCTTTATTGATAGGAGAGAGACAGTGGATAGGCTTGTGAAAGGGGTGAGAGAGTAGGGGAAGACACTCTGCAAACTGGTCACAGGCGGGATTGGAACCTGGACCGGCAGAAGCAAGTACATGAGGTGCCTGGATGCTAACCACTCCGCCAAACCAGCACCACATGTTTTTATCTGTCCAGCCAAGTCTCCCTTTCCAGTTTTGTGCAGTCAAACAGGATGTCATCACCCCTCCTCACTCGCTACAGTGACTCTCCTGGGCTATTTGCTGGAGCATTCACACTTTGGGGGGCGGGGGGGCAGAAAGCCATCCATTCTTGCACACATTAGTGAACTAAGGGCAATTTAAAGCCACAAACCAAACAAGCATAATTCTGGTCTGCGGGAGAAAACTGAAGTACCAGCAGAGAACCCTTGCATGCATGGGGAGAACCTGCAATCTACAGAGAGAGGCCTAGCAACCCTCCATCTGTGAGGATTGTTGAGTACAACCTACTGCACCACCATGAATCCCTATTAACTGTTATATCCATGACAGTTCATGCCCGCCATGACAAGGCCTAACCTGTTGCATTCTGGGTGTTGATGTCACATGACTCAGAATTTTGGCCTACGGGTGACTTTAACTAACTTTAGTCATGTGAAATGTGAAATTTTATGCCACTAAACTGAAACGTTTACTGATGCTGAGCGAAGTCTGAACCATCACTCCTGTGGGCTCCGCAGTGACATCACAGTGCGTGTGCCAGACTGGCAGCTTGGCTCACTGTGTGGCAGGGGGAAACATCTGGAAACTAAATCAGAGGAAACAATCAGAGACACACTGAATTCACTGAAAAGTGTGTTTAAGTCTTTTTTGAGAGCCAAAGTATTTCTGATAATGTTCGTTGTGGGAATTGTAGATTCTAAGCTGATTTATGTTTAATCATGACAAATAAAATTAATTTAAAAAACTAAATAAACTGTGGTGATGCACAGTGGTGCAGCAGGTTGTGGATGTAGCTCACAGCAAGAAGGTTGTTGATTCCATTCCTGTGTCCCCCAGGGCTTTTCTGTGTTGTATGTCCCCATGCATGTGTGGGTTCTCTCCAGGCACTCCAGCTTCCTCCCACAGACCAAACCAGCCTGTTAGGTTGACCGATGACTCCAAATAGCTGAAGACTCTATATTGCCCTATTTCTATTCATCAAATTGTGCTTCAAAAATCTATTAGACCACCACCCAATACAAGGTTTATGCTACATTTACAAAATCAAGAACATGATTTCTCATGTTTCTGTAATGTTTAATACACCAGTATGTAGAAGCTATTTAATGGAAATAATCTTTAATTAAGTTGTGTTTTTTTCTTTCAGTCCAAATAAAATGTATCTGTTATCACATTGAAGGTGATCCTTTTTAAATAGTGCCCATCACCCACAGCCATTTTTCATCCAAAATGATTAGATCAATCAATCAGTTAATCAAATTTTATTTGTACCGTGCCACTTCACAACAAATGTTCTCTCAGGACACTTCACAATAGAGCAGACTGAAGACAAACTCTTCATTTAGAAGGAGATGACTTACACTAGAAAATAATACTTGTAAAGATAATGAATATTGAGTATGTTCAGCATTTAACATCAGAAATTCTTTTGGGTCGGACAGCACCACGGACAGCCAAGCATGTTCACTGTGTTTTTAGGACTTATCTGCGGCTCACTCTCAGTGGGTTCCCACTTCTGCTCCAGTGTTGTCTGAACAGGAAATAGTGTGGATGTGTTAGCTAACTGATGGATAACTGCAACAAATCTCAGAGCAATCAGTGAGTTAATGTGAGAGTGAATGGGTGTAAATTACCCAGCCTTATTTACATTCTCACTTCTACTTATTTTACTTATTTTTCCTTCATAAGGACGTTGATATTCCTTTAAGATTCTGCATGTTGCAATCTGCCTACTTAATTTTTCATTTCATTTCATTTTACTTAAATGTTATGCTCTATCTATTTTCATGTCTCATCAATTTTAATGTATTTATTTGACATTCCTGCTGCTGCACTGTGTATAAGAGCAACTAAAACAACACAATTTCCCCTTGTGGGTTAATTAAGTATTAACTTAATTAACCCACTTAATTATGTTAAGTATTTCTGTTTTTTTGTTTTGTTTTTATCATTAGATTTTATTTTGTGTTCTTAATTTAAAAATCAGCAAAGCATTTCAGCATACAAGATTAATTAGTGGTCTGAGCCAGGGGAAAAATAAGGATAAGCAAAATTCAAATAAGGTAGAAAATAAAAAAGAAAGAATAAAACAAGATAACAAAAATAAAACTAGAAAAGCACTCAGAGAGCGCAGACCTTCGCCAGTGCCACAGTCCTCACTCATATTGTTATTTTCCACTATAAATATTAGTCTTACCTTTATCTCATCTAAATCTTCAGATTCCTTAACCATGAAAACATAACATTAGCAATTGGATTCAAAATTATATCTATTTTAGTTCAGTAGTTATTCACAAAAATCACAGTTTGTCATGGCAGATCCAGATGGTGATCCGGATCACACCCAAAATCTAATCATTTGTTCCTTGTCCCAATCCGGGCATTTCCTGAAAATGTAAACAAAATCCGTCCATAACTTTTTGAGTTATGTTGCTAACAGAGAAACAAACAAACAAACAAACAAGTTACAAAAAACAAACAGACTCCGGCAGTAAAAGGTCTGGGACCATTTAGCCAGTGTTTCCCCTCTGGATGATTTCATTTAGATCCTAAGCGGGGTAATACATTGGAGGTCCCCACATGTCCATAAAAGTGTCGTTATTTCCTTTCAATGTGATACTTAATCTTTCCATAGGAAAAAATTAAAAAAAATCCTTTGTACCGCTGAGTTACAGTAGGAGGTTATTCACTAATCAAATGAAAAAATAAGAGTTTATTGAGTAATTTTGGTCTTTTCATATCCATAACTCTATTCAAACGTAGCAGCTCCAACCGAGACTGGCCCAGATCTTTACTGTGCTAAAATATCACTGGCACTTCCTTAGATACATGACGTATTTCTCATTCTTATTCTGAATAGGCAGATGTGAGCTGTGGTGTAAAGATGCTTGGAGTACTCAGAGAGACTAGAAAAGAACTAAATATAAGCTCCATCAATTTACTAAAGTCATGGTTGATGGTGCACGGCTACAAGCTGTGAGTAGAGTTGGTGACACTGCACCTGTTGTTATCACTTACCAAAAAGATGAAAAACTCACCAGATTCTTTGGATGGAATCTTCTGCAGATTGTGAGGCAAACTTCTGTCCCTGCACAAACAGATAAAGTGAGCAGATCAACAGCAGAACAAATCATTCACACAAAGACGATGAGTTCACGGAGAAAACTTACAAACTGTTCCAGCCTTTCAGCGGTCAGCTCTGAGCTCCAAACATCAGCAGCATCAGTCAGACTGTAGGATGGAAAACAGAAACATCAAATCACCCATGGCATGAGTAACCTGATCTCCTGTGAAGAAACTGGTGTCCTCAGTTCACTAAAGTTTACTGAGTGATGTAAACATGCACCTGTCCCAGCTGTTTTGGAACATGTGCTGCAGGCATCAAATAAAAATGAGTCATTAAAGATGATCAGATTAAAAAAATAAATGAATCTCTCGTCTTTGTGGTGTACTTAATTAAACATAAGTGGGAAATTAGTGTAATCAATCCTAATTTTGCTCTAATATGGAAAATGATGACCAAAAATACAAACTATGATGTAAATGAAAGGAGATGGATTAAATATGAGACAGATCAAGAGAGATTATGCATTTTTTTTGTTTTGTTTTACATATTTGTGTGAATAAAATCAAAATTTAGAAATAAAGGCGCAGAATTCTGAGATTTAAATTAGAATTCATTTGCCTTGAATCTCAGAAATCTTGTACTTCAAGTAACAACTTTATAAGACTTTCTGAAAGTTCTTTGATTTTTCCCAAAATTCTGACTCCTCACAGACTAAAAAATGTTCAATCTCAGGAGAAGGTTTCCTCCTCTTCAGTAATTCATAAGGATGTACAATTGGATCAGTGCAAGACCAGCAACTGCAGATATTGACATTTTTGCAATATTTACAGCTGATATATTAGCCATACATATTCCATATATCTGCAAAACACACACAAGCATCATCCTGCTTCACTTCATCATCAGTGAAGGGGTACACTTAAAAAACAATAGTTTCATTTTGTTTTCAAGAGAGAACATCTATTACATCTTAAAACCCCTTAGAAATAACTGCCACATTGAAAGCAACAAGTCCGTTTCTGTAAAGACTTTATGCTCTTGTCAAAAATATCAGCAATCATAGGAATACTGGCACACTGGATATTGGTAGAAATCCAAGATTGTGCATCCCTAGTAATTCATATTGATTTATCTTTGTTTTTCATTCCAAATTTAACAGCAGAAATGTACTTTTTTGGCATCATCCAAACAGCTTCTGGACTGTTTATGTTCCTGTTGGATGAACCCATGATTGTAATTTACCACTGAACCAACTCTCTACCATCCACCGTCACAGAAAATACACCATTTAGAAAAAAGAAAATCACTTTTGTCTTAAAGCACAAGAAAAACATTAATATTAGCACTTATTTAACTCGAATATGATGTATTTATGGGCTGTAGATGATAGATTCATTAGATTTTATTATAGAATTATCAAAATGAGATATTTGAGTTTATTTAGGAGAATGTTTAAAATAATGAAGAATCATAAATGCGAATACCTGGACTTATTAAACCATCATAAGTGAAATATTAAGTCAGCCTTTGTTCCTAGTGATAATAATGTGACAGAATTAGTGTAACATGGAACCAATAAGACCAATGGGAGAACCACTGGACCAAACCTCATTCAAAACAAAGACATTTTACATTTTTCTTGTAATTTTCTGTCTCGGTGGTACTGTGAGAATACATTTAACGACTCTGCCTGTCATATAAATAGTTATTATTTAATTCGGCATACAGTTTTTGTCAATAGGACCATTTTAATGAATGGTTTAAGCTCAAATGTCCTGTACTGTGCATAGTAAGCCCTTCGTTTGCTTGCACCACATCATGACGCCTCTAATAACATGATTCTGTCATGTCGATCTTCAGCACAGAAAAACGTAGAACATTATTAAAAATTTTAATAACTTTATGTGATGTTGGTGTTTCTCATACAGATGTTCTCCTTCATGTGTATCTGCACCGAACTCACCAGAAGAGCAACCCTCCGTCTGCCCTCTTTGTGTAGCAGATGTATTTACTCTGACTCTTCTTATCCTGGAGCACGGAGCAGAAAAATGTTTGATTCACATCCATGATCACAGTTCACTAACAAGGAAGAGGACAACAACAGTGCTTCTTCTTCTACGGTTACGTCACTGCCTCTTCTTCTTCTTCTTCTTTATTTCCGGCAGAGTCGACGCCGAAAAGGGGATTGCTGCCCTCCACTGGTCTCGTGTTTACCGACGCAGGGGTCTCCAACTTGACATTATTGTTATACCATATTCTACAGTAATTTAGAACTAAAATGACAACAATAGTGGTTTTACTTTGATAATTGGACTTCTCCAAGAAAAGGTAACAGTCAATTAATATTAGCTTGTGTTATCACTGTTCTTACTTTTTTGTCATTGTTGGCTCATTCTCCTGAAGAAAACAGTTTGTGTAAGATTCTTTTAAGTATTATATTTTTTAAAAATCATATTATTTCAGCTATCACACTATTTGAAGCCTCCAGCTTGGTAATGTTTGCTCAGTTATTTAGAACCCCAACCACAACAAAAGTGCTCATCCCCACAGTCATTGATAGAGAGAAACTGCTGTATTTTGAGTTTAAAAATATGTTTTTCTAAAAAAAAAAAGTACAAAAATGTATAAATAACTATCAAATATATGACATAAATTACATTTTAAAACAAAATGCCAAATAAGTATTATAAAATATATTTAAAGGAGACATATCATGCTTGTTTCTCCTTTCACTATGCCAGACTAGGATGCCTGTAAAGCATTTCTGCCCTCAGTACAAGTCATTTAGTTCCTTCATTGCCCCACAATAGCGTTCTCAAAATCCTCATTTTAGGCCATTAACAAGGTCTCGTTGAAACGCTCGGATCTGAGGATGACCTAAAGTTACCTCGCAACGTCACAGCCCTTTGTGCTCTGATTGGTCAGTTCTATCGGGGGTTGAGCCAGCCTGTCCTTCTTCTTCTACTGTATTTTCCGGCAGGCTCAAAGCAGCGACCGCGTATTGAGTCCCCCTACAGGCCAGAGCAGGTAATGAGTGAGTGTGAGCTAGGGAACTATAAACCCCTGCTGGACGGATGTGTTCCTCTGTGACGGTTTTGTGGCTAACGGACATCACAGAGGAGGAAGTGTTTTATCAGATTACTCCAATAACAAGAAAGGTACCTCGTGTTGTCACGACGTTTGAAATCTCGCGGACATCTCGCAATGACCTATTTTCAGAGGCATCAAATCAGAGGGGTGTAAGGTCTTGTTTTCAAATTTATTATATTATATGTAAGTATTAAATTCTGCATCAGCATGATATGTCTCCTTTAAAAGTAGTCGTCCCCTGCAGTCATGTCACTGGTGTTACCATGTGACAGAAGTCTTTTATTTTGGGAAGAGAAATCACTCTGATGAAATCTCTTGACTTCCTTTGACCTCTTTCTTGAAGATCTATGAAGAGGGGCCCTAGTACGAACATTGTCCTTTTCAGTTTTCAGAAATATTAACATTTATCTCATGATTTCATATGAAGCTTTTAGTTGACGTCACTGGTGTAACCAACTTTATTAGCAGGGAATTGCAAACAAATGAATACAAATGTATTTAGAAGACATAATTTAGTGAATAGATCAAGATTAGTAACATGCTGTGTCATGCTCTGCAGCTGCCATTTTGTTAAAGGACATTTTTTGTGAAACTGCCACTGGTGTTACCTTTCTTATGGGTAACAATAAGGAACACCAGTGACAATCAGATGAGTGGATACACTTTATTAAATGGTGTTTTGTGATAAATGTACCAAAACCCCCAAAAATCATTAAGCTTTCTTTTATGTATATTCATAAAGTCAATGGCATATGTAACAATGTAGTTAAAGTTTAAATGTTAAAAAAGAAATAAAACAAAAGACATTTTGCCATCCCCAAAATTCACTTTTCTGTAGAATGACCCTGTTACTCATTTTTCCACAGGCTCAGGTTTCACTTTCAGTGGAGAAATCATAAATATTTATTTGACATCATCAGGTTAGATGGTGGTCAGGGGCGTCTTCTCCTGACAGTTTTAAACTTTAATTATTTCTTTCCTGCATTCTGATCAGTTTTTATGCACATAGTTTTATAATAACAATGAGGTAGTCTTATGATCTTTGAGGTGCTTTTTGAAATCTCATCAATGTTTTGAAGATTATCTCACTTAAATAACAAATCAGTTTTTAGTTTCATGTCAATCTAGAAATCTTTTCAAAAACATGTCAGAAGAGCATGTAACAAAGTGACTAAAACACACCTGAGTCTGTAGTTACTGAATGAGAGAGAGAGAGAGATTGACAGCTATCACACACAGCAGACATGGTAAGACAAAAACAGTCACCTGATAACTTTGTGTAAAAAGCCCCACTTCAACAACCAGGTCACAGTTGTGCTGAATTTATCATCTCTTTCCTGTTTTTCTCATCTTTTTACAAAGCTTCATAACCGACCCACTCTGTTTTAAAATACTGAATCCCTTCACAGCAGCAGCTTATTCCTTAAAAGTAAGAGAGTTCATTAAAACATCGGCTGGATAAGCTACAGAAAAAGTTTTAAACAACACTGGGAAGCTCACAGCTAAAGCTGCAGCAGAATCCTGTTCTCCCTCTGCTGCAGGTCACACAGAGGTCATGTGGGGCACACATTGGGCATATTAATGTTTAGAAGATGTAAAAAAAATGAAGATATAATCATTAAAAAAGGAACACAACATGCATAAACAACATCAATAAATAAGAGTTTAATACAAGACAAAGAACCTGCTGTTCGCCTTTCTGTCCTGAGAGACTCTGGTGTGGGGCTTCAGCCACATGCAGCTCTGGAGCCTTGGGGTTTCTGACCCCTGCTCTAGGTCTTGTTATATTCTCCATTTTCATGCAGGAACTGCACCGCTGCCTTGGATATCATCTGATGGTTCTAATTATGAAAGAAAAAATAGAGAAAATCTCCAGTCCTTGCTCTGACAGTAGATGGTGTCTTTCTGTGTTGTAATCATTACGTTTAGGAACACATGCTTAACTTTTTCTGGCTGCCCACACTGACATAACCCTGTGTCTTGTTTTCCTGTTAGTAACAGATTCTGATTTAATCCACAGTGCCTGAGGCTCAGCCTGCACAGCTTGACAACATCTCAGCCAGATGTGATGTTACCAAAGCATTTCCTTTTTACTTTGGCTTGAGCTTTGGCTGTGAAGTAAAGTCTCCTCATATCCACTCTCTCCCAGCCTGCTGGCCTCTCCTTTATCAAACTCTCCTAAATTGGTCCCTTTAGCTCCACCCTCCCTGGGGGGTTTCAGTGCCTCTGTTCCTCCTCCTGGAGTCCTGCAGTGCTGGTAACATCTCCACCTCGTGAGCAGAGTCATGTGGCTTCAGCTCTGTGACACCTCAGTCCTGAAGTTTCAGGAACAATGTGACCAGAGCACCAACCGACTCAGTGATGAGAAAAATAAAACAACAAACGCAAGTAATTACTCACAATTTGAGGACTCTGGCACATAATTGCAGCCTTTCAAAGTTCCTATTTAAATCATTTTTTTCCCAGTTTTTGAAGTACAAAACACAATTTGTCATATAAAATGTAAATAAAACTGAATTCAAGGATTTGTAATCCCTTTCAAACCTCAATTGAATTGAATACACTACAAAGACAAGATATTTAATGTTTAAACTGATTTATTCTTACAATTTATACTCATTATGAAATATATGCCTGAAACACATTACAGAAAAGCTGTTTGCCACATTTTCCCCTCATCATCACAGATGCTGCCTTTGCTCTGATAACAGTCCAACAGTCTGGATGGTCCTTTTCCTCTTTTGCCTGGAGGACACCACATCCATGATGTCCAAAAAGTGAAGTTGTTCTTAAACTGTTTATTTACTCTCAGTAGTTCTCAAAGTGAATGAACCTCGAGCCATCCTTGCTGCTTAACACCCAACCATAAAATTTGGTCAATCAACCTAAGGGATGATTGAAACAGTTGTTTTTGAGCATTCCTCCACTTTGATGGTCTTTAGTTGTCCCTTTCCTAGCTTGCTTGGAACATGTTGCAAATCCAAAATCTAAAATAAGTGAATATTAAAAAAAAAACATTTGAGTTAATCAGCTAGAACTTTGGATATCTTGTCTTGGTAGAGCATTCACATAAAAAGATTTTGCAAATCATTGTTTCTATGTAAATTCTACGCAACTTCACAACTCCATTTGGATTAGGATTAAAACATTTTTAAAAAACATTTTCAGTCTGTCCTGAGAGGTTTCTACAAATTTCATTCATTTAATTTATTAACTTAACTCAGTCTTTGCATTTAAAAATCATCCATTTTTATTTTGATTTAGAGGATTTATTGTCAAGAGTTTCAAGAGGCATCATTTATAAAAGTAAAGATAAATTATTTAAATAAATACAAAAACAAAATAATTGGTTTAAAAGGTATATTTGTGGATATGATTTCCTCCAAACACAATGGTACCTGCACATACATCCGTATTTATTACCATATATATGCAGTTATAACATTTAATATGAGCTCTTTATTTTTCAGTTGACCATCAGTGGACATTGGCTTTAACCCTTTCATGCATGATTTATTAAATCACAACTGAATTATATTTAAAATGTTTATTTTACTTTGAAAAAAGTTTAAAATGTTTTTTTAAATGTTATTTTCTGAGGGAGTTATACATCAGTCCACAGTGGACACCATTAATGGAATTTGTAAAAGATCCACAAACACATTTATTTATTAACATTTATTATGACTAAATTATATGAACATGACAACAAAAATAAGAAAAATATCATGTCTGCCACTCCCCTCTGGAATTTTGTCAGTCACCCGGTAGCTTTTGCTCGCCTTAAGTCGCTCTGAGAGAAAACATATTTAAGAGGAATAAGTTTTTGCAGTTAATGTAAATACACTGCAATAACTCAAACTTTAGACAAATTTCATAACAAAAAGACAAACATGCAAACCAAACGGCTCTCCTGTCCTCACATAGGCCTCTGCTTTTATATTAACCAATAAATAAGAATGTTAGCATTGAATTAAAATTCAAAGTTCGAGGTTTATTTAATATTGCTTCTCAGATGCTCTTTCCATCAACATTCTAAATAAAAATATACAAAAGCTTAATTTTTGATCACAAAAAATACAAAATACATAATTTTACGTATTAAGTGTTCCAAACATCTTATTAAATTAGAATATATATTTTTTATCTGTCTGATTCTTTTTCCTGAAGAGTGTGATGCATTCCCCCTTCATCAACTATTTTCAATTCACGAGGTAATATGACAAAAAGATACAAAAGTAATATTTTTATGGAACTTGAGAAGACAGTTTGGAGCTCACCACCTGGTGGTTGGGACGTAGTACTGCAACCTGAGTGCTATAAAATATATTCAAAATATCTGCCCCCTGTAGTGACCACCTACATGAAATGATGTAATATTCAACCAAAACATGGTCCAATAATCATACAGTGGCGGTGAGACCCCTAAAGATGGTCACTGGTGACTTAAATAAGGGGGCAGGTCACTGTGTGCGCTCCTGGATCCACTGACTGAACCTGCAGGAGTATTTGTTTGGGCTAACGGTTGAAAATGCTCTGCCTGGGTATCTGATTGTCTTCCATAAATGCTCCAGCTTTTTCTTCCAGCCGTAGACGGTGAAAATATCAATGATGCCCACGAAGTAGCGTTGACCTGGCCCGTCGATCACATGGACGGCGTTTTTGCAGTTTGGCAGCAGCCTGCGATGATGGTCCCTGAAGTCCTGAAGCTCTGTGTCACTGGTGTCCTTTGGCACAGAGCTGTCCAGCTCCTGGAGGGGGATCTCCTCTCCCGCTGATCCCTGAGGCTGATCCATTTCTGCAGCTGCCTCTCTGTTCTCCAGTAAGGGGGCAGTGGGAGGGTCTTCCTCAGTCGGACTCTCATCAAAGTCGAAAGACCTTCAGGACAGACAAAGACAAAGAATCAGACGGTGCTCATGCAGGATCTGTGTAACTGGCCAAGAAAATGTAATGACATGGCAAGCAGATAAACACTATACTTTAGACCAGTGGTTCTCAACCTTTTTGGGGTCTGCGTGTTTATGATCTACCGAAATATATAAAGGGAAACTCGGTATTTTGCCCTATATGAGGTTGCATGCTGAACATATCTCTGACAAAATCGCCATTTCGCTATATTTTTTCATCCATCGAGTGTTATCATAAAGTCAGCTCATCTAAAGTCTTCAGGTGGGTCAGCTGACCTGGTAAACAAACTTTCTTATGATCCTAAGGCAGCCCTCTTTACCGAGCGCAGAGGCAGAATATTTATCTGATGCCGAAGAGTCAGACTACGACGACCTGTTTGAGTCTGAGTGCACGGACGAGGAGCTCCATGAGAGAAGAATGGAGAGGGAGAGAGACGAACAGCTGGCTCGAGAACAACAAACAGGAGCACGTCCACGACTCAATGCTAACTGGTGTGCACTTGTGGACAGTGTTCGCCTATAGCAACAGAAGAGGAGTGTGTTTGCTGCTCAGAGTGGGACTTGAAACCGGCTGACACGCGTATGGATCTATCCAGGAATATATGTCTGACTACTCTGGAGGATTTCTCTGCAATGACAAACCGAGCTGTGGTAGAGACGAGCGATTTTGCAGAGATTACGTCCCGCGCTGAAGCTCCCTTGCCGTGGCCCCCGCTAAGTGTGGCTAAATCGGTTGGATGTAAATAACTTCTGAAGGACTCCGAGCTGCACGATGTTTGTCTGAGTGAGTATATGAGCATGCACAAACCTAAAAATAAGGTCCAGGTGTCAAAATACCGGAGTTTCCCTTTAAGATGTTAGTGTTGTGTTAAAAAACTATATTCATCAGATATCTTAATACAAATGACGTAAAGACATGTGATTCATGTTTTTGTCACTTATCCTACGCATAATTCAGACACCCAGTGTTGATCGCCCCACTGCACGCTCTCTCTCTTACATTATTTAATGTGTGTAAAGGCAAAGTCAACAAAAAGTCTTTACTGTAGGAAAACAAGGGTAGCATTTCTTAAAGGATAACTTCGGTTCCTGCAGCTTTTACATTGTTTATAGAATGAAGAACAACAATATACTCACCCAGAAGGTTTTCCTGATGCAAACGGTGCTTCGGGAGATTTTTAGATCCAAAATCGAGCAGCGGACACTGATATAATGGTAGCCTGTAGGGCATAGATCGCCGCTCCTAAAAACTGCATTAATCGTCCAAAAACTCATGTTTTTCACCAATATTCCATCATGATTCACGCCGAATGGACGGCCATTGCAGCCTGTGTCTCTCCACACAGCGCTGTGTGGCTGAACCAACGAGTTTGTTTACATGCTCTTCGCGCATGACAAGAGTGCGGCTCATTGTTTCAGGGCAGCTACAAATCGACTTTCTTCTTCCAGTTTTGTGCAAAATGGACGAATATCTATGGGATGAAGATGTTGTGGACGAGAACTTTGAATATGATGGACGTCCTTACAGTTTGGAGCCAGATTATACAGATAAGGAGCTGATAGAAATGAGGAAGCGATCTCAACGCTCCAGAGAGTACTGCGCATGCGCGAGGGGCATACAAACAGACTCGTCTGTTTAGAGGTTAGTTCAGCCACACAGCGCTGTGTGGAGAGACACAGGCTACAATGGCCGTCCATTCGGCGCGAATCATGATGGAATATTGGTGAAAAACATGAGTTTTTGGACGATTACTGCAGTTTTTAGGAGCGGCGATCTATGCCCTACAGGCTACATTATATCGGTGTCCGCTGCTCGGTTTTGGATCTAAATATCTCCCGAAGCACCGTTTGCATCAGGAAAGCCTTCTGGGTGAGTATATTGTTGTTCTTCATTCTATAAACAATGTAAAAGCTGCAGGAACCGAAGTTATCCTTTAATAACCCCAGGCCCACTGGAACAGAAGATGACTCATAATTTGAAAAGGATTCAGATTGTGCTAAGTATGTATTAACAGCCCCATGCAGTAACTTTAAACAAGGAAAACAGGAGTGAGATTTCTTATCAAAATACAATAAATGACACTTTAAAACATGTAATTTAAGAAAAAAAAGTCATGTTACATGCAATTACACCACGGACCATATGGGTCGGTTGAGGGTACTAACAAGGAAGAGTCGGGCAGAGCTCACCCACCACCAGTTAGGTTAGCTCAAACAGTGGGAGTCAATAGGTAGAGTTAGCCTGCCTCTGTCTACAGTCATCTGATAACTTCTTCAGCAACTCTAAATGGTCCTGTGTGCTTGTTGTGACTCATTTTTCACCGCATTATTTAACATTGTCTTTTGTTAGACTACGATTAGCAATTTATCTAACTTTTCAAAAGAAATACATAGAAACTAAACAACAGGGTGCATGTACAAACTACTGCGGTCATGCTTTGTTTAGCTGACCAACTTAGAAAAATGACTGTAGGCAAAGGCAGGCTAATGCTAACCACTGTCTCACAGTGTTTAAGCTAAGCTAATTAGTGGTGGTTGAGCTCTGCCTGTCTCTTCCTTGTTACTGCACTCACAGTTGAAAAAAAAGGTGTCTGTCTGCTTGTCATGGACTCGGGAGAGAGGCAAGACACGAAAAAAAGGACGTTGATGCATCCCTTTAGAGCTGCCATGTGATTGTGAGCCATTTAGATTTGTATCATGCAAGTTGGATGGGCCTCATGAATTTTCCTTGATGATAAAACCTTCAAGATCTTTATTGATACCATGCTAAGTACCTAACCACATGTGTTAACTGAAACATTTCTGCTTCTTGCAAAAAAAAACCCCCTACATTTTAGGTAGAAACATTGCAAATATTTCAACCATTTAAAGCAGAATGGACCTCCATTTTTGTTTTGCAGTAACAGTTCCCCGGTGTTAGCCACCCAGTTGTTTTGACTTTTAACACTGTTAAAAAAAAACATTATTTAACTCAGTCATCTCAACTGGTCTGGCTTCTGGACCCACCATCAATCACCCCTTAACCCTTTCATGTATGTTGTCTGCTACAATGTTCAGATATTTAAAACACATTTTAAACCATTTAGGTTGTAGTACTAAGTCCCAACCACCAGGTGGTCAACTTCAAATCATCATCTCAAGTCCAGTAAATAAGATTTTTTAAAGAATCTTTTTACCATTTACAGATATTGCATCATAAATCCAAAATGGCCAACACAGGGGGACATGCACCAAACTCTTCAGGAATGAGTGTTAGTTCCCTCAATTTTCAGACAATCAGTTAAAAATATAAATTTGTATATAATTTCATAAGGTAATAGGAACAATTTAATGGATATTTCAGAAGTACTTTTTTTCATTTTGACCCCTTAATTCCTGCCAGCTCCAGTGGACATTCTGCTCTAAAGGGTATATTCTGCATATTATCTCTAATTTTGTGTTTTTTTGTTGTTGTTGAAAATGTTAGTTTAATTCACAATTAAATAGTTTAATCAAACAGCAATATTAAATACATTCCAGATTATTGTTTTCATTGGTTAATATAAAAGTGGGGCCTCGTGTGAGGACAGGAAAGCCTCTGTGTTCAAGAGGACAGAGCATGTTTGTATTTTTGTTTTTTAAAGTTTGATTACTACAGTGTTATTACAATTACTGTAATAACATATTCCTCCAAAATTGTTGTTTTCTCTCAGAGAATCTCAATGCCAGCAAGAGCTACAGGGAGACTGAGAAATTTTCAGAAGATAGTGACAGCATCACTTGATATTTTTCCTTTTCGTAATATGCATATCACTTACTTTTACTAAATGTTAAAGATCTGTGTTTGTGGGTCTTTATGAAATTGCATTAATGGTGTCCGGTGTAGTAGACAGATGCATAAATCCCTGAAAATATAGCAATTTAAAAAGCATTTTTGGCTATGATTTTGAACCTGTTTGAAAGTAAAAGAAACATTAAGAAATGATCCGCCAAGATTTAACAATTCATGCATGAAAGGATTAACGTCAAACTGTGACCTTAATCAAGGAAAATGTTTTATTTCTCATGTTTATTTAATGAAAAGATGCTGCACTTTGAACTTGAGATAGTACATCACAGCACACTAACTAACAAAAAGTTTAGTGATAAACTAAAATGATCAGCAGGTGGCGACACTAGGGAAGGAAACAGTCCCTATTACACTCAATGAACTGTTTTTTAACTCACATAAAAAAGTGCATCTTGGGACACAAGATTTCAAAATTGTAAATGTTACTGTAGCTGTGATGACCCTGCATCAGTGAACACATACATAATGATATTCAGTTAATTAAGTTTAAATATGCCAGTGATCATCAGGCTGTACAACATTAACTTCAGCCTTTTTTTCATGCCCAATTATGAAAGAAGTCTATTTACTGAGGATTTGTTTCCAAAATGTCTAAAAAACATGAAGCTTTAGCCAAATACTTCCTTATTGAATATCTAACAAACACCTTTCTATTAAAATGTGTGTCAATTAGCATTACAGGGTGTTATCACCACATGTTGTTGAGGAGTGTGAATAGAAGGCACTCACTGTAAATAAACCCCCCTTCAAAATAAAATCACAGCAGGTAGTGCATGTGCCTCAGAGAAAGGTATCTGGTTCAGTCCCTGGGTCGCCCTTCTGTGTGGAGTTTGCATGTTCTCCCTGTGCATGTAACCGGGCTTCCCCCACAGACCAAAAACAAGCTAACTAGTTGATTCCAAGTTGCCCTTTGATACGTTGTGAGTGTGAATGGTTTACTGTCTCTCTATGTGTCCTGTGATTGGTTGGTGACCAGTTCAGAATGCAGCCCGCACCTCACCCAATGCCAGCAGGTTCCAGCCCCATGCCCAGTGACCTCAAAAGGGAGAAGCAGGCAACAGGCAATGGATGGATTGGATTTCTTCCCAAATTATTCTCTTTGCCCAGGGAAAGGCTCATGACCCACCAGTTGAGAATCACTGATTAACAAACACCTCAGTTTGAGGACGGGGCGTATTTCCCAAGAGCAGCAGCAGCTTGTAAGTGTGTTGGTGAGATCAGTGACGGACACTCAGTACGCCATGCTGTAAGTTCACTTGTTTCTACCTGTGGGTGATGATCTTAAACCTATGACGATGTGTCTATGAAGCTATCTCATGTCTATCTCAGATTCATTAACACACTGTAACACAATGTCAAGCCTGGCCTCTTTTTTAGCCTGTAATCTGAAGCTGCTACATTTACATTAAATTATGTTTGTGCCAATTTCAGCAAGAAATGTCATTCTATTTGGAAACTGACAATCAATATCTCTTTGGGAGCACCACAACATTGTGAAGACAATTAAAAACTAGGGTTGTAGTTAATTAAAAACTAGGGTTTACTAGACCATATTTTGAAAAACAATATTAGCAAAATTACTATTTATAAAATGTATAAGAAAAACACTCACCGTAATAAAAAAACACGATGACAACAAAAAGAACTAGACAAAAATGAAAGAAGAGACCGGCAAGAAAACACTACAGATTGATACTAATGTCATTATTTACAAAAAAAAATATTCACACAGAAAAAAACAGATAAACCACCAATAAATGAATTACATGTTTGTTTGTGAATCCTCTTTCTGCTCTACTGCTCAGTCAGCTCACTTTCCATACCCCCATTTACTGTAATGTTGCAAAAGAGTTGCAAAAGAGGAAGTATGGTCACCCCTCTGAAGATGAACTAGAAACTAAAGAAGCGTTACCATGCATTGCACTTTTTAAAAGACAACATTTTGACATACTTTGTGGTGCGAACAACTAGGTTAGCCAGAGATTGTTTCCCCTCCAGCTCGTCTCTGTGCAGAGGCTGATGAGCCAGCAGCAGGCTGTAGTCCAAAACGTTCAGCTGCTGGAGAAACGCAGCATCCAGTTTCACCTGACTGTTGAACCAGGTTTTCTCACCATCTGCAGGAAGATCACGAGCATAAGGGACAGGATTAGGGCAGGGGATGAGGAGACTTCTTCTGTTTATCATGCCAAGAAAAAAATTGAAATGATGAGAAACCTTTTCACCTTTATTATAGTAAACAGGAGCTTGTTTAATCTGTTTGACACCAAAATAAATAATATTCATGTGGTAGAAGAAATGATCAGGACTTATACCTAATGTGATGTTCTGTCCTTCAAAGTTATTATCCTTCAGCACCTTGATGATCTGTTTTCCCCCGGTGTCGGGGTTTGTCCATCGACCCACTTCACATCCTTTAATGTCGTACCTGCAAATCCACACCTCAGCTTAAGACACTCAAAAGTGTGTCCTGTATCAATCAAGTCTCAGCCAATTCAGTCTTTTCTAGAAATCATTTTTCCAGGGTGCCCCCCACCCCCAACACACACACACAGTTGTACCTTATGCCAAGTACAATTACCTTGATTGCTGTGTTTATGCCTCTTAGGCCCCAGAAGTCTCATTTACAAGATGTTCAGTCTATGACTGTGACAAATCTATGAAATATCATACAAGTTTTGACATTCTTAGAAATAACGACAAAGTAATCATAGAAAAGCACAATGACACCCACAGATTCCAGTGTCGTGTGAAGTTACAATATTGGTGTAGGCAACTCTCAGGTGAGTCTTCTGAAAAACAAGATTAAGTGTTGATGACCAACATCTATAGATCCACAGTATCATATTGAACTGAACATTTATTTACTATATTTCTAACTCTCAGGCATGAACTTTGTCCGCTGGCTATCTTTTAAGTCTGGCTGTTATGTAGTGTCTCACCGTCATACAGTTATGGTTTATATTATTTTTATTATTATTATTTTACTCTGCTTTTTGTATAAATACATTTGTAGATTTACTGTTTAAGTAGCCTAAGTTTAATTTTGCCATTTTTTGTTATTTCTTTTGTCACCACGGTTTTGATTATTCCTGCACTTGCATTAATGTATCTACTGTTATATGGCTAAGTGTGCATTAGTTACCAAGTAGGCTTTCATTTTATTTCATGTTTGGTTTTTGTTCACTAACAAGGTAGAAGGAAGCTAAATAATTTTCCAGAACAATTCAAGCTTTTCCAGGACATTTTTGTCCTAATTTTTAATATGTTTTCCATGACTGGAAAATTGGTCTATCATTTTCCAGGTTTTCCAGGACGTGCGGGAACCCTGTTAGCCTTTGAAATGTGGGTAAACAAGCTAGAATGGAGACTGCAGAAAGCATCTATGGCTCAATTAAATATTCTCAAAACTAATGTTAAAGTCAAAGATACTGCAGTTATTCTGGTCAGAGATAAAAACAAGCTGTAAACTGTACCTGATGTTGATCCTCTCGTCCGGGAAAAACACACTCTGCATCACTATGAAGTATTTCTGTAGGGCAGACAGACACAACACTCTTACACGTGGAGCTGCAGGCTCAGGGTGAACGTATAACCTGCCTTCATTGTATTTTTAGTACCTTTTCCTCACTGGGGATTATGATCCTATAGACACCTGCAGAGTGGAAAAAACAAGCGTATGATCAGAACACAGCACGTGTTTTGATCAACTTTTTGGTAATCTCCTTTTTACAGCATGATCAACTAATAGGACAAAGGGACATTGTCATGGGTGTATGGACCACGACCAGATGTATCCAGACATAATTAGACGACAGGGCTCATTCATCCTTGTTTATGCCTTGTGCCTCTAAGGGGATGTTTACACAAGGCCTAATACGGCCAAATCCAAAAAGTTTTCATTACGTTTTGGCCTCGCGTTTACATGGGAACGGTATATGGAGTGCTAGAGACGCTGATGTACTCTTTCACATGAAGGCATACAACAACAACAACAGCTTCGGCCGTCTACCGAGTAACATGTGTGCTGCTTACCGTGCTCGGTTTGTTATCCAGACAAAGCTATCCAGACAGATTTCTGAACAGATTTGCTGTCCAGACAAGAAAGTCCTGTGTCTTTGTGTGTCCACTCGCCATTGTTTGTGAAAAGTTTTTCTTCGTATGTGTGTTGTAGCAGTGCTGTTTGATTGCAAACCTTCATCGCCATCTACTGGTACTGGCATGCGGTTTCATTCGTTTCTAGCATCTCTGTCTAAACGCGGATCGAGTTTTAAAAATGCAAAGAAAGAACTTTTGCATTTTAGGTCACAGTATTTCCACGTAAACATGGCCTAAAGCTCCACCCTTCTTCCACACCTGGACACCAGTGCTGCCAAGTCCTTTGGCCCAACTTTGGGCTTGTTTTGTAACATGTAGTTGCTTATTTGTTCTTGCTCATCTGTCTGTTTTAATCCACCCTGATTATCTCCCAGTTCCCCACAAGAAAGCAAAACATGAGTGTTTAAGGTAGTTTGTCCTCCCCAAAACCCCCCATGTGCTGGTTAATGCACAGTCGCCTCTGCACGTTTGGAATTGGATATGTCTGTCTTGGTACCAGGAGTGTCCAGCAGTGTTGCCAGATTTTTCTACTGCAATAAGCAATCAGGTCGATAAAAACAAGCAACCACCAGCTAGATTTTTTTTTCTAATGCCTAATTGCCTTTATATTGATAGTTGAATGTAGATCAGATCCCTCCTGGGTTTTTGAGCACAACAAGCCCAAATGAGCAGCTGCACTTTTGGAACAAGCCTAACAAAAAACACAACCCGCAACTGCCAATGTTTAAGAGCAACTTTTCAAAAGATGAAGCCCAAAGTTGCTCGTACCTAACAGAAGGACTGTTTCTTATCTCTAGCCTTCAAAAAAATTAAGCTCTTGGTTATATTGCATTTCAACCTCTTTTAGATCATTTTAGACTGTTTTCATCTTGTTTGGCCTCAGCCTTTGTGCTTTCTTGTCCCATTTGCTCATTTTTATTTTTTGTTGTATTCCATATAGGGGCCTTCTTGACATTTTTGAAGATGTGTTTGTGTCATTGTCACAGCATTTTGACTTGACTTGACTTGATTAGGGGCGTCATGCACTAAGAGCCCTGGACTACACTGTTTCATTTAATCCAAAATAAGTGCTGTAAGGTCAAAATCAGCATCTCTTTGCTAAACTGGAGAACCTAATTTCTTGAGTCCTGGTGCTTTTGTTGAGATTTTCACGGTGGTCTAGGTTTGACTGGATTCTTCTCTTACCCAGAAATCTCACGAGGAGTGAGTGGGGGTATTTTTCCAGGTGGTCCATGTACGCCTGCAGGTTGGATAGCAGGAACTGAACTTCTTGTCTACTTTGGGTCTTCAGGAAGTATCTTTTGTCATTCCTGAAATTTGAAACAGCTTCATTATCACACTGGAGTGCAAACACTGAATAATCCTGAAAATGTCTTAAAAATTTGGCTCACATGGTGGAGAAATGTCTGTATTGATACCCATCTGTTTAGATCTTTTTATCTTTTATGTCAACAAGAACACCTAACTGAGTCTATCATGTTAAATTTAAAGCAAAGCATTATAATGAGGTGTTTGCAAGTTGTATGAAATGGGCAAAATTAACCCTTTAATGGATGGTGTCCAGACATGGGCAGATATTTGAAATACATTTATGAGTATTTAGGTTGTAGTACCACGTCCCAACCACCAGATGGTGTACTCCAAATCATCAACACAAGTTTCCTAAAAATATTATTTATGTATCATTTTGTCATATTACATCATAAAAACAAAATGGTCGAACAAGGGGGAAATGCTCTCCTGGAATAAGTGTTAAACCCCTTTATTGTAAAAGAATAAGACAAGTCAAAGAATGTATTCTATTTTAGTAGGATGTTAGGAAGACTTATGCAGATTTGAAAACTAATATTCTTGTATATTTTTTGTCTGTGACCAAAAATTCATCTGTCTGCTCTAGTGGACGATATTCATTTAAGGGTATATTTAGCATATTATGTCTAATTATGTAATTTTTATTTAAAACTTTGGTGTTATTCCTCAGTAATTCTTAAATTAAAGAGCAATATTAGATACACTTCAGAGTTTGAATCTATCTCAATGCCAATTCCCTTATTTATTGGTAAATATAAAAGCAGAGGCCCACGTGAGGACAGGATAGCCTTTTACTGTGCAGGGGAACAGTGAATGTTAGCATATTTTTTTAAAACTTTGACTTGAGTTCGAGTTATTACAGTGTAATTACGCTTTCTTTAATAACATATTCCTTGATATACCATGTTTTCCTTTGGAGAGACTCAAGGCAGCATGAGCTACAGGGTGACTAAGAAAACTCCAGAGGGGAGTGGCAGACATGATATTTTCTAATTTTGGTCATATTCACATCATTTAGTCTTAAAAAATGTTTGTGAAAGTTCCGTAAATGTTATCCAGAGTTGTGTACGGCTGCATTACTCTCTTTCTCTCTCTCTCTCTCTCTCTTTCTCAGTATGTATATATATATATACATATATATATATATATATATAGATATATATATATACATATATATATATATATATATATACATACATATATATATGTGTGTGTGTGTGTGTGTGTGTGTGTGTGTGTGTGCGTGTGTGTATTGGCCATGATTGACAAACTCGTTTGAAAGTAACCAAACATGCACAAATGTGGCCCCATACTCTTCCATGAGTCAAAATGTACTCTTTTAGAATGAATGTGTTTTTCTCCCACTTTTGCCTAAGCATAATCATTTGTATTATTACCAGCAGTTCATTTTGACTACAGAAGAATGATTTCATGCTTCAAATAGGCTTTTTTCAGTTTAGAACAATTTTTGAACATTTTGATAGCTTGAATATTAAAGGGGACATATCATGCTTCTTTCTTCTTTTCACTATGCCAGACTAGAATGCCTGTAAAGCATTTCTGCCCTCAGTACAAGTCATTTAGTTCCTGCATTGCCCCACAATAGCGTTCTCAAAATCCTCATTTTAGGCCATTATCAAGCTCTCGTTGAAAAGCTCGGATCTGAGGCTGACCTAAAGTTACCTCGCAACATCACAGCCCTTTGTGCTCTGATTGGTCAGTTCTATCGGGGGTTGAGCCAGCTTGTCCTTCTTCTTCTACTGTATTTTCCGGCAGGCTCAAAGCAGCAAGCGCGTATTGAGTCACCCTACAGGCCAGAGCAGGTAATGAGTGAGTGTGAGCTAGGGAGCTATAAACCCCTGCTGGATGGATGTGTTCCTCGGTGAGGGTTTGGGGCTAATGGACATCACAGAGGAGGAAGTGTTTTAATGATTACCCAATAAAAAGAAAGGTACCTCGTGATGTCAATGACATTTGAAATCTCGCTGGACATCTCGCAATGACCTATTTTCAGAGGCATCAAATCTGCTCTAGGATATCAACAGAAAAATACAATATCTAATTTTTGAAAATTAAGGGGGTGTAAGGTCTTGTTTTCAAATTTGTTATATTATATGTAAGTATTAAATCATGCATCAGCATGATATGTCTCCTTTAAATTAGTTTGGGTGACCATACGTCCTCTTTTGCCTGGGTATGTCCTCGTTTTTGGTCATAATATTATGTCCTATGAGATTTAATAAAATTACCTAAAATGCCCAGCTTCCAGTACTACCCTATGGTCACCCTAACTTATCAGTGCAATTAAGTGTTAATAATTCATGCATGAAGGGGTTAACTCCTGGTGACTACACAAAGTTCATGAAACACGCCCAAAGCACAGAGACTGCCCCTGCCAGGTGAGCTTTGCATGGATGTTTGAGCTAAAACAGATACATTTCTCTACTGACATAAATTATGATGAACTGATGATGAAGAGCTGAGCACGAAAATCTAGACTGGGACGACTCCCAAAAATCCACGTCAATATATTGCCTAAGAAATCTTAAATTGGTGTGGTATGTGACGCAGCTTGATTGTAAACCGTCAGAAGTTCAGGTGTAGTTGGATGTTAGCGTGTAATGAAGGATGTGGCTCACGTGACAAAGAAATTAGCCCTGCTCTTGGAGTTGCTGACAAACTGAAGGTAGCAGTCGTCGGAGCAGAGGGAGGTCACATACTCTTCCTCTGTGATGTCCAGTGAATGCCTCAGTTTAGCAAACACAGGTGCTGCAAAGGTCTGCAGCTCAAAACCCTAGAAAGGCAAAGTAAAGACAAGTTTAGAATGATATTTTTCACTTCATGTTTGAGAACAATGCACTCCAGGATGATGGGATAAATTAACAGTAAGTAGTTCATGCCATTGAAATAATAGTTGCACAAACTTAATTAGTTGGTTAGTTGTTAATCATTTGATTTTGGCCTTTTTTAAAACTTAATTCTATTAAATCCAACAGTATTTGGATGCACTGACTTCATTAACCCCTATGTGCATGGTTTCTATGGTTAGCAGATATTTAGAATACTTTTATACCATTTAGGTTGTAGTACCATATCCCAACCACCAGGTGGTGAACTCAAAATTATTGCATGAAGATCCATAAAATATCTTTTTCTTGTATCTTTTGTCATTTCGCATCATAAGTCAATAAAGGCCACCAAAGGGGGAAATGCACTAGGTCCTTCAGAAAAAGTGTTAAATCCTACTCTCAAAGAATCAGACAGTTAAACAATATATTCTAATTTAAATGCTGTTAGGAACACTTTGCATATGCAGAGTATAAAAATACTTGTCTTGTGTATTTGACAAAAATCCATGTATCCTCTCCAGTTAAAGGAAAAGTTCGGTTCCTGCAGCTTTTACATTGTTTATAGAATGAAGAACAACAATATAAATAAACTCCAGATTTAGAATTTATCTCAATGCTGAAACCCTTAATTATTTATAAATATAAAAGTAGATGTGAGGACAAGAATGTTTTTCACCGATATTCCATCATGATTTGCTCGAAAGGACCGCCATTGCAGCCTGTGTCTCTCCACACAGCCTTATTGAAATAAGGTTTCTGCTGACCTCCAGCCTGCAGGAAGTTTGTTCTAGAGTACCTGACCATAGTAACTGAAAGTCTTCTTCCAGTTTTGTGCAAAATGGGCCGAATGTCTATGGGATGAAGATGTTGTGGAGGAGGACTTTGAATATGATGGACGTCCTTACAGTTTGGAGCCACAGTATACAGATATACAGATAAGGAAGCGTCCAGAGAGTACTGAAACAGCTCGTCAGTTCAGAGGTTAGTTCAGCCACACAGCGCTGTGTGGAGAGACACAGGCTGCAATGGCGGTCCTTTCGGAGCAAATCATGATGGAATATCGGTGAAAAACATGAGTTTTTGGACGATTAATGCAGTTTTTAGGAGCGGCGATCTATGCCCTACGGGCTACAATTATATCGGTGTCCGCTGCTCGATTTTGGATCTAAATATCTCCCGAAGCACCGTTTGCATCAGGAAAGCCTTCTGGGTGAGTATATTGTTGTTCTTCATTCTATAAACAATGTAAAAGCTGCAGGAACCGAACTTTTCCTTTAACTAAAGCATATCATGCCTGAGTACGTATTTTTTAATTTAAAATATTTGAGTTATAAAGATGTTAAAAACAATATTAAATAAACTCCAGATTTAGAATTTATCTCAATGCTGAAACCCTTAATTATTTATAAATATAAAAGTAGAGGCTGATGTGAGGACAAGAAAGCCGAACCCATAAAGACAAACAGTGTCTCATGACCACTCTTATTGAAATAAGGTTTCTGCTGACCTCCAGCCTGCAGGAAGTTTGTTCTAGAGTACCTGACCATAGTAACTGAAAGCTCCTTCACTTTGTTTTGGTTTGAGGGATGTTAAGAAGGCCCTTCCTGATGATATGATTGATTTAGCTGGACTGGTTTCAGATCAACCAAATGCTCTGGTGCCACACCATGGGAGGGCAGTTCAGTCTGGAAGGACTTGGGTTTAGGGCTGAAGGGTGGCTGACTCAAGTCATGACCAAACCATGTTTGGTTTCATAGCTTGAGAGGTGCCAGCTGACTTCCTGGGCACCACGAAACCACCCTTGAGCAAGGCACTGAACCCTAAATCTGCTTGGACCTTTTTCTTCTGAACTATAGAGCAACACTCTGCTATGTCTTCATTAATACATGAATGTAGGACCTTTTTTTTTTTTTTACATTTTCATGTGTAATCAGTGGAGCATGATTCAACAATGGAGTGTAAGAAAATGAATTTCCCATGAGGGGTAAATAAAGTATGTCTTTACTTTGATACCGTAATAAAACTTCAAAATAAATTCTTTGATGGATGGGGAGCCAGTGGAGAATTTTAAGCTCAGGGGTTAATGTGCTGTACTCTTGGTGATCCAGGTCTCTGGCTGCAGCGTTTTGGATCAATTGGAGATTTTTGATCGGTCTTTTAGGAAGTCCAGCATAGAGGGCGTGCAGTAGTCTAATCTGCTCAATATAAAAGCTTGGACCAGTTTTTCAGAGTCGGCCATGTAGCTCAGAAGTTTTGAAATATTTTCTCAATGCTAAAAAGTTGTTTTTTGTAACAGCAGCAATTTCTGAAAGGTTAAATCTGAATCAATCATGACACCAAGATTTTTGATTTACTCATTTTGTTTGAGAGGATACGAGGACAAAGTGGAGATAAAGTCTTGTCCCTATCTCTGCGGACCTATGATGAGCCATGGGCTTATTTCACCAATGAGCTACAGGATTGAGGTTTTCAGCAGAGAGAGGGAGAAAGATAACGGAGTATCATTTGCATATGAATGATATAAATCATTGTATTTGTGTATGAAAGAACTAAGAGGGAGCATCAGCAGACTAATTAACAGAAAAACAAGAACTGACCCTTGTGGCACTTAGCAGTCGATGTAAAATTTCTCAGATAGGAAAGACCCATCCCCCTCTCTCTCTGTGAGAGGGATGAGTCCAGTTGACACAATTAATACTAAAATCTAAATCTAAAATCTAAAATAAATCTAAATGCTAAATTAAGGTGATCTACAATAACTGTGTGCACAATTGATAGCAGGAGGAAAAGTGGTGGGGACCGCCCTCTTTAAAAGAAGCTTTTGCATGTGCTATTGGCTGTTAGCATAGAGAGTTTGGGTGAGCAGAGAGGCCGTAAATATAAAATAAAGTTTGAAGCACTATGCTTATTCAAGATTGTCACTTTTCCCTAATGCCACATTTCTGTTCATCATTTTAAATGTTCTTTTTCTGGTTGCACTGAAACATAATCTAAATGGCAGCATACACATACTGTAGTTGCAAAGCTTCGTCATCAGTAACCTCTCATGTGAAGAGCAGTCACACAATAATGCACACCGATCGTGCAGGTAACTGTTGCCTTTTACGCACTGACTGCCTCTAAACTCATGTGTAATACTCTTTACGTCAGTGCGTAAAGAGTATGATGCAGTCCACTCTGAGTGACACATGGAGGGATTATGGCTATGAAGGTTTTTTTTGTTTGTTTTTACATAGATTAAATGACCTCCTGCGTGATGTAGAGCGCAAAGCAGAGAGGGTTTACTTTACACGTGCGTCTGCACACTGGATTGTCCCTCTTTTTTCAGTCCATCATAATCACAGACAGCCTCCAAGTCTTTCTGTTTTCCATCAAAAATTCAGTCAGTGAAGGAAAATATTCAGTTAATGTGACCACTTTTTGCCGCCATGATCACAGGCTCCCCTTCGTAACGCTCTTCCCTTTTTTGCACCTGCTTTTCAAACGTACTAAATTCAGACGCAAAAACTCTGTGCGCAAAACCTTGCGTGTTTGATCAATCACATTGCGGATGCTAATGATTATATTTGCTTCTCCTCTGTTTTGGTGCTGTGAATTGTTCTGAAACCTGATTGGTACACATCATATAGATTCCTGAAGGATAGGAAATTATTAAGTTGGTTTACTACTAAATGGGAGATTTGAGATTTAAGGGGTTTAGCTTATTTGGAGCCACAATGGCATGTTTGAGAGAAGAGTGGAAAATACAGATTGAAGGGATGTAAAAACAATATAGAGAATGTCATTTAACATGAAATGAGATATCTGCTTCAACAGTTTTGGTGTCTACATGTTTAAAGAACAAGCTAAAGACATTTTAATGAACAAAATTAAGTGAATAGAAATAAATGAAGTCCATGTGATTGTGTAAAGCAGAGGAGAACTTGGTAACAATAGTAATTATATATTGTTTCATTTAGTATTTTAGCACACTTTGATTGGGTTGACTTTAGTTCATCACATCTTATAAGGGTGCCTCAACAGAAAAAAGGCTAAGAGCCACAGATCTAGCACATGTCCAGGATTTGCAGACTCACTGAATTGAAAATATGCAAAATAAGGATGTATATAAAAATATAAGAATATGCAGCATGATCACAACCTAACAAAAGAATGTAAAACATTTTAACAGTCAACCTACCTCAAGAGTGTGAGTCTCCTCAGCTTTGAAATGCTCATCTGTGAGTGTACCCTGTAAGAAAAGGCCGACTTATTATACTGAACAATTCTGACCTCATTCTTGCCTGTCGGTTTCACCCTGGTTATACGTCATTTGTCATGGAGTCATTGGACAACAGATCACCTGGATGAACTCCTGGTATGTTAGAGGTTTTGTTTGCAGGACTGCACATGCTCAGTGGGACAGAGGGTAGAGCCACAGGCAAGACGCTGAGATTTTATTTTCCCAGATCACGTTTGCACAAACTGTAAAATAATGGTTAACTCAGTGATGCTAAACTGGTCTGACTTTGGGACCCACCATCACCATCTTATGACAACTATGAGCCAAATTGAGGGACATCCATAGGGACAGCGCTGTATGAAGACGGAAGCAGATTGTTTTGATTCAGTCTAGGTTTAGTTGATGAAATTTAAAAATATTTTGGCCGACAAAATCTACGGTAAATATGCTCAACTAAAATATGAAGTATAAAGGGTAAGGCATTTTTCATGTTTCCTTGAACTTCTGAAGTCCTGTTTTACACTTTGATAAAAAGAAACATCTAATAACCCTTTATTGGATGCTCATAAAGTTTGAATGTCTAAATGAACAGAAATTAATTTAACTTTTATGTGTAATGCAGTCACCTTTATTTGGCTACCTGGCAAAGCGTCTCAGTTACAATACCAGAACTGACAACAAACAGTGAACCTGCTCTACATGAATATATCAATTCATAAAGAGAGCAACTCTGATTGGATTGCTTTACAGCTTATCCTACCACCATGAAGCTAAGGCAGCTCTGATTGGATTGCTTTCCAGCTTATCCCACCACCATGAAGCTAAGGCACTTGGATGTCCCGCTTAACTCATCCAACCTTTCCACACAACCCCACAGTTGCAGTGGTTGGATTCATTCCTAACTTCCCTACTTTCTACATGACCACATTAGGTCTGATTGGATTAAGGTTCTGTTTGGCATTTTTGTCTAGTTTATATTTGTTGAAAAAAATGTCAGTTAATTAAGTTTTTGTTTTTTGTCCATGCACACTTGTTTTCATTAGTTACTGTTTAGTTTTCATCAGGGGGAAGCAGGTTGTTGATGAAAACTATGACAAAAATAATTACCCAACAAAATTAACTCTGATTTAATGAAAGATCCCTCTTTCTGCTTGTGCTTTATAGCTAACTGTATAAGCTGTAAGCCAATTTGGATTTCTGGAAATGATGTCTGCTAAAGCACTAAGAATACAAGCTTTCACTGCACATGCAGTTCTCAGATTTCTTACAGGCAGTGTTGGGCACATTACTTCAAAAAGGTAATTAGTTATAGTTACTAGTTACTTTCCCAAAAAAGTAACTGAATTACTAACGGAATTACTCCTTCATAAATGTAATTAGTTACCAGGTAAAGTAATTAATGCGTTACTTTTTTGAAAAATCTTTTTCTGCTTGAACTGTGTGTCTCTGTCTCTGTGTCCTTCCTTGTTGTTACCTGCTGCAGCAGCTCCGACATCATCAGTTCTCCAACAGCACGTGCAGGGGAGTTTGCCTGATAGACTAGAATGGGGGCAAAGTGCTCCGCGGTAGGCTTCACCAATGCAGCGCTGCGCGCCATGGCGCTGGAGATTCGCTTCAGATCTATTTTTTGCGCGGAGAAGTAAAATAAATCACGAAGCTGTGTGGTTGGGACCAGCAACGGGACCTTAGAGAAGCGAAGTGAGGTGTTGTTTATTTCTTTTCTCAGTCTGTAGGGCGAGACCGCGGCACGGCGCTTCCGTGTACCGTAGAATTGGGGGGTGAGGCAGGTCGGATAACAGCTGCTTGACATCGGTGCAAAGTAACGTGCCACATTTCCCTGTTAGTAATGGTAACGGCGTTGTAACGCATGAAAAAGTAATAGCTGGGTTTCACGTGACGTCACATTGTCGCATAGCAACAGCGTGCAATTCAGATGGAGGGCAGGGGGTAAAGTAACGTTAGAACTTGCAGTGATAAGCAATCAAGATGCCAATGTTTTGTGTTGTTTACGGGTGCTTTAAGTATATCACAAATTAACGTCCTTGTGTTCTTTGACTGTTGGGCTAACGTCGCCGTTCAGATTTGTTGCGTGTTTGTTTCCATGGTTTGTGTACATCATAGCCGCGACTGCTAGCTGCTAGCACCTTAACACATAAAAAAGAAGAAAGACTCACCCTTGCGAAGACCAAACAATAACCATCCTGTAGTAGTTTGGTACCGAGGTTGTGGACCCACCCGCTGATGAAAAAGTTGTATGCCTCCATACTTTTGTAGGCTTTCATCTGCTGTTTGGTGTGGTACGACGTTTGAAGAACCAGATAGTTTGCGATGTCGATAGCCTCAATTGCCGGTAAATCTTTTGTCTCTGCCGAAAACTCGCTCATCTTCATGAGATATGGATCACGCCCACCGTATCTGTTGATTAACTGCTTATATCTATTTCTTGAAACTGGATCTAGATCAGCACAATACGAACTTTCGCCGGTCTTCTTCATAGACTCCATGTTTACTTCCTGCCCTCCATCTAAAACCACGCCCTCTTCATACGTCATAATAATCACGTGACTTAAACCCTCCTATTAATTAGATTACCAGTTACTGAAAAAAATAACGCCATTAGTAACGCCGTTATTACCAACACTGCTTACAGGTGTTATAATTATATACAAGCTAATGCTAACATTTGTCCAAAGATGTTATTTTATGCTAACAGTTATTCACACATATTATGTTAGGGCAGATCAGTTCAAACATGTTTGTTCAACAGGTCAAATATGTCATAAATTGTAATGGTGCAATCGTGGTTAGACAGGACTGTGGTTTCAGTTCAGGTCTGGGTGGGCTTTTCCCCATTTCATATCCTGTAGCTGGTCCTGTGGTGTTGCGGAACTGCGAGCACTTTCGTTGAACTCTTGGTTGAACTTCTGCTTAAGTCTGACGTTTATCTAGCCATTATGTTTATCTTTCTTGACAGACATAGCTTATGAAGCCAGACATGATCTTAACACATGATAAGTTGATACTGCCCCAACCCTGATGTGTATAAGATCTTGTGTATGCTTGTGTTCAATGCTCTTTGTCTGTACATCCCTGGAATTTGTATTGTCTCACATATTGTCAATAAATGGTTGGCTAACTGATCTAATCTGGACTAATCTGGATCTAATCTAATCTTGTGCCTTCTTCCAAACTGAACATGAACTTTCAACACAGGTACACTTAAGCTGACAATAAAGAAAATGTACAATGATTGTTATTAAACGCGCTATTAAACATAGCACACTACCTACCATAGTGTCTTCCTATGTCATGTACATGCCACTAGGGAAGTTGACAAAAATAGAAAAAGCAAGTGTGGCAGGTCAGTCTTTTACCTCCATGAGCCACTAAAAAGACGAGTCTGCCACACTGAGCTTTCTGTGGAGCTCAGTGAAACTGTTGATTTGATGGTCAAAACTAGACTAAGATCTGGATACTGTAATAAACCAGGGCGCAGAGCAAGCAGCATCGATTTCCATGTATTCTGGATTTCAATAACCTACAGCTTCAATGTTAATGCTCCACCAAAGGATTCCTTACCTGAACAGGTGAGTCCATAGTGCCCTGAATAGATGCCTTCATGCCCTCTTTGATTTTGGCGGTCAGTTCATAGAACTCATGCTCAGGGTTGATCTCAAAAACTCCCAGCATCCTCCATCTTTGTCTCAGATGCCACCAGCGTCTCCGTCTGTTCGCACTGGATGCTCCAGCAGATTTTCTCTTTGCCATCTGTCACGCCAAGACATCCTCTATTAGTAGTTGAATGGTGTCCATTATGTCCTCAGTCTCTGAAGTGTCACCTGGTGGCAGGTGTGATGCGTCATATCAGCTGGTGTTATGGAGACGTGACCCTCCTGTCAATTTTTGAAAAAGTTGATCACGCCTCCCGCTGTCTGTTCCCCTCTCCGGGACGCTGCTTCAAGAGCGAGAGAATGTATGCTCCCTCATCCATGTTCAGTGTCCCCGGGCCCTGTTTCCTTATTTTAGTCTCTTCTCTAATCCATGCTTGTCGTCTTTGGCATG
Organism: Scarus forsteni; assembly: GCA_036419115.1. Classification (NCBI taxonomy): domain Eukaryota; kingdom Metazoa; phylum Chordata; class Actinopteri; order Labriformes; family Labridae; genus Scarus; species Scarus forsteni. Next base: position 2,081,343 of record JAZDUH010000155.1, on the reverse strand, counting down.
GATGTCTCTTGCCTTATCCCAGTCCATAAGACGGTTTTCCCTTTTGTAGTGGTCTGTTATGGCTAATTTGTTGTTTTCCTGTCTCTTTCTCACATTCCTTTTGATGTTCCTTCCTCCCTGTTTTCCCAATGTCGTTTTTATTGCATGATTGGCATGGTATCTCATTTATCATATATTTATTGGATTGTTTGATTTTTTTCCTGTGGGTGTACTGACATTTGTCCTAGTCCTGTGTGTTGCTTGACCGGTGTGTTGATGTTGTATTTCCTAATGACTCTCTGGATGTGTATGGTGACCCCTCTGATGTACAGTAGTGTCACCACTCCTCTATTTTCTTTTCTTCTCTATTCTCTTCTAATCCTCTCTTTTCTACCCTCTGTGTGGTTTCTTTCCTTTTGCTCTGCGTCTTCTTCCAGTGTCCTGTCTTCCAGGTCTGTTATTACTGCTGCACATTCATGTGTTGTTCTAATTACTGATAAATTGTGTGTAGTGGGGTGTTCAAATGTCCATAATAGATACCAGTCTGTGTTTGTTGATTTCCTCTGGATTTTTATTTTCATGTCTCCATTGTGTGTCATGGATTTTAATGCCCAAAAAAGGTATAGATGGTTCCATTACTTAAGCATGTGTGAATTTAATATTTCCTGTGGTGTTCAGATGATCTGTAAGTTTAACAGGGGTGAGGGGGCATAGATTCTAGAGAGGTGAATGGACAGCGGGAGGCGTGATCGACCGGTCAAAAAAGTTGATTGGAGAGTCATGTCTCCATAACACCAGGTGATAAGATGCATCACAACTACCACCAAGTGACACTTCTGAGGAAGGCAGGAGTTTCTGCTGAACATGTTAAGATCTGAGAAAATAGATTTCTGAGATTAAAGAAAAATGAAAACTGTCATAAGCGTTTTCCAGTCATTATAAAGATTTACTTAAGCGTTAACGTGTAAATGTTATTTTTTTAATTTAAACCTGGCTAACTCTCAGATGAATATAGAGACACTGACAACCAACAAACAGAACCAGCCCTGACCAAGCTGGTTTTTATCGACTGCACTGCAAAGACACTTGAGTCCTCAGGTTTCTGTTATCAGGCAGATCCATCCTGCAAAGCTCCTGGCTGATGCTTGTTTCCAGCCAGATGATGACCAAACCAGTCAATATCCTTTGGGTCATGGTTTAGTTTTACAGAGAGTGAGGAGTATCTGCTGGGTTAGCAAAAAACTGAGCTTAAAGGATAAGTTAAGTTTCTACAGCTTTCACATTGTTTATAGAATGAAGTAGAACAATATACTAACCCAGAAGGCTTTCCTGATCCAAACAGTGCTTCAGGAGATGTTTGGATCCAAAATCAAGCGGCGGGCATCCGTATAATGGTAGCACATGGTAAAAATGCATAGCGCCGCTCCTTACACTGCGTTAATCATCCAAAAACTCATTAGTTTCACCAATATTTCATCATGGTCCGCTCAGGCTACTCCTCCATTACAGTCTGTGTTGCTCTAGACATATCTTTGAGCCTCTGCTGACCTCTCAACTGAAGAAAAAGAATGAGTGAATGAGAATGAGCATTAATCGAGTTTTTGGACGATTAATGCAGTTTTGGAGCGGCGCTATGCATGCCCCGTATGCTACCATTATACAGATGTCCGCCGCTCGATTTTGGAGCTAAATTTCTCCCGAAGCACTGTTGGGATCAGGAAAGCCTTCTGGGTGAGTATATTGTTCTACTTCATTCTATGAACAATGTGAAAGCTGTAGAAACCAAACTTATCCTTTAAGTAGCAGTTTTATCAGAACTGGATGACATTTCTGCATCAGAGGAAAAGCGCAGAACAACACTGAATGCTTTTCTTGATGCTCCTCTCTTGACTGATTTCAGCTAGGGCTTGGTTTACAAACAGTGTTGCCAGATATTGAAATTAGCAACCAGGTTGATAAAAAAAAGCTCAAAACAAGCAACCTTCAGCTATTTTTTAAATTCTCATGTGATATATTACTTTTTAAAAAAGAGAAGTGTGTTTACATTTTCATCTACATTACATTTTAATTTCAGAGACATTTTTCTTATTCTTCTCTTAATTTACTTATTCAACATCCTTCTGTTTGGAAGTGGAACATCATTTTCTCTACACAGAAGTAAAGGGAGGGGCTCCTGTTTATAACTCTGTTATCACTGAACAGTCTTTCTAACCTGGATTTTTGTAACCAAACAGACATCGCCAGGCTTTTAAGTTTAATGTTGATCCTCTACAGCTTTTTTTAAGGTGAAGACATTCAGTGAAATTTATATTTCCATTTAGAGAGGGACAAATAGTTTGTGTAACTTCTGAATCAAGGTTAATTGATAGTAGAGAGTGCACCATATCCCTCCTGGGTTGGAGGGCATAATAAACCCAAACAAGAAGAAAACCACAACCTGCAACTGCCAAAATTTATAAGCAACTTTGAGAAAAAAATGAACGACACAGACACAGTTTTCCTTTAAACGGGTTGTGCCAGATATGCACTACAGGGTGCATCAGATCAATGTAAATATTGAGCGGAGCATTAAAAATGTCCGAAAGCCTCTAACTCCTGATCAAAAAAAAATATGAACACATTTGTGGAAACATTTTGGGACATATAGAAGACGCCAATTGTTTTTTTAGTTGCAGTAAATACAAAGTGTTTTTCATGTTTAAATTCTCATGAAAAACCTGCTGAAATGTCTCTATCAGAAGACCATTTCTGCCCTCTGAGTCCTTGATAATTTCAACCATTTGTTCACGTTGTTGAAAGTTCTCAGAAGTTTTATGAGCCCAGGACGTTTTTCATCTTGGATGTCCTATATGCATTCAGGAAATTGTTTGTGCTATTCGAACACACATGAACATGACTGTTCGATGTATTTCATTGGTCCATCTGGGAAAGAGCCCATAGAAAGAGTTTGGGGAGGGCAGAACCTTCCAGAAACATATCCTGCAGGTGATTGGACGATCATTCTGGGGGAGCTACTGAACTACAAAAAGTGTGCCACTTCTTCATACAAACTCTTGTTAAAATCCTTTTTTAAGGCTTTTGAACACATTATTGGATCTTTAGCCTTCGACATAAGACGACATTATGGCACACCTGCAACCTGTGGCTGCACCAGATGCCAGTGTTCTGACAGATTTTGCTGCCTTAACCCAACCCAAACCCTTAACCTGACTAAGAGAGAGAATGATGACTTAGAACAACGGCATACAAACTCCATAGGCCCATTAAACATCATGACAGACACATCTGTTGAATCTACTCACACCTTACAGACATAGCTCATCTGGGAAATAAAACTTTGCCTCTGTTTGATGATAAACTCACAGGATAAGCACAGACAAATATATTCATGGAGCTCTTACCGTCAGATTTTTTCCCAGCCTAGGCTTTAAAAAACGAGCCAGTTGGTTTGTATACTGAGGGTGAACCGAGCGCTGTCTTTGTGTTTCTAATGATCCCTCCTTTTCTTAAATTTTGTGCCGCATTCCAAACAGGTTATGCAACCTCTGCAGGGTGTGCCGCACACACACTGAGGGAAAGGTGTGAGTGTTTTCAGAGTGTGTTTGTAAAAAAGGCACCTCCCTCTCCTGGATGTCACTGCTGTCAAACACTTAGGTTTAACTCTTTCAACAAATCATGCTCTTATAACATTTTGACTTCATTTCTTACCTTAATGTTCTTGTATATCACTGTTTCATTTACATGATGCTTTGCCATGTAAGTGTTTAATTTCTCCTTCACAGACCTGCCAACAAAACGAATAGGCTAAAGTGATTTTTTGCCATATGGAAGCCATAATGGAACCAAACAAAGGGCTGGGTGATATGGCAAAAAATTGAGTCTCTGTTTTACTCCAAAACATTGATTTTCTATTGTGATAACCCCCCCCCCCCCCCCAAAAAAAAAAACAAAGAAAAAAAACAAGTGACACAAAGACTGCATGAATTAAGTTTTACCTTTATGTTGTTAAAACACATTCCCAAAACAAACAGAAATCCCATCTTAAAGGTGCTATTAGGAGAATCTATAATCGGGTCGGTCCAGCCCGGTCCGACCCGACCGGAAGGCTAAGGAATAGCCTTTATAGATAACCTATTTTGATGCTATAAAACTAATCTTAAAGTGTGTATTTCGATCAGGTATATATCTAAACGTGAGACTTTTTTGTAATTTCTTAGAAATTCCTCACAGTCCCTTTAAAGTTTAAGAGTTTGTCATAATTGTTCATTATGCAGGTCCAAATGTAGGCAGGTTTGGAAACTGAGTTTATTTCACAGTATATTAACATTAAACTCTATATGCACAAACCCTGACAGGACCAACCATCATGTTAACCGTACATTTTAATTAATTCATTCTTTCATTTTCTACACCTCTTTATCCCTTTCGGGGTCGGAGGGGGCTGGAGCCTATCTCAGCTGTCATTGGGCGAGAGGCGGGGGAAGTGGTTCACTTATGACTAATGAAGGGCACACAGGTCAGTCCACAAAGTGGAGCCAGAGGCGTGGTTCGAATGAGACAGGACAAAATCACTTTATTTTGTTCAAAATAACAGATTAAAAGGTTTGATTCTTTAAAGTACCCACACACTTCAAAAAAAGAAAAAAAGAACAAGGGAAAGGGGACCTAACAGGACTGGACTTACCAGTGGGCTGGATTGGGATGTGACGGGGAAGGAACACCCAGTAACTTGTGAGAAACACACACTAAACCGTGAAAATTCAAGAAGGATCACACAACACACACGAGGAGGGGGGAGCACCACCACCAGGAACCCAGGACCACCACCACCAGACTCCAGTCCTGAAAGGAGAGGGAGGTAGAATTAGTTTAATTACACAAACCAAAATCCAACTAACCCACAAACAAAACTAAAATAAAGTTAAGGCCACCAAAAGTGACAATTACCAAGGTAGCCTGAACCCAATTGATACACTAGATAATAAAGAAATAAAGACAGGAAACGAATAACCAAACTCAGGCTGAAACAAAAGGAACCAAGATAATTTAAACCCAAATACTGTCAATGCAACATTACCCTGAGGACCCAGTACTCAAACCAACCCTCAGAAATAGCTGTAGTTCCCAAAAAAAAGAACCAAAGAAATAACTGTGGCCAAAATTCTAATATGACAACAAAAGAATTAAAGCTAGGGTCTAGGTTCTGAAAACTAGTTTGACCGTTGAGACAAATTCGAAAAAAACGCAGCCTGCCCCCCCTTCACTCACCCCTCCCCTCAGTGTTCCAAGATCTCGCCCCCCAGTTCATGTCGCCTCATAACAACAAGCCCCCTCGGACAGAGCTACAAGCGGCTGGCAAATATCAGCAGTAAACTCAACCAAAAACAATTCAGCTCAACTGAAAGTAACAAACACGACAGTCATCCCCCTTGTAACACACAGCGGTAGCCATTTCAATTGGACCGGTGGCGAAGCGGGTCTGACGTCGCCAGAGAGGAGCTGATTGTGGGGGAGAATTTATCTTTCTGTCCCCACCAGCTCAGTTTACAACGCTAACGATGAGTGGCTAACAGGCTTGAATGAGCCTACCCGCTCTGACCAACAAGTCATTAGCCAGTACAGGCACAGACTAACCAGAGTTATTCAGACATCTCCCACTGTAGTAAACAAAGCCATTACCTGTTCAACCAGGGGCGGAACGGCCGATGCTGAAGGTTGGACGGCGGACTGAGGCTGTTTGCCAGCCGGCCCACAGTCCTCGACCGGCGGGCAGTGCTCGGTTGTTCGCCAGCCCGTGGCCCGCTGCGGCCGGCCGTTCGGTGGCCAGCAGCCAGCAGTGTTCAACAATCCCAAATCAACCTGCAGCTTCTTCCACCGTACGATTATCCAATGTTAAGTCTCCGTTGAGCCCTGTATTGCTCATATTTCTTCCTTACTTCAGCCTTTTCCACCAAACTTTTACGTTTCCTTCTCTTTGATGTGGAGGGTAACAAAAGCAGCCCCCCGGCTCCATGATGCTTCAGTAGCTAATGCTGCTAGCTGCTCACCAGTACATGAGAGAGGAAGTGGGGAGGAGGCGGGACCAAGGGCATGACGGTGCAAAGCGAGGGAGACTGGGGATTGGATGGACTCACGGACCAATCCGAACTGCGCATGCCCGCGCAGTTCGGATTGGTCAACTAGTATGCAGCTTAGCAGCGGATATACTGAATGGATTTTTTTCATTCTTTTTGGTCTTTATATTGTGTAGATTGGACCATAGGACCATAACAGCCCTATAAACGGTATTAAGATGTACAAAGCTTCCAAATCGTACACCATAGCTTTAAGGCACGACGAAATAATCAGATAAACCAAAAGGAAAGAAAAAAAAAGAAAAGAAACAAAATTACTTAAACCAGTGCTTAACCAAAATTAAAAAAAAGAAATCTAAAGTAAATTAATTAGTTCACTTCCCCACACTTAAAAGAAACTATAAGCCCAATTATGCGGAACAAAATGAATTCAGCTGAGGGCGTGAAGAAGGCTCAAACTCAGTAAAGTCCTGATATGAACAGGCTACACAAAGATGACTCAGGCAGCCAAACCAGCACGTACGATGGCCAGGCAGAGTCAAAGCAAAACAAAACAGGACAAAACAGACACCGTCAAGTAATACCAAGCGGCGTCAGCAAAACAGCGTGAGGCAAAACAGTAGTGCTTCTTGGTGACCTCTACAACGGCCTGATCAGCTGACGATCACATGAAGGGGAGACGGAGACAAAGGGGGGCTCCTGCTCAGATTGTGGACACTGGACGGAGGCTGAAGCAGACGCAGAGCGCGAGGCAACCAGGAGGTGGGCAGAAAGTCCCTCACCCAGATCGTCGGAGGCAGGAGCGCCCACACAGAGATTCCCAGCAAGCTGCTGCATGTGGACCACAGAGCTGCGCCGGTGCTGCAGTAAAAACTGAAAAGGAGGCGGCCAAGGAGGGGCGAAGCCTCAGAGCCAAAGAGGAAGAGGGCGTCAAGAGAAGTATGCCTGCCTATATAACATGTCCTCACGAGCTGATTGGCTGATGAGTTCATACCGAGCAGCGCTGACCCCACACAGGGGCAGAGATGAGGAGGCTCATCCTGCTACATATACATGGGAAGAACATGCAAACTTCACACGGAAACTCGGGAATCGAACTGGAAACCTTCTTGCTGTGAGGCAGTTGCACTACCTGCTGTGCCACCGTGCTGCATTTTCAGCATTTATAATTTTAAATATTCTAACAATTTACAATTGGAGTAAGTGAAGAAAAAAATCTTGATTTTTAATTTTTTATTCTTCTGTATAAAATAATGAGTAAATTGATTTAATTGATATGTTTCCCAGCCCTAACCAAACATAAAGAGCCCATTATGTAAAAGAATGACCACACACAAGGACCAGTCACAAGAAAGTCAACCCTCGTGAAACAGGATCAGACCTGTGACCTGCAAAATCTTTTTACATGGTAGTGTCACATAGCACATCCATGATGAGAATCTCTTACTCCTCTACATCACAAAGATGTTCCATTAGACTGAGATCTGGTGACTGTGGAGGCCACTGGAGAACTGTGAACTCATCATTATGTTAAACCAGTTTAAGATGATCTGAGCTTTGAGACATGGAGCTGCTGAAGTCTCCATCAGAAGATGGTCCACTGTGGTCATAAAGGGATGGTCATGATCAGCAACAATCCTCAGGGAGGCTGTGATGTTAAAACCAGGCTCAGTTTGTATTAACGGGCCAAAGTGGGCCAAGAAAACAAACCCCACACCATTACACCAGCAGAGTCATCTGGCCTAAAAATAAAACTGACACTGAAAGCTGCACTTCTTTCACAAAACATAAATTTATAATCATGATTAACTCTGATAAAATAAAAAAGCAAATAAAAGCCCTAATAAAGTACCAGATGGAAAATAGCAGGGGTTTAAACTAACATATTACCCAGCCATATATTATCACTGTTGATTTCTGTGGTTCTTCACTGGGCAAGCCTCATCAAAATTATTTGTTTTTTACAAATTTAAAGCAAATAAAAAAATATATATTGAAAGAATACATCAAAAACATTCTATTTTACCCTATCCTTAGATGATAGCTTTTTTTGTTAACCTGTAAAATGAATTTAAACAAAAGAACCATATCATCCAGGGCACAGAGTCAAGATTTTAGGAATACAAAGTCTCTTATTGACATTGTTAAAAGGGTAAAATACATTATCACAGATGATAGACTGAATGCAATAACCAAACAGCAGGATCCTCTTTAGACATTTATAGTTTTGGTGTGACATTCTTGAAGTCTGTGGGTTCATCTGTAGCACCGTGAAGCCCTAGCTTCTCTAAAGATGCAGAGTTGATCTCTCTCGCTGTGGCTAATGCCATGAACAACAGCTTCTCTGATATAGATTTGAGTATTGTCTCTGAGTACAACAGAGTGCAGGAAGTATTCTTCAGCTTCATCTTCTCTGCTCCATCAGCTGAGATTTTTTCCGACTTTGTTTGTCTTTTTATTAGGTCTCACATGTGAGAAACTTTTTTTGTTCTTCTTCAGTTTAGGTTCTTTTTCTTAAGATTTAGCTCAAGGTTGGAGCCGTTTTACAGGAATGTCTTCATTTTATGAAATCAGCCTCAGATCTGATAGAAGTTCCTGTTGCCGTAGGTATTTTAGTTCTTCCCTTCCAGTGAATTCTTTTCTGCAGTGCCAGCATGTGGTCATCTTTTACTAACAGAAGAAACAGGAAGTAAAAGTGAAGCAAGCACAGGGAGGGAATTTCCCGGTCATGAAGTCGACCCTGAGACTCTTTTCCTGTAAAGACTCAGAGAAGAGGGGAAATCGTTACACCATCTGGATCATCTTCAGCAGCGGTGCTGAAAGTGGATCATGGAGCTGTTTCCTGTGGGACACAAACTTGTGCCCGATGAAAAACAATAACTACTAAAGAGGTGATGGTTTTGTTTACAGTACACTATTTAGCACTATTTTTTTAAGTGCTCATTCACATAATACCTAACCAGTCAATCACAGGGCAGCAACTCATTGTATTAGGGATTGTAGAAATGGCAAGACGACGATCAAAAGTGCAAACTGAGCACAGGAGCTAGACTGCCATCCTGCCTTAGATCTGCTGTGTTTTTAATTTGCTGTCCTGTTTTTAATTTGCAGTTGTATTTATTTTTTATTGTTGTGTTAAATTATTTGCTGTACCGATTTGCACTTCAGGGCAGCATAGCTTCAGGACAGGTGGGGGTGACAACTCAAAATATTTTTACTAGACCACAATATTTGCTTCATTACAAATGTTTGCTGCCCCATTAATTCACTCACGCAGCTTCCATGCTGTCCTTCTTGTTTAGGGTATTCTGTTTTTTTCTGAAAATGCCACAGCAAATAACTAAACCCAATGGCAAATTAAAAAACATTTCGGCAAAGAACTAAACATAACGTTCCATTAAACAGCATTACGGCAAATAACACAACAGCAAATAAAAACGCTTTGGCAAAGGACTAAAAACTACTGCAAAGAACTAAACACAATTATGTTATTAATATAAAATTAGTATTATCAAAACACAAATTATTGCGCTCATGCAGCATTCACACTGTCCTCCTTTTTGAAGACATTTTGTTTTTTTTTCTGAAAAGGCTTTTCAAACATAAGATTTTCTCTGACTTTCTCCATCCACAAAACACTCATTGACAGTGAGTTGGGTAAGTCCACGAAGGTCTGAAGAGTCTTTATGTTAGCACAAAGATTTTTCCCTGAAGCACACCTTTATAAAAACAACCCTTCCATGTCTGCTGTCATATTAATGCATCTGGAAGCTGTATCATCAGAGTGGGACCCGGGATATTTCTTTGAGGTCGGCCAAGCCAAGTCTTTTGCTTTTTGACAGCCCCTTTGTGTCCTTTATTTTCTGTTTCTTGGTTTAAAAATGTTTGAATACAAGCAGGAAGAGTAGTAGCCTATTTACTGCACAAAAACAGATCACCAGTTTTTTTTTATTTCTTATAAAAAACAGTGTCTTTAAATTTAAACACAGTGAAAGACTGATTAGTGGGCTCCAAATAGCCAACTTGATTTCTATGATATCTCTTTTTCTGGTGTTTGATGATTGAATCGAAATGTGTTTGATTGTAGTTCCCCAGGTTTCAACACAGTACATATATAAGGCATTACAAATTAATGATGCAAAATCCTAAGGCAGTTTTTATTTAATAAATCATTAAATAAATTATTTCATTTAATGATCTCTTATTTAAGTTAAACCGTGTTTCCAACTTCATCATTCCTTTTTGTACTGATTCTAATAAATACTTTATATTATACCCAGAATAAAAATCATCAGTATCATCCCGGTGAAGGAGGAAAAATGTCTCTCAAAGGTTGCAGACCCCTGTCCTGAACAGTCTCATCACCTAATAAACTCCAGATGTTCCTGTTCCTACAGATCCGAGAGTTAAAGAAAACGTGAAGTGATTCTGAGAAACAGGAAGTTTTGGGGGAAAAGGAAGGAGCAGACTCTGGAAAGTGAAAGTGTTTGTGTGCGTGGGAGTGTCCGAGAGTATTTAATCAGGGTGGATGTGGAGTCGGACACCATCAGCTCCAGACTGAACACAGACAGAAGAGTGTGATCCAGATCCCTCTACAGAAACCACCATGAAGCTGGCTGTCCTCTCCGTCCTCTGCTTCCTGCTCGTCCTCAGCGTGCAAGGTAAGAACACTTCATCTTTACTGATCATCATATGACATCACAGAGGTAACACCTGACATCACAATGGCAGCTCATTTGACTTTTTACCTCAAACTGAACAAATATGAAGAGCATGTTGATCCTCACACTACATCTTCAGAGAACAGAAACATGGAGGTCACGTCTTTAGGGAGCAAAGCCTGACTGATGGAGGCTGTTTGGATCCTGGAGTGGACCAATCAGCAGTCATCACATGATCAGCCTGTAACCATGGCTGTGACACGCAACATGTTGCTGCTAAAGCTGCTTTTTCAGCCATAAATCGTAGCACTGTTACAGTTTAACTGGTGACCGTGCTAACTGGTGTCAGCAGACATTTCAAACAAACATTTCCCTGTTTAGTTTCAATCCGAGCGTACACGGTGAGCTCGATCAGACAAAGAAAAATCAAATCACATCCAACAGCCTCACAGGGTCACCTGACCCATGAGGCCGACCTATCAGACAAAGAAAACAGCTTTAGACTGTGAGACCAAAACTGATCCTCACATCACCTCCCTCAGAGGTCACTCTGCAGGTCCTTGGCTGATTTAACCCTGGAGTTAACCCGTCTTTCCTCTCTCCACAGGTCTGTCAGATGGCGGCTCCAAAACCTGCAAGTGTTCAAACGGGTTCATGGGCCGGGTGGTCCAGAAGCACATCAGAGCGGGGCCGTTCATACATGAGCCCAGCGTATTCTGTCCTCGCACAGAGATCACGTGAGTGTGAAAACATTCCAGTTTGTTCAAGGTCATTCTGAAGAGGAGGGAGAGGGTCAGACAGGAGAGGGAATCATTTCTATAAAAACATGATTTATACAGTTTATACTTCTATCAACAGAAAGACTCTTTAGTAACCTTCTGGGTTGATTTCATCTAAATGTTCAGGTTTTTAACTTCTTTTCTCTGCTTTTCTTCTTCTGCTTTTCTATTTTGTTTTGGACGTCATGACTTTTAAATGTAAATGTTCTTCTTCAACTATAATCTTGATTTCTTTACTTTTTCACATCAGCTTTTAAAACTTTTAGTTTTCCTATCTTAACTAAATTTTTGAGGTTTGAACTTTTTTCTTTATGTCTACCTGAGTCTAAAAACTTGTTTTATTTCCACATTGTCATTTCATTCAAAATAAGTTAGACATATTTTAATTGTATTGTTTTTTCTCCACCTTTTTCTTAACATGACTTTTCTCCAATTTTTTCCAAATTTTTGACTTCATCCTCTTTCATTTTTTCCTGTATTTTTTCTTTGTATTTGCTGTTTTTTCACCCTATATTTCCTCTTCAGTTATATTCTGATGTCATTCCTGAGTTTTATACACACTTTTTTTTCAAACAGTTAAGCTTTTTCCCAAAACTATCTGCCCTGTTTGTTGTTTTCTCAACTTAAGAATTAATTAAAATTGTTATTCTATACAGTTTCATAATAATCACTAAAATTGGCGGCCTGTTTCGGCGTTATTCTGAAGTTCATCTGAAAATTGTGGGAGTGTTTAATCTTAAAACTCATCAGCTGGTGTCTTCTCTCTGTCACAGGATCGTCACCACAGCAGGCAGGGAGAAATGTGTGAATCCAGAGTCACCATTTGGAAAACTCATCCTGAAGAACAAGTAAGACGAGTTGAGCACAGCAGACACAGCAGATCCTCCTGTGGAGCATCTCTGCTCTTTACTTACACTGTCCATGTTTTCTAGAGAGAAGAAGAAGGCCGCTGTGAGCACCACCACCTCCATGGCAACCATGACAGCAACCTCCTCTCAGACCAACGCTGTGACGTCATCGACCACGACCAAACTGTGAGAGGATAACGACCAATCAGAGGAGGTCGTGGTCATCAGCTGATCATTGTTACTGCTGTGGTGATGTCTATGTCAAAGTTCTCAGGGAGGAGTTCCCTCTGTGTTTATATAGAAATTAAATTATTTGTAAATACATTTTGATATAAAATAATAAAAACTCTCCTGATTGGACACTTCCTGTTTGAGCTCATTAATGTTGGCATCACTCTACATGATCTTGTGTTTAAAGGCAGCTGTTCATTAGTGAATTTGTTGTGAAGTGATTTTTTCAAATCAGGAAAGATGAAAGCGTAGAGAACTGAAAAAAAAATGGAATAAACAAACATACAACTATAGATAAAAAAGAGAATTTAGAGCGAACAAAGAATATTAAAATAAATTCATAAATACAGCTGCTAACAAGTACAGACAAAGAAAAAATGAAATCATATAACACAATAGCAGATAAAAATATATAAAAATTGGAAAAATATTGAAAATAGCCCAAAAGTTAGATAGATAGATAGATAGATAGATAGATAGATAGATAGATAGATAGATAGATAGATAGATAGATAGATAGATAGATTATATTGCCAAAAGTATTCTCTCACCTGCCTTGATTTGCATATGAACTTAAATGACATCCCATTCCTAATCCATTGGGTTTAATATGGCATTGGTCCACCCTTTGCAGCTATAACAGCTTCAACTCTTCTGGGAAGGCTGTCCAAAAGCTTCAGGAGTGTTAATGGGAATTTTTCACCATTCTTCCTGAAGTGCATTTGTGAGGTCACACACTGGTATATATATATATATATCTATATATCTATCTATATATATATATATATATACATATATATATATACATATATATACACATAAACATATATATATAGCCTAAAGATTTAACTGCCATAGATGGCATTAGCCTGGCACCAAGCACAACTGTTAGAAAATCTTGGGGTATCAGGCACGATGTTTTGAAGTGAAGATGTTGTCTGTATTGGACTGTAAACTGAAACTGTTGGAGCCTCAGAATCCATCGAGTCAGATGTGATGAAGTTTTTGGACAGTTGAAAGACCAGGTTAATGCAGAATGGTCAGTGAAGATTGTTAATTCCTTCCCTTCCAGGAAATGGCACCATTTCTCAAAAGCCCACACTACTGCAAGACACTCCTTTTCTGAAGTGGAGTAGTTACTCTCAGCTCCCCCTTAACCCCCTAGAAGCATATGCTATTACCTTCTCACACCCCTCAGCTACTGGGACCAGTCCAGCTCAGAGGCCTACATCACTGTATGCACCTCAGAGGGAAGTGAGTGGTCTGACTGGGTTAGGATGGGGGGAATGGCAAGGGCCTGTATCAGCTGCTCAAAACTTTGCTGGCTTTCTGTTGTCCAGGCCCACTCCACATCTTTCCTAGTGAGACGATGGAGGGGAGCTGCAAGGTCGGCAAAGTGGGAGATGAATTTGTGGTACCATCCCACGAAACCCAAGAATGTCTGCAATGCCTTAACATTGGTGGGTGTTGGATATTAATGTTTTCTCGACTTGAACACCTTTCTACGACACTACGTGGCCAAGGAACTTTAGCTCTTTGCAGAAAAAAATGGCACTTTTTAAGGTTGAGAGTTAAGTTGGCTTCATGAAGTTTTCCCATCACAGCTGTCAGGTCCTTGAGATGTTGTTCTTGAGTGGGGGAAAATATGATGACGTCATGAATGTATACAAAACATATTCTCCCCCTCAGCTCCCCCAGGACCCTCTCCATCAGTCGCTGTAATGTTGCGCCTGCGTTTTCAGACCAAATGGCATGCATCTGAACTGATAGAGGCCTACAGGTGTTATAACAGACGTTTTGGCTTTGCTTTCCCCTGACATTGCCACCTGCCAGTAACCTGACTTTAAGTCTAGGGTGCTGAAGACTGCTGCTCCATGCATGGAGTCCAGTAAGTCATGTATCAGGGCATGGGATATGCATCTTGCTTTGTCTTTGCATTGAGGGGCCTGAAATCAACACAAACTCTGGGAGTTTTATCAGGGTTTGGGACCAGAACCACTGGTGATGCCGAAGCAGATTGGGATGGCTCTATGATGCCAACTTTCAGCAGTTGCTCCACATGTTCAATAACTATTTGGCGTTTGTAGGGGGACACTCTATATGCTTTGCAGCGGACTGGAACCTCATCAGTGGTAAAGATTTTATGCTCTTCCACTGTGGTTTTCCCTCGTTAGCCTGAACACACACACGGCCAAGCTTTCAATAGATCTCTAACCTCAGGAGGGTGATCCTCGAAGCCTAGAACAGGTTCCTCTTGAAGAGTGGGAGTGCCACAATAAGACAAAACCTGAATGCGTGGCCTGATTCTCAGAAGGCTGAGGGAGGTAGGGATAGAAAGTGTAACCTGTGAGTCCCTTCACTCCATATGTTCTGTCCTCTAGATTGATAATGGTTGATGTCTGGGTAAGAAAATCTAGACCTTAAATTAGGGGAAATGCATGTAGTGATTGTCATCAGTGATGTATGTTTCTATTGACCACATCATGTCATGCCAATTGTACAGTAACTGTACCTTTCCCAAAGCCCCATGGCAGGTCTTTCCATCTGCCAGGGCAAAGCTTTGGTATTCACTTGGCTTCAGTTTCTCACCTTGGTGTGCAACTTTTAACCACTGAGTTTGTCTCATGAAGGAGTAAGTGCATGCAGTGTCACAAACAGCATTACTTTGCACCCCTCACCTCAATGGGGACTTGTAGAAGAGTTGTTGGAGTTTTCTTCCCTTGCTGCACTACAGAAGCCATTTTGTGGTTCATTCTTGTGGTTTATCATTTTTCCTTTTGCTTTCTGTTGGTCAACTTTTCCCCAGTACTTTTGACGATGTGCAATCCTTTTCCACCAGGGAGCCAATGGATACAAGCTGTTCTACAGAAGTGACAGTGCCACGAAGACTTCTTTTGCCTTATTTTGCAGTGTTTTGCCATATATCTGCCATGTTTTTACTATGTTTTGCTGTAGATTTGCTGTAATGTGCACATATTAACATACACACTAAGACTAGTACTAAGTGAAAGCAAATTCCAGTTGAGGATCCATAAAAACTCCTTCAAAGAACAATAAAAGAGCATATTGAGAAATGACAGAGGAGAAGCCTGGGAAGCAGCAGTAAACTGCAGAAAAAGCACTCCATGTGATGTTTATTTCTCATGAACAAAGGATGAATAGAATTTGTCAAAAGGACATTTCCTGACACATTTATTGACAAAGAAAGACCAGGCAGCATGTTATAATTATAGTATTTAAAGTGTTATTTGGGAACACCTAATTATTAAGTGTTTCACTGTGGAACCAAATGTATGTATTTTAGACATGAACCTGATATAGCTTCACAAAAATACTGTGCAGTATGTACAGGTTATGTCTGGTGTTGCCATCAACAGGAAAAACAAATAAAACGATGCAATATAACACTGTAAAGTACACTATCTGACTTTTAAATTATTAACTTAGCTATTGAACGGACGTTCAAGAGGTTAAGTTCCTTAAAAATATTTGAAGACTTGGGTTGCTAAAACGTATTAGGCAGGCAAGGAGCCTGTCTCCTTTCATCAGATCAATGTTTCAATTAACATTCAAGCTACATATTCACATATTCTTGAATCTGATATTTTCTGTATATACTTCTATCTCTTTAGCAATCCTCAAAAGCTGACATAACACGACATAATGTATAGACCGCTAGTCTGATATTAATCAACATGAGAGGGAGGCTCTTTAACATAATTATAACATATTTATTAATCACTGTTTGATCTTGGATCTGAATACTGGGAGCTAAGTTTCCTCCCTGCTCTAAAAGTAATTATGTAGCTCTTACATGTAATGTTTGCAATAAAGGGCAAAAAGAGAGTCTTCAAGTGTTAAACCAATTGCTCTCTGCCAAAAACATGTCAAATCCTTAATTCACCTTTGCCTTTAAAAGATGAGTTATCAAAATGACATGACAATTGAAAACATTATACCATAAAAACTTAACATGGTAATCATGCAAAACCTTTACGAAAACACTGAAATTAAATCATTGACACAACTTACTTATGTAAGTAAACAATTAAAAAACATTACACAGAACTGTTTTTGTGAAAGCAATCGGTACAGCACTGATAAAGAAAATATTACATGCAGCCAGGCATCTTTAGCTTCTAGACTGTCACACTAAATCCAGTGAGATATAATTAGTCTGCAAAGACAGATCGAGCACTTTCCTCTGCAAGTTTCAAGTTACGTGCAGATGGTGGGCAGGACAGTAGTATGGGATTTGATTGGTTTAATAAATTCGGTCTGAACCACTGTGATTGGTTGTTGTTTTTACTGTTTTACTTCTGCTGTATGATTGCTGTCTTTTAAGAACACTTTTAATGCATTGTTTGCAATTGGGACATAATTATTTTATACAGTATAACAAAAAGTGTATCTCAATCTGATCACCACCCTTGCCTTCAAGTAAGGCTATTTAGGACCAACGCCTCTAAGTTGTTGTTAAAGAGAACTTTGCCATTGGACTCTACACTACAATCAGGATGACGAAGTAACTCCAAGACACCAGCTTTCAGCTCAGGTGAGGCTGTACTACTGAAGTCCAGCACCTCAGTCAGAAAATCAAGCAGCAGCTCTCCCTTCTCATCTCCTTCAGTGAAACACTCTGTAATATCCATTTGAGATGGAAGCATGTAACTCTGGTAGGTTACTCCTTTGGAGTCAAGGATGCTTTTGATGTCTCCAGCGGTCACACACTGGCTTAATTCTGTGTTGCAGAGCTCACTCCTATAAGTCCTCCAAAGCTTTCCCCAACCACTTTCACCTGTGACAGAAAAAAAAGACAGAGAAAAAAAAAGACAGTCAACAGAAAGCAAGTCTTTGCCATCTGTGAAATTGTTTTCTCTGGGACTGCTTGTATACAATGTCTTAATGTTGAAAATGCTCAAACACTTTCTACACATTCATTTCTTAAAGAGCCTGTATTATGATAGTTTGAGTTATGTATGTCCTTAAGATTTCTTCACCTCATCATTATGGCGCCAACAGCTGTCTGAAACAGTTTATTCACCCGGCTCCCCAAAATAGTTATCGCAGGGTAATGTCCTGCTCATCGGCTTGCGGGAGCAAGCCCAGTGAAGCACAGAGACCTTTGAATGAAGGCAGAGTTGTTGGCAAGGCACCAGCACTGAACTGACCAATTACCTCACAGCTGACTTGTAAAATGATCAGAGCAGATGTGGTCCATGGGAAGCAGAAGGCCTCTCAGAGGCAGAAACTCCAACAGATCATCTCAGTCAGGGAATAAAAACAGCACTATCAGTTGTTACAACCCTGGCCATATTTTTGCTTTTAAAGTGTGTTCTTTATATTTGCTTGGCTGTGTTGGTAGGGTTCTCCTGTGCCCTCGGTGTATGTGTGTCAGAGTGAATGTTTGATTAGGTGTGCCACCCCTGCCTCCTATTGGACTGAGTTCATCACTCCAACGCCGCCTCACTGATGTCACCACTGCAAGGAGGGAATCCCTGCCCCGACCAAGGACCAATCGGCCACATCAGCCTAAGTGCTGGATAGACTTTCGTGTTATCTTTGTTGGGTATGGTTATGTGGAGATGACCCAGGCATTTCGATGTTATTTAAAGCTAGGGTTGGTAATCTGATTGAGATGCACTTTTTATAATACTGGTTAAAATGATCTTTATGACCCAATGGCATCAATTCATAAAATTGTTTTTAAAATACAGTGAAAAATATCCGCTATCTACAGCAGGAATAAACTTGGGAAAACACCAACCAATCACATCTTTGTTGCACTCATTTTTAAACCAATCAAATCCTGTCGCCGTTCTGCCCGCCTCCTGTGCGTACATTTCACTGGAGTGCACTGGCCCTGATTCAATGTAACCAAGCTGAGAGGGATCCAAGTCCGTTAGAGAATGCTTACCTGTCAAGTTTTGGCTTTGAAAATAGGGGAAGTCTGCTACGAGCCGTCCCACAACCCCAACCAAGCTCCAGCATCCCTCACATTTTAAGACAGGTCTACAAGAAATTTAAATTGAACACTTTGTTTTTCTTGGCTTGTTCAGCTGTTGGCTCTAGTCTCGTGACAGCTGCCACCCAGGCTACTGCAGGTGGAAGTTCTCACAAGGCTTTTTCTTCTTCGGTTTCGCGGTAGTTGGCATCCATCACTTAGGAGCATAACTGCCCCATTCAGGCTCGTGACAGAGTTCAGTTTGGAGAGGCAGAGGATTTTTTTTTATTATAAAATTGTCACACGGGAGATTTACGGCAGAACACTAATACGGGAGGACATCGGGAAAGGTGAGAAAATATGTGAAATAGGGTAGTATCATGGCCATAATGGGAGACTTGACAGCTATGTGGAGAATGGCAGAGGAACTGCCTATATTCTGATCAACATCAGGTTGTGAGTACTAACTAACTTTCCATGTTTGTTTGTTTGTTATTTTAATTAAATATTAAAAATTAATTAAGAATGTGTTAGTGTTTTCTTACCGCTGCCTGAGACATGACTTGGTGTAGTGTAAAACAAAAACGTGCTGTGGGCGGGTTTGGAGTTGAATCAGTCTTCTGGTTGTGAATCAGCGGTGCTCGTGTATGTGAGCGAGTGGGGTTGTTTTGGATACTACAGATGCTACACTCAAATTCATGCTAAATTTCCAAAATTAAAGACAAGGAGAGGTGTTCATTTCATTGCCTTCTCTCCTCCCTTGCGAAAGTGGCAGGGACGGAGGCTCGCCTCGCTGCGCGGACTTCGCCCTGCATAAAAATTGGGAAATGCCCTGGAACACCCCATTGGCATGGGGCAGGGCAGGTGCACTGCGCAGGTGCAGAGCCCAATGTTTTAACTACATGAAAACTTATTTCATATTATTTTTATTAATACTGCTGACCAAAAATGATTTTGTACTGTATGACTATCCAAATTATTTTGAGAAAAGGGGAAATTTAAAAAATACCAGTATGATACAAAAGCAAATCCATCCACTTACCAGACACTAAAATGATCAGCAGCTTTCCATTCTTGCTGAGGAGACTCTGGAAGAAGCTGACAGTAGCTTCAGGATCCTTTACATAGTACAGCATCTGTCAGTTTACAAAATATAATGAGCACCTAATTGAATAAAGAGTGCAGAACAGTTACGCAATGTTGGTATTTGTTCTACTGGGATTAATTGCCATAAAGCACTGCCTCATGGGTATGATCTAGATTTGTCAGTTACACTATCTTTGGGCTAGAGACCCTACATCTGCAACACAAACCTGTATCATGTGAATGAAATCAGCCTTCTTAGACATCTTCTTATCCTTATAGTGCAGCTCAAACTCAGAAGAAGTCATCTTATTCCAGGTAAAATTGATGTAATCCAAACTTGGTTTCTGTGACACCAAAACTGCACCAACAGAGTTAAAAATGTGACACTTGGATCCTCACAATAGCATTGTAATCCGTATGGCTTTTTAATGAAATTATTGTTTGAATCTTACTGCTTTATTACACAAAGTGTTCATATATTTCCAAACTAAAGGTAATCATGGTTGAAATAACTGCGAACAGTAAAATATCAAGTCCAAAAGTTAAAAAAAAGGAAATCAGCCAGTCTTAAAAAAACAATGTAAATGGAGCAATTATTAAACATTAACTTAGAAAAATTGAATTCAGTCCCTTTTTCACTCTGTCTTACATTTAATAAAAAAAAAGCTAATTATTTTTTAACCTTGCCAGTTTTACTTGGTGGTTAGTCTAAATGGAAACATCAAAGCTACTGAGATTGTCAAATGGTAAAACATGGAATTTTGATGTAATCCTTTGTTTTAATGCACTTTCCAAATTAAATGTCTTTTCCCAAGAAGACAAATTGATTACTTAAAAGTATACAAAAACATTCAAATAAAAATATTATAAAAAGATACATTATAGATTTATAACACTTTCAAACATCTGAAGATTTTTACAACTCCTTGGACACCTTTCCCTTTACTCTGCTAACAGGAACATAACTTGAAGCAAAAGGTCAATATTAGGGATGCTCCGACCACTATTTTTGGGTGCCAATCCGATCACCGATCACAGGATTCATATATCTGCCGATCACCAATACTAATCACTAATACCAATCACAGAATGAATGAGAGAATAATCAATCATTCTACATGTCCTGTATTTACAGTCTAGCCTTGTGCACCACTTTAAGAGGCAAAACTATTTGTGCTAAAACAAATGAAAACAATAAACAAGTAACATTACATCATTACAAAATTTACTTGCCTTACTCTCCAAGTAAGTAGGGATGGGACCGATCCGATCCAGTAACGGTATCGGCATCCGATCCAGGCATAATTCACGGATCGGATCGGTCCGATCCGCGTGCCACGGGGCGCCCGATCCAACACACAACACACAGGAGACATGTGACGCCACTCCTCATTTCAAGAAAATCCATTCCACAGTTTGCAGCCAGCCAGTGTGTGCAGAGCATAGTGCCCCTGTGAGTGTGACGCTGTCTATTAGCCACCTGAGCTAACAAGCGCTAACAACAACATATCTGCTGTGTGGAGTAATTCTGTCAGTTCTCCTCAAAATCAAAGCCGAACGGTTTTCAGATACCTCGAAAATAAGGTACAGAGACTCAATTATCCGCCCTTTCGGTAAACACCCTGCCGAAAACAACACAGCCACACGGGGTAAAACTCTTGACGAAGCTCTGCTGCACTCGGCCGGATGAAAAGCCGACGGCTGAGCCCGCAAATAAGAGGAGGACGAGTGACTGAACTGTATTTCACAGAACACACAGCCTGGTCTTTGATTTTAAGTTTGCCATCAACGGTGTAGAACCAAAAATACGTCCTCACAGCTCTCATCTGATGACTTAGAGCTGTGTAGTCTGCTCTGTTCAGAGTGGAAACTCTGCACTGAGATCAGCAGAGCAGCGGATGTGTCTGAGGGTCAAGCTGCGCTCACAGCGCTCTCTGTTGAAACGGTCCACTGCTCCAGGCGCTCTGATGTGCTGCTACACTCAATATTTTGCATTCAAATATTTATTTACTATTTGGTTACATATATTTATCCCCATATTCGATCAGCTATTCGGGTATCACAGTTAAAGATTAATCAAACATCTGAAAAGGCACCATGTGAGCGAACACCAGGATTATTTTTAATTTATTATATTTTATTTGGTGGGGTAGAGATGTTTACATTTATTTCATATGTCACTTATGAAAGCTGCTGCACTATACTTGATTTGCGTACTGTTCAGAAGCACTAGCCCGTATGGTGTTATTATATTTTTGGTAGTGTAAATAGTTTAGAACAACAGACACTGTCTACTTGATACACATTTTATATCAAAAGTGAGACAATTGGAAACAGACCTGCTAAAAGACCCATACTCTACTGTTCATATCAAGCAGCCCTCGTCTCTATGGAGATTGACTGTATCCTTACAGTGTTCTGCACTTCATTCAATAAATCTTGCTATTCAATTTGAAGCGCTTACAGGTGTATGTTTTTTGTTTATCTTCTATGTAAATAACTGTCCTGTGGTTAATTACAGCCTCATAATCAAATTTTACACATAATTTCAACAATATTGATAATATTAATATTCCAGCAATAATAGCCGTGGTATCGGAAAAGTATCGGTATCGGCCGATACCCAAATTCAGGTATCGGTATCGGATCGGAAGTGAAAAAACCTGGATTGGTGCATCCCTACAAGTAAGGTGAAAAAAGGCTTCAAAATCATTTTAAACAAAAAGAGGCAGTTTTATATTCAGTTGTTAATAAAATAATAATGAAAATAGATAAATAAAATTAATAAATAAATCAAATGGAGACATACTTATGATAAGCAAAAAAAATCTCTATCCTTTCTCTGCACACTGCACTCCTTATCCTAATCATGAAACCTATTAGCACTTTCAGTTGAACCTGAACCAGACAAATTTGCAGCAATTGGTATGGTGTTATAATGACTGAGCAGAATAAGACCAAAATTATGATAAACTGCAATTCTCCTCTTATCATAATGTCACATCCACGTTCTGCTTTAACAGAAATGTGATTGTTTTTTCTGATTGGTGCTTTCAGAGCCCACCGATCGATCGGTTTAGGGACCATATCAGCCGATAATGATCGGCAGGCCGATCGATCTGATCATCCCTAGTCAATATATAGAAATAATACAAAAACATATAAAAACATATATTATCAGAACATTTTGTCACTTACACTAACTTCAGAAAATTAATATGACCAAAGGAAGTACCTTTGTAGTTATGTAGCTGCTCACTGCTCGGCTCCACAATCTCGTTATTGACTGTTGCCTCTGGGTGCTTCAGGTGAAGCACTGAGAGCATGTCTAAGTCAATCTGTCCTGGAGACACAAACACAGTTTATGTTTTAACAACTGCTTTCCCTTGAAATTAAAACTGCAAACAGAACCTTAACTGAAAGAATTATACTATAGCACTTTAATCATAATACTCATACCACTAGTTCTCTTATTGTTGCTGGGACCATTAGTTAGCTTTTCTTTGGCAGAAGTTTGTTCCTAAAACTTTAAACAGGTCACAGTTTGTCTTAAATCATGCTCATACTGCTAATTTGTGTTCATAATCACGAATGTTCCATTAAACGTCTAATTTTTATTACATACTACGTCTAATAGTGTGGTGTTCTCTGTGTCTGAGACAGAGTTCGTACTCGTTAAAGGTTTCCTCTCTGACTGATTTACAGCTCAGTTGTGTGGTCAGTTCAGCCCTGCTCTAGACTATGTTATAAACAAACAACTCGGTCTTCTCTTGACTTCATCCCAAAGGGTTTTCAGACCCTCCTTTTCTTCTTCCCCCCTTTCCTCCATTGCCATCAGAGCTGCCTTCTTCCTGCTACCAGCTTGTCAGTCTCTTTTTCCCTCTGTTCCTTTTGTCTCATCGTTGTTTTCTTGCCTGCCACCTCACCAAACCTGCTGCTGCACTCTTCATTAAGTGTGCCCTCTTTTCTGACAACAGCTTGATGTCAGGCCTTTGTGGCTAAATGCATGATAGCATCCAGTATAATTTTAGGGGTGTAAATACTTGGTGCTGCTAAATATCATCTAATTAAATAAGCATGTGTTAATTTTTTTCCTTATTAGCAATTCATCCACTTTAATCCATTAATGTACTTCATATAACCTGTGATCACTGTCATTTCTGGATTTCAGTTTAAGGAATACTTTTGTTTTCTCCTCACATAACAGCATAATAACTTCTTTTACAACTATATGGTGAGAAGGACCCTCTTGAAAACAAGGTGCTGTATCTCGAGGGGTTAACCTCAACCACATTTCACATCAATAGAGACAAATGTGATTTGGAGAGGTTTATGGTCCTGGCGTTCACAGGTTTTTCACTGTCATCAATTCTTATCTCATTTCCTTTGTCTCTACCCACTTGCCTACCTCCGCCCACTCACACCACCAATACAGCTTTGGTGGATGAAGATTTCCTGCTGCTTAACCAGTGTTACTGTAAGCTACTCTTGGTGGCCCAGTGCTGTAATCATTGTGGATTCATGTTGGGTAGGAAGTCTGTATGTTTGTGTGTTGCATATACATCAGACTGAAGTTGCTTTACCTTAACTTTACTGAAAGGACATGGACAATAAGATTTGCCTTAAAATAGTTAATCTTTGGTTCAAATTAACTGTGGTACACAAGTTATTAAGGATCTACGCACACAAATTTGGTGTATTATACACACTGAGAAACATATACACAAATAAACACATACTCACACAAACATTTTTTGCAGGTTTGCAAATGTAAAAGTATGACTGTGTCTGAAATTTATCACTATGAGAAATTTCTTTTTTTTTTTTTAAGAATTTAACATTGTCACGTAATGATTTATGGAGACACGGTGTAGTTAAACCACAATCTGGTTAGGTCACTTTTTCTGACACTCTGGTTAAATATTTATCTAACAACAGAGCAGTTGTATAAAACACTTGGAAAAGATAATAAGTGTTAAGGTTTTACTGCTGTGGCCATAAATATTGTAGTAGTACAATATGTCAAGTACAAACTGTCATAGTAGTCTGATAAATGCACTTCTCACCTTCACTTTCTAAAGCCATGGAGCTTTAATTGTATTACATTGCAAAGAAATGACAAGTTTGTACCATGTTCTTTGTGTTCTTACCTGCCCCACTTCCAACTCCAATAACGTTTAGTTGGGACTTGCCATCTCCAATGCTAAGGCAAGAGCAGAAAAACACTTTCAGTTCTTAGAGCTGTCTAGCCTGGAAGTTCACATTTTCTGAAACACCAACTATGGGTCACATTGCTTTGGTGCTTACTTTCAAATGTACAGTTGGGGATAGGCAAGAATTTCTGATCTGGTGTTTCAGACAAGACTTACAATTTCACTGAAAAATTTTTGGTAATGTTGTAGTAAAGGTTCCACAAATTCATGCACGAACAAATGCTTGAATAGTGTGAATTAATGTATGGTATGTTGATGAAGTAATGTAATAATTCTATAATATGCCTCACATATTTACTGGAGTGTTTAAGCCATCATTATTCATGTCTTTTTAATGATGTTAATGGTGTTAATGATTTACACATTTTTAGTTCTGCAGTTAAAGCAACAAGGCATAAAAACACCAAGCAGATAACTGATTTATCCTCTATATATTTCACAGTAATCTCGACAGTGAAAGCTCTAGGTAAATTGGGGAATGTTAGGTTCAGTCTACAGTTGCATGGCATTATGCTGTGTTCCATTAACCTCAGAACTGGGAAGAGGGAACTGGGAGTGATGTCATCTCCGACTTATCAGCGTTCCAGTTACAAAGTCGGAAAAAACATGCCGATCTACCAGGCTATTGCTAGCCGTTGTTAGCACGCCCTGCGTTGTTGTTCACAAATACCACATGAAGAATGTGATTATCACTATGGCAGCATTTTTATAAATATAAGTCTAACAATACTAAGTATGCAGCTGATTTAGGGCGACACACACAAGTCGTAAGTGCTAACAAATTGATTATTGCAGGAGCTTAATTACTGTTTACACTGGTGGGGGTGGCGAGGTTCCCCCCGAGTTCCCAGTAGGAAATCCTGACCTCGAGGGGCGTTCCAGTTGCAGTTTCCTACTCAGAACTCGGAAATTCCGACCTCCGACTTCAGCTGGAACGCACCATTAGCCTCATACTGCTAAAATTTTTTGAGTGCATAAAGACCATTTTTTAAGAACATTTCTTTTAAAGGCTTTATACACCTGACCTGAACAGGGAATCATTTTGCTCTTTGGGCATAGCAGTGAAATACAATATGCTACCTATCTTTAATAATGACAACATTTTATTTTGGCATTGTATCTAGTCTTAACATAGACAACAGACACAAACATTCTGTCCATCTGTGATGAACATTGTAAGACTAAACAATGGGGGTGTTCTGCTATATATTTTATCTGTCTTTCTCTCTGAAAAAAGTTTATGGTTTTATTTGCAAACATTTTCTTGATAGCCATTCTGAGTTTCCTCTGTAACAGCTGTTTTTTTTTCATTTATTTATTTATTTATTTTTACAGCAGATGCTATTAAAGGTGATCTGAAATCAATAAATGGATGATTTATATTTATGTAATATTTTAGAGAGCAGGAAGAGTGCATTCATAGGTTTTACGGGAAATACTCTGACAATACCTTAAAGTATGTTGTCCTATTTTGCCAAAAATGTGGATATGTAACAACAAACTGGCAACAAATAAAATTAACTGAAATTGCGAAATGTGAAGAACAGTTTAAACTATTTGAGTTTATTATACAACCACGCTTTACAATTGTCAGTGTACTAACCTTGTAGTGAAAATACCCTCATAACATCCTTCTTTCAAATTAACATTTTTATTTGGCATGAAAGACATCAAAAATGCATACCTCAAAAATGCAGCACTATATGTCTGTACAATTTCCATCAATTCCTACCAGCTCTAACATCCTATTGTGCTTTTTTGTGTCAAATCACATTATTTACCCTTGGTACACCGCAAGTAAAAACAGATATTGAAATGAACATTTCTTTATAACATTGTGAACTGGTTTGAATAGAAAATAAGTTATGAATCAAATTGTTACCTCCTGAATTAGAACTGGACTGATCTCAAATTTAACAAAAAAACATCAAAAAGAAAAACAAAGAGAAAATCGGTAACATCATGGGTACAGTGTTTCCAGTGATATTTCATTATTGCCTTTGTTTTGAAATTTGTTACCTCCCCCAAGGAGGTTATGTTATTGCCTGCATCTGTTTGTTTGTTTGTTTCTCTGTTAGCAACATAACTCAATAAGTTATGGATGGATTTCAATGACATTTTCAGGAAATGTCCGGATTGGGACATGGAACAAATGATTCGATTTTGGGAGTGATCCAGATCAGCATAAAATGTGATTTTCCAGAATAACTACTGAACTAAAATATATATCATTATGAAGGCTAATGGTATGGTAATGGTAAGTTTTCATGGTCAAGGAATCTAAATATTTAGATGAAATAAAGGGAGGACTAATATTTATGGTGAAAATCACAGTGTGAGTGAGGACTGTGGCGCTGGCGGAGGTCTATGCTCTCCGAGTGCTTTTCTAGTTGTTTTTGCTATTTGTCTGAGCTTGTTGTTTTTTTTTTGTTGCTCAATATATTATTGGCTATGACCTGAAGAGTGGAGACATTTTAAAAAGGAATAAGGGGTGGGACTAGATAAGTTTGTCACTTCTTCTAACACCCTTTTCGAAATGAATGTTTTTTTTTTGTTGCAAAGATTAATAATAGTAGAAAAAAATGCTGGAATAGCTATTTGCATTAGCTTACCATTATATTGTATTTTGTTGGATTTGTATAGATGTATACATATGAACATTTTTTCATTTAAGTTCCAAATAAGAATTTAAAACCTTTTTGGAGATTTAAACTGCACAAATATGTAATACTTATAAGACACCTAGTCCAAGTCCAGTGTAGGATTAGTTTTCAGATATAAGACAAAAAGCTTGCATTGCTTACAGTTTAATACACCAAAAGGGCAACAAACTTAGCTTAGCTTTAGATGACATGCACAATCCCATGACATAAATTAATCTTAAAGTATGTTATGGTTGCCTCTTCAGATTATTTTTACCTCGACCAAGGAGGTCATGATGTTGCCAGCATTAGTTTGTTTACCTGTTACCAGGATAACTCATAAAGTGATTGTCCCTGGTAGTGGTGATCCCAACGTTTCAAAGATTGGTTAACAGTGTGATACAGGGCAGCTTTTCCACATTTTTGACAATAACTCGGTCAGCAATATTAGTGCCTTCGTAGAGGTTTATGCTATCGATGCACTTCTCATTCAATGTGAAAATAAATAATCTAGACCTCTCAGGGGTATTAATCATAAATCAAGATTCAAAATGCAAGATTTCTTTTTTTTGTCATTCAAACTATATACCAACAGTATAAAGTGGCATGAAATTACATTGCACCAGGCGCAGCAGCATACAGTAGAATGAAATTACATTGCACCAGGCTCAAGGTGCTAAGATCAGAATAAATAATATTAACATAGTATAAGAAATGTTTGTGTGCAATGAGGTAGTTTGAAATGTTTAAGTCACAGCTGAGCTGTAGAGCAGTATAGCAATGTGTCAATAAGCCTGTTATTAAATATTTTCCAACTAAAATGTAAACAAATGCTCTTGATGGATTGGGGGATTTGCAGTTCTCTAAATTTACATAAAAGGCATTTATAATTTCTAGATTCCATTATTCCGACATTTTAATTTGTTTTAGATGGAGGTAAGATTTGATTTGGCACATTCTGGGGTAAAAAACTTTGTATTGCCATAATTTTAGGGTCACTAACAGGTAAAAACCAAAACATAATGGTCTTTTACTGCTGTAAAATGTACTACTACTACTACTAATAACAATGATAATAAATTGATAAATAAGTTTTTCAAAAGTGTTTGTACTGTCTAGAGAAGACCAAACAATCAACACAAAAGATATTTCATGGGGTTTCATGGTCTAAAGTTGGATATTAATTACCAATATTTTTGTTATACCATATCTGCTGGTTTGTTTTCCTTGTTTTTTGTTGTTTTTTACACAGGAAAACAAGAGTAAAAGAGTAAAAGTAAGAGTATTACATTTTTAACTGCCATTTGTGTCAACAAACCTACCTATCTACAATTATTAATAACCCTCTAGGGTGGCTCTGATGCTCTATTCCGTTTATTTATGTACTTTTGTATTGGCAAAAGAAGTTAACTTCAGTTTTCAATTCATATTGAGGGAACAACTTATATAGACAGAATAGACAGGAAATATTAGACTGTGGATGCAAATAGACACAGCTAGTTCTGTCTATTTGCACAGTGAATCATCAATAAATTAACTATTTGATTATATTAAACTTGTCTGTCTGCTTTTCTTTCTTTGTGCTTCAATCTACCCTGGAAGTGGGAGAGGTTATAGTAAGCTTATATTAGAGGTTATTGCACCAATTCTCTAAAATGGTAAATAAGTATAGACAAATACTTAAGTTTTATGAACCTACTTTGTTTTCATATGTTATAATTTTGTTATTGTACATGGAAAAAAAATAACACTGATTTATTGTAGAAAGATTTGGCTGGTTCCTATAATGAATAGATGGATGGATCCCAAGCTGGGAAATTGTGGTACTTACAGCTGCTTTTTCCTAGTAAATAACATATACACACCAAAAAAGACTAAGGACTTTAACAAAATTATAATAAACAATATATACTAAAAACCATAAATAAAACAAATAAATACATATGGCAATATTACAGGGATTAATCTGAAATCAACTGATTTTAATGTTTTTGGACCTAATATATATGTTATTTCACAGTATACTGGGCATTTATCAATTATGATGTATCACATGCTGGTGGCCCGGTTGCAGTTTTGAGCCCAGCTACGGGCCACACTTAGAGATGTGTAGTTGGTCAGGATATTTAACCCCAAGTGGCTCCCAGCGCTGCGTCTGTGGCGTGTAAATGGACGTGAACGTATTAGTTGATACCAATGGACAAGTAGCATAAAAACTCTGAACCATCTGTGAGTGAATGTGAGAGCAAATGGCAGGGAAACATGTTATCTGCAATGCAACTTTGCTGCTAGTGCTATTGCTGTTTTTTTAGGCTTTCTTAATATCGTTAAATCGTTCTGCAAACTGTGCTGCCAGGCCTTTCCTGTATTTTTACAGTTTCACAAGACCATAAAATTAGAGGGATTAAGCTGAAGGATATCTGATTTTTAGTTTGCTGACATTGTAAGTATTTTATTTTACAGTCTAATGGAAATTTAGCAACTATCATATATCATATTTTAATTGATTTGGACTGTAAACATCTGCTGTGTATTTATAAAGTTATTGTCTGTAGTTTAGTGCTACGGCTATGTACTGTAATTTTACAGAATTGGTCTGGAAACTTTGCTGCCAGGGCTTTCTCTGTATTTTTAATGTTTTTTTTTTCTTTTTAACAATGTGGTCTCCCCATTACAAGTTGTTGGGGTCCAATTGTTTGGTCCTATTGGTGTAATCTCACAGTGTTTGTGTGTGAGTGTCTTACCTTGACAGTATATCTGGTAATATATTCTCGATAAAAGCCCTCATAGACTGATGTTCAGAGGAGCGCTCAAGGAAAAGCTGGAAGGACTTTTGGTACCTGCTATCATTATGAACCAAACTTCTCAGTGAAGATGCCATGATAATACTCTGTCAAAAAAAAGCAAAAGAAGAGTGCAAAAGTCAGTGTATTTCAGTTTACTGTATATGGAAGGCTATCACATCTTTAATCGGGGGTGTTAAATTCAATCCCAGAAGGGTCCAAATTTTTAAAACAAGTTTAAGATACAGGTCAAGCAGGATCAACAGTTACTGAACAGTCTAAAACTGGGAATGTTTTAATTAGATGTATAAATTAGGGCAGCATAGGCTATTCATGTTCTGACAAGGTTAAAAGTAACTATAAATGCACCGACCAGTGTTTTATCTGCTGACAATTTATCAGGGTAATATTTAAACAATAATGGGAGGGGTTGGTGTGCAGGTCATTCATAGTAGCTGTTGCAGTGCATTATGGGGCTTGTAATATTACTTCTGGAAGCGCTGTTTTGCAGGAGGCCATCAATAATGGAAAATGAAATAAGCTAAAGGATCATAATTCATTCATCGTTGGCCGGATTTGGACCTCAGGCCCTTTGTTTGACATGTCTGTCCTAAACAATAGTTGCATACTTCCATCAATCGAACATCTCAGCCAAGCAGCACGACTGCTTTTGAGGCTCCAAAGCAGGAAGACATCTTTGAATCTTGTTTTAGTTTCTCCAAAGTATTCCTCTGACATCGGCAGGCGTTTATCCTGACATGTTCTTCATATAAAATCTTTCATTTTTATAGCCTACTGTGAACTTAGGTTTGTTTATTTGATTCTCCTTTCTTTTGACAATTGCGTATGAAAACCACAGCCTGCTCTTTCAGAAATGCTTTTAATGGACCCTCTACCGTTTTAAACCTGCAGCTCGAAGCTGATCCGTCTTCAGCTGTAGCAGACGCTGTCGTCCATGGAAGGGACGCTGATTCCTGCATGTTGACAGGAACGGTGGCGAAGCCAACAACCTCCATTGACGTGTTTACAGTCGATGAGCCCGATTTGTCGACGAGTTTTTCCCTCAATAAATAAATGTCCAAAGACACGGTTTATTTACCCCAACGCATGGCTTTAAATCTGCGGACAGACGAAACAAGACACAATGGCTGCATTCACTTACGTCATGAGCGTTTGGATGTCTCCGGTTCGTAATGCAGTTTGGATCAAAACCTCGCCTCGGTTAATACTCGCAGCTTCCTTAAGGGGGGCAAAGCCAATGATTATTCTCTGTGTATGCCGACCAAAGTCCAACTACGGAAGCCCGTTTCCGCCACTAAAAAAATGTATTTTAGGCAACTTTAAAAACAAACAAACAAAGAAACAAACAAAAAAAGAGTAATAATTCTGAAATAAAAAAAAAACATAATTCTGTGATAAAACATCGAAATTAGGAGATTAAAAAAAAGTCAAAATTTTGAGATAAGAACTCATAATTTTGAGATTCCAAGTCACAATCATGAGATAAAAACTAATAATTAAGAGATAATGTTGAAGTTATGAGAAGAAGCCATAATTATGAGATAAAAAGTAATAATAAGTAAATGCACCCTTGAGAGGATCTTACGGAAAGCAGCACTAGAGACAAAGAACCAAAACTGATCTGGCTAAAGTTGCAACCTTATTTGAGCAGCATGGGAACATCTGATCAATGCCATTGTTACAGATGAAGACAAGATGGCTACTTCTCAGACAGCTTCCTGGACAAGTCCTTTATCCAGTTTTGCTTAATGCAGACCATGGATGTATTATAAAAAACGGACACCGGACCGCCCCTCTGGCGGCACGCAGATTTATTCCAGTGGCCACTCGTGGTATTGCAACAAAAAATCCCATTGGGCCCAAAAAGCATTTTTCCCATAGCCGGCAATAGTAAAAAAGACAGCTGTAAAACTGTTGACAGGACATATCCAGCTGTAAACACGGTTGATTACTGATCTTTGTGTTTTATATTTTTAAGTCTTGGACTTTTGATCAGTCAAAAAGTGTTCAAAAGGCCAAAAAAGCCAGAGGAAAGTCGCTATCTCTCTGGTGACGTCACAGCTGTACACGCGCACTCTCAAATCGCGGTCATGCTGTGTCTCGGGAGCGGTGACGCCCGTTAACTTCCTTAAGGTTCTATATGATGCAAAATTGTTCTGAAAATTGAGAAAACAACTAAACGGTGAGTTTCTTTTTGACATAAAGTGACTCAACACATGTATTTTCTCAGTGTTAGCTATCACTCGCTCGATAGTTCTGGTTTTTAAACGTATTTAGACGTTATATGCCAATTAAATCCGCCTATCTTCCTATCAAGTAAGATACATTTCACTAGCACGATGGTCCTACATTCTAAGTATATTCAATTTAAAGAAAGTAAAAAAAAAAAAAAACGTGCCCGAATAGCTGTAGCTAATGTGTAGAATATGTGTCAGGGGATCACAGAGTTGTGT
The DNA here is from genome assembly GCA_036419115.1 of Scarus forsteni. Taxonomy (NCBI): domain Eukaryota; kingdom Metazoa; phylum Chordata; class Actinopteri; order Labriformes; family Labridae; genus Scarus; species Scarus forsteni. The sequence goes on along the minus strand of JAZDUH010000155.1, from coordinate 2,048,629 downwards.
TAGGTAGATGGATCTTTATTCGGAATATATGTGTATGTCTTTATTGTGTTGTCAATAATACATTCAGATAATATAAGTTTGACTGAGAAACTTAACTTGGAGAAATTGATAAAGTCCAATAAAGATCATTATCAACACATTTGTCATGTTCCAGTTGAAATAAGTCAGATATTTCTCTCAACAGAGATTGGAGGTAGAGGGGCATCACTCCAGGGAAAAGAGTGAAGATGGCTGATTGTGTCATGCAGCTGTGGAGGAAGGTTTAAAAAACAAGTTTCATTAATGACAGTATGGTGGTTATTCTGATTGATCTAATGTATTTGTCATATTTCATGTATTATGTATTACACTATTTACTTTATTCAAACAAGATAATCTGAGCTTCTGAATAAAATACAAACTTTTTTGGTCTACCTAAAACATTGGCAGTTTTTTTTGTGAGAATAATTCATTAATAATTAACGTGAATAACATTTTTTAAGTAAGACTCAAAAAACAAACATTTTTTAACATTTTATTATATTATGTTTTTATCTTGTTTTCTTCATTTTTTATAGAAAATAAAATATAACAAATATATAAGGTTTTTTAAAATTATTTCTTAATTTTTATTTGTTTTTATGCACTTTTTGTAACAAAACCCCCCCTGTTTTTTCGATGGGGAAAAACCAAAAATATGTATTTTTTTAAATAATAAGTTTCAAAGTGGAGTATTTGGGGTGAGGTTATTACAACCTTAATGAGGTCAATAATGTCTAACTAAATTTATTTTGAAGCATTATTTGTTTTAGGAACAATTAGAGTTTATTCAAGCATTTAATATTAAAGTCCCCCGCATGCCAAAATGGGTCCCCTTATAAAAGTGTAACAGAAATGTTCAATCCTTTTTTTTCTACTTTCACTGCTTTAAATCTTTTCAACAACTCATGACCTAATCATAGATAAATATTTTTTTTAATGTAATATATATTTTTATGAACTTTTTGTTTAAAAAAACTCAAATTTTTCAATAGGTACAAAACCTGTTTTTGTAAAATAAGACACAAAGTGGAGTATTTGAGGTAATGGTTATTACAGCCTTGACTTTGTTAATGATTACTGACAAAACTGATTATGATGAAGTATTTGTTTTTGAAGCATACAGTTTATTCAAGAAATTTACAGTAAAACTTCTTGTGTACCAATTTGATTCTTCTTATAAAAGTATAATAAAAATGTTATATCTTAAATTTTTTTTTACTTTTACTGCTTAAAATCTTTTCCACAACTTCCTACCTATGGACAGATATAAAGTTTTTTATTTTTTTTTCTTTATTTTATGTTTTTTATTTTTTTGCCACGAGGACAGAGGAAGTTCTCAGTTGATCAAGAAAACACACAGACAGAGCCGATTTGACATATGATGACTTGAACTTTGCCTCAAGGGTTAACAAAGTACATTCCGACAAAACCACAAGGGGCAGAACATTTTAAGAGAAGCCAGTCTTAATCTTGGTCTCATCCCCGGGTTCCATCCATGGTTCATCTGAAGACTATCTGATTGCCTATCAGAAAAATAAAAAAGAGAAAATGAATGGGTAGCACAAGGAATTTATGCATTATTAAGAACTGTATAACATTTACAGCGAAAGCGTGCCTCATCAATATGTCCATGAAAAAAGGTAATAACTTTGAATCATCGTAGAAACTTGATCTGATAAGCAGTCATCTCTCGCATACAGGATTAACTAAATGAATGAATTACACTGACTTATTTGGCTGATGGACTGCTACGGTCTACGACAGCTTTTTTGTTGTGGGTAATCCCATGATTTTAGAATACGGTCAGCTACAGAAAGTCATCAAATAAATATCACTTGTTTTAAAGTCTTATTAGAAAGACTTATTACGTGAATAATGTCATTATATTACATTGCAGTCGGATCATGTGCCCTAATATTCATCATTTGAGTTTGTATACCTCTCATACTGTAAATTTCATCCGCGGTAGATTTTTGTCTTGGTCGCGCATCACAAGACCGCGCTTCGCTCATTCCCATTGATGTGAAGCATCATGGGAGCTGACACTACTGCGCATGCTCTATGGGCCCAAAAACGCGGAAGTAACCCGGAAGCCAGAAACTTTTTCAGCGTATGCGCTGGGTGAGCAACTCCAAGGCTGTGTCCGAAATGGCATACTTTTTTTTTTTTTTTAATTGTTTATTTTTATTATTTTTATACAGAGACATTGTAAACCACATGGTCCAGACAAATTGTTCAAACAGATTGTTACAATATACAGACACACATTTAACATAAATATATACATATATACAATATATACAGAAAGGGGTATGAAAAGGTTAAACAATGGATTTCACTGAGTTATAATATTCCCAGTTTTTTTTAGCTGTTTTGTTTTCCATCTTTTTAATTGATTCCATGTAATATTTAATTTCTATTTTAAATTCATAATAGTTTGGTTTCTGTGGAGTCCATTTACTTTTATGTAAGTGATATTTCCCTAGAATTAGGAGGAGATTCAACAAAAACAATTCTTTATCTCCAAGTTTTTTCCCATGATATGTAAGCATTATGTCTTTTTTTGTTAAATCAATCTTAATTCCTGTCAAGGATTCAAATAAAGATTCAAATTTATTCCAGAATAAATATGTGTATTGGCATTCAAAGAAAAGATGACATATACTTTCCTCTTCTTTTTCACAGAATGTGCATTTGGAGTTGATATTATGAAATCTGGCGATGGTTTTATTAACAGGATAAATTCGTACTAACGTCCTACTCATACTAAAAGTGCAGTCAGCGATGTGGGAGAAGACGAGTGGAGGGTTTGTTTATATTCGAATTTAGACCCGCCTCCCGAAAGCTGATGGACGTGCATCGTCATGGAAACGGCCGTAGAAACTGCGTAGCTGACGTAGCTAAGGAAACCCCGACTGGTCAGATAACTTGACTGCTAATATCGAAAACATCACAACAACAGTACATTTTGGCAGATTAGACAATAAGATGAATGCCTGACGGCTGCTACTGTTATGTGAAGCACCATGAAGTTAATGTTGCTTAGCTTACCTATCCAGCAGACGGACGGCGACATCCGCGTCCGTTTTCAGGTCTTTCAATTGGCGGAGTTCCCTCCACAGTCGGAAAGCAACACCAATGTTGAGCCGGCTCTTTGCTCTTTTGGTCATAGCCCTTCTTTTCCACTTTTCACTCCTCTGACCTCTTTCTTTGGGCTGTTTTCAGCTATTGCTACCGCAACTATTGTATCTCTCTCTTACGCTAACTGCGCACGCTACGCAAACTACGACTCCCCCTCCCCCTTCTGTCTGATCTGCGCATGAGTATGATCGCCCCCTGGACGTGGGGGGGTTTACTTTGTTTTGGTAACTCGGTCCCAGCCACAGTATTTACCTGCTGAAATTCTGAGTCAAGGCTGTATATTGAGACCGGATTTTTTTTTCAACATGCTGTCAGTGGTGACATCTTGTGGATGGAGAGGAGACATACGGTGAATTTCACAAATACTGCATTTGATTAGAAGATTGGAAGATCGCTGAGTACACCTTTAAGTGTGACGTCCTATGTAGTGTGTTCACATTAGATAGTATGAAACGATTGAGTGTGAGAGAAATACCTGGATGTATACTATATCGGAAATTTTTTTAAGTATGCGAGGTGGGCATACTAGTCACACTCAAACGCCCCATAATGCATTTCAAGCCCCATAATGCATTGCGCCATGCAAGACCGACCGGCATTCAGCTAAAAATCGGCCACTAGCAAACTTCTCGTTTTCAAAATAACGCATCTTTTATTATCTCCTTTTAGTTCTTTAATGCTTTTGTAAATGGGCTCTTGTTTTGGAGCCAACCGGAAATTTCTCTGATAGCATAATAGCGCGCATAGTGGAATGTCCGAAATGCCGAAATGAAATTTGTATCAGTGCGTTTTATGGCTCAAATGACCACATTTTGGTATTCCACGTGGTGACTTTCTCACCTAAAATGCTCTCTGAACTTTCAAATGTGGCGAATCAACAGAGATATTTGATAGCCTGGTGTGCTTCTGATTTTTGTGGTCGGAGGTTTGAAATGCATCACGGGAAACTTAGTAGTATACTACAGTGTGAATGGTTGGCATCCTAATTATAGTATGTAGTATACCGTATATACACACCAGTTTGTAGTATGTAGTACGTTAGTATGCCATTTAGGACACAGCCCAATAGAAATGAACGGGCGCCATTTTTGCCAGTTCTTATAATACATCCATGGCCAGGACTTTGTCATGCGCGTTCACGAGAACGAAGAGCTTTATAACCAATCACGATGAAGGACGAAGCGCCGCCCCTCAACCAATCAGGATAGAATCCTCAGGGGCTCTTCTGATTGGTCAAAGATATCTGGAGCGATCGAGAATCTTTGTCAGCTCATAACAGAGACAGATGGAAACGCAGCGATCTCGCTGTAGTGCAATTATACTACACTCATTAAAGGATCTCAATGGATATTCTAACATTTTATCCAAACAAAACACAGAAAAATTAGCACTGACTAGCAAAATCCTGCCTACGGCACCTTTAAGTAGCAGTTTTATCAGAACTGGATGACATTTCTGCATTAGAGGAAGAGCACAGAACAACACTGAGTGCTTTTCTTGATGCTCCTCTCTTGACTGATTTACGCAAGGGCTGGGTTTACAAACAGTGTTGCCAGATATTTCTACTGAAATAAGCAACCAGGTTGATAAAAAAAAGCCAAAAACAAGCAACCTTCAGCTATTTTTTTTATTCTTATGTGATATATTACTTTTTAAGAAAGAGAAGTGTGTTTACATTTTCATCTACATTACATTTTAATTTCAGAGACATTTTTCTTAATCATCTCTTAATTTACTTATTCAACATCCTTCTCTTTGGAAGTGGAACATCATTTTCTCTACACAGAAGTAAAGGGAGGGGCTCCTGTTTATAACTCTGTTATCACTGAACAGCCTTTCTAACCTGGATTTTTGTAACCAAACAGACATCGCCAGGCTTTTAAGTTTAATGTTGATCCTCTACAGCTTTTTTAAGGTGAACACATTCAGTGAAATTTATATTTGCATTTAGAGAGGGACAGAATAGTTTGTGTAACTTCTGAATCAAGGTTAATTGATAGTAGAGAGTGCACCATATCCCTCCTGGGTTGGAGGGCATAATAAACCCAAACTAGAAGAAAACCACAACCTGCAACAGCCAAAATTTATAAGCAACTTTGAGGAAAAAAAATGAACGACACAGACACAGTTTTCCTTCAAAACCTTCTTCATTCTTCTTTTGACGTGTTGGGCCTGACATGCACAACGGGGTGCATCAGATCAATGTAAATATTGAGCGGAGCATTAAAAATGTCCGAAAGCCTCTAACTCCTGATCAAAAAAAAATATGAACACATTTGTGGAGACATTTTGGGACATATAGAAGACGCCAATTGATTTTTAGTAGCAGTAAATACGAAGTGTTTTTCATGTTTAAATTCTCATGAAAAACTTGCTGAAATGTCTCTTCCTCAGAAGACCATTTCTGCCCTCTGAGTCCTTGATAATTCCAACCATTTGTTCACTTTGTTGAACGTTCTCAGAAGTTTTGTAAGCCCATCACATTCGTCGTTTGGAAGTCCTATATGCATTCAGGAAATTGTTTGTGCTATTCAAACACACATGAACATGACTGTTCGATTTCATTGGTCCATCTGGAAAAGAGCCCATAGAAAGAGTTTGGGGAGGGCAGAACCTTCCAGAGACACATCCTTCAGACGATTGGACGATCATTCTGCGGGAGCTACTGCACTACAAAAAGTGTGCCACTTCTTAAAACAACCTCTTGTTAAAATCCTTTTTTAAGGCTTTTGAACAAATTTTTGGGTCTTTGGCCTTCCTCCCAGTCCACAAAATGTGGTATTAGGCAACAAAATCTGTATTTAGCAGGCTGCATAAATATAAACTCATGGCATTCGGTGAGCTGTTGAGACTGAGGATATACTGTTATATATCCTCAGTATATTTTTTATTTGCATACCTAACCTGATTGGTCTACTTGAACATCCCCCCTCACCCCTGCTGGAGATATTCCTCTTTGAAAGTTGTTTTCATTCTTTAGCGAGAGTTTGGTGTTCAGCATGTCTAAGCTCAGAAGCTGTCACTGCTCAGTTGTTGGCTGTAAACAGCCTCATATATCTTCACAAATAGGCTACCATCCTCGGAGGACCAAAGGGCCTAGTGGATTAATTTGGTGTTGAAGGGGCAACTACAGTCGGCCAGAACCTGTGAAAAAAACTTGACGGCCGACTGCATCTTCAGCTTCAGTCAGTTCAATACAGGACTGGACACCAGACTTAACCTGAATCTCAGCTCAGTACCAAATATCCACCATCAAACCTGATGATGGAAATGTGAGTATTTTAATACTGTGTATTATTTGCTCATTGCTACGAAATAATGCTTACAGTAGCGTGAAGTGAACCAGAGGGAACTGCACAACATGTTTGTCAGTGTTTACGTTACTTGTTGAAAGTCTAAAGGAAAAACTCCAATGTATGAGTATTCTTACACTATTCAAGAGAGGTTTAACAGTTGGTTATTTACAATTGTAAAATCAGTCCTACTGTGGTTACTAGGCTGAGGTTAGCATGTTGTGCATGAGCCTTTGATGTTTGGGGGAAGACGAGATCGCTTTTGTCCGTTAAATAGCTTGAATCTGTGGTTCATGTGTGTTCAGGAGAAGTTTAACAGTTGGCTGAATACATTTAGTCCATTATCCGACCCCAGGTCCCTCCATTTGTGCTAACGTTAGCTGTAAAGATAGGCCAAGTTGTGGCTATCCCACTGCGATTAGCATGTTGTGCAATGTTTAGGCAAAATGAGATCACTGTTATCCTTTAAACAGCATCAATTAACTGTTCGTGTGTTCAGGACTGTAAGCAGCAGGTGGCGCTCCACTTTGCTCAAGTTACGCTGAAGGACTATCGTGAATTGCTGTATGTTTGCAGCTCTGCTCTGGCTCATAAGCTTATGAAGATCGATCGCCCTCAGAACCAGCCATTCTGAACAGAGGGGTTATGTGAGTGTGGAAAGAATGCAGTTGTGCTTCATTCATTGGCTGTTCGGACCAACACATGTTACTAACATTCCATGAAGACAGCAAGAATCCATGTTAAACTGGGAAAAGGAGACAATATGGGAACTTTAATGGTGGAGTGAAAATATCCTTACTATCAAAAAGTCTGTAATGTTGATATTTGTTTTTCATTTCATAAAATAAAGGAACCAAGCACCTATTTACTGAATTAAAAAACCCACTCAACTATTGAAAAAGTGTTAATTAGCATCACAGGGTTTTATCACCACCTGTTGTTAAACATAGTGAACAGGAGACTATCAAGCTGTGACCCTCCGGAAAAGAGCCAGTGACCCACTTTTGGGTCATCACCACCCACCAAATTAAGAATAATTTCTTTAAAGGACTTTTATTGGGTCTTGTCACTTTTAGTTGCTCACAATTATCTTGGATTGGAGCTTGGCAAGATGAATCTGTCTGAATACAGACATTGAATCAGACAATCCAGCTGCTGTGGGAGGTTTGTTAGGTTCAGTTTCCCCAAAATTTAAATTTATGCGTTACTCAGCTTCCAAATATCCCATGTATTTGTGTACATGACTGTCTTGGGTGTCTATTAAGCAATAATTTGATTTTAGTTAAATAAAATAATGAAAGATTTGTCTCTCTACAGCAGGGATCCCCAAACTTTTTCCTGTGAGGGCCACATAAATTTTCCCTTCTCTGATGGGAGCCGGGGTCAGTTTGTAGTTCATGCTGAATCTGGAACGGCTGCGGTGCGGCTGCGGCTGCGGCTGCGGTGCGGCTGCGGGGCAGACATTTCTGCAGACCGTCACTCACACTGCCTCCTAAGAAGACTGCGGCTGCAGGTGCGGAAACTGCGCACGTGAGAACGGGAGTTCACGTGATAATTCCTCCTGTATTCAGGAAATCTTTGTAAACAATAGCTGTATTTGCAAGATCCACCGTGCTCTTGAAGTTTTGCCCTTACATTTCAAACGTAACATCAATGTGCCGGCCGAAATAGAAATAGAAAACGACAGTGGTGTGCAGAGTTATTTTATTGTGAAAGAGACAGGATCATCATAGAGCCACTTCCTGTTTTGCTTGTCTTCTTCCCTCAGCTTGATGCGGAGAAGAAAAATAGATTTCCTTGCAGATTCTTTCCGTAGTGCCATACGGCCGGATTCAGCCTTCAGAGGGCTGTGCCAAATGTGGAGGCCGTAGTTTGGGGACCACTGCTGTAGAGGATCAGATGCAGCTCTATTTCCCCCTCATGTGGATTTGAGGGGGCAGAGCCTAAGATAGTGAGTTTTGCCTGGATCGGGCTTCTGCCAGTAACATGCAGAAAACAGTTAAAGGTGAAGTCCGTACAGCTGTAACATCATAAGCCCCAGAAGTTAAAGATGGAGTGCTTTATTTTCTTTAACTACCACCAAGGAGGTTATGTTTTTGCCTGTGATTGTTTGTTAGGAAGATTATGCAAAAACCACTGGACAGATTTTGCTGAAATTTTCAGGAGATGTTGGTAATGGCCCGACTTAGAAATGGTTAGATATTGGGGGTGATCCAGATAACAGCCATTAGCAAAAAATCATTTTTGCTCCATGACTGTCTAACTAATGATGATATTGGCATGATTCTGTGCTAGGTGTGAGTTTTCAGGGTCAAGGAATCATATTATGATGCTAACTTTATCATGGAACTATTGCTCATAGATGTAACAAAAATATGTGGGCTAGCCTGTGGAGGTTTGCCCTCTCTGAGTGGTTCTGTTTTCTCTGTGAACTGAGAGTTAAGTCTTAGGTGGTGTGTTTTTCTGCTCCATAAGCCCCACATTGAAAGCAAAAAATATGAACATGGGAAATGGACATGGGACCTTTAGGTTAACAATTTCTTTCTGCTACCTGAACATAAACACATGCATTTCAGTCACTGTCAGGCTTCACTGTAAACTCACAACAGCTGTAATACATATCTTTGATTTACATCGCTCAGTGTGACAGTGAACCACATGATTTTTCCTCACAGCAACAGTCTCGTTCTTTAATGGCCATACCTCGTACATACCTCGTACATTTTATTAATACCACATTATGGCACACCTGCAACCTGTTCCATCAATAAGCTTGTGTTTCACTGAGGTAAAATAAAAATGTTGATGTTCAGTTGGAGCTGAACCTTTCTTGACACAAAAGTACTTATCATAGCCAATGGCCACGCCTACCCCCCCCCCCCCACACACACACACACATACACATTTTCATGAAATAACAGGTCAAAATGCAAATTTATTCTGTATGTTGTTCTTTCCTTGGGTGCTCTGTAACAGAGGTCCTGGCCATGCTGCAGGACTTTAACACAGTGATCTAGATACAAGCTATGTGACTACCAGCAACGATTGTTGCCAGTTATGAAAATGATATTTTCTTTAAAACTAAGTCCAAAATGGAAAAAAGAAATACGTAACATGATTTAGAGGGACTCAACTGATAAAATTATATGCCTTACAACTCAGAAAAAAATTTGGGCATAAATGGACTCCAACTTGGACTTTTTGGCCTTGACTGAAACCTGGTTGTCCAGTCCCACCCCAACAACCATGATTGATGTGCCTGGGTATACCTGTTTTCGCAAAGACAGACTGTCAGGAATAGGAGGTGGAGTGTTAATTTACATGAAGGATATTTTTAAATGCACTTTGGTTAACTTAGACACTAATGGATTAGAATGTCTAATTTTAAATGTGGTTCTGTCACCCAAAATGAATTTTAACATAATAGTCCTGTACAATCCACCTAAACACAATTTAGCATTCTACCAAAGATTTGATGACTTGCTTAAAGCACTAAATTTTAGATCTGAAAATATTGTACTTGGAGATTTTAATATAAACTGGCTGGACAAAAACTGTAAGCAAAAACTTAAAACAGTTGTTTCTAAACACAAACTGCACCAAATAATAAAAGAGCCAACCAGAACCTCCAAGACAAGTAAAACACTTATAGACCTGATCTTCACAAACAAACCTGACAGAGTGTCAAAAACATATAATCTGTTAACAGGTTTATCAGACCATAATATGATCCTAGTAATTAGGAAACTCTCTAAAAAAACGTTTACAGAGACTTTCCTTCAAGCAGAATCATCATCATGTGCCAACAAGAATTCCTAAACAAAAAATTAATCAATTTGAAAATGAACAGACAGACAGATGTTGTGACACTTTGACAAATACTCTTACAAATGTAATCCAGAAGTTCACTTGTCCTTTTAAGCTAAAGCGCAAACAAACTCTGCCATGGATAACAAATGAGATTTATCATCTGATGAAGAAGCAGGATAACGCATTAAAGAAATCGCTGTCCACAAAACTAAACACAGATAACCTCATCTACAAAGGGCTACGAAACCAGGTTGTAACTGAACTAAGAAAGGCAAAGACAAATTATTTCATGCAACTGATAAATACTTCTGGTGGAAACAGCTCATATCTATGGAAACATATTAATACACTCCTAAACCGTAAGCCAAAGTGTCATGGTGAAATAAAGGAACTTAATATCAAAGGAATGATTTCAACAGACACCAAAGATATAGCTAATGAATTAAATACATACTTCATCCAGTCCGTAGATGAACTTGCTTCAAACTTTGGAAAAACTCTCAATGTAGATGAATTTAACATAGAGCCTCAACAATTACAAAACTTAAACAATACAGCTAATGATCAGGCTCCCCACTTTAATATCGAACAAACTGACCAAACCAAAATTCATAAAATCATAATGCAATGAAACAACTCAAAGGCAAAAGATACATTTGGAATTGATGCTTCATTTTTGAAGAAGTATAGTACCATTTTGATAAGACCATTACTCCATTTGATAAATCTGTCTATTACAGAAGGGAAATTTCCACAAAGCTTTAAAATGGCTGTTATCACCCCAGTTTATAAATCTGGTGCATTAACTGATGCCAGTAATTATAGACCAATATCAATCCTCCCAGTAATGTCAAAAGTACTTGAAAAGGTTATCACTAATCAACTGATGATACATCTGGAAAATAATTTTATCTTAGTTTTATCATCCAAAACAATTTGGATTTCGTAAAAAATTTTCAACTGAGATGGCATTGTGTCACTTCATTGAGAGAATAAAATGTTCACTTGACAATGGAAACGTGGTCGGAGCAGTGTTTCTGGACTTGAAGAAAGCCTTTGACACTGTAAGTCATAAAATACTTGTTAGCAAACTAAGACATCAATTTAAATTTTCTGCCACTGCTGTTAGTTGGCTTAGCTCATATTTAGAATATCGACAACAGTGTGTTCGCTTACAGAATGTGAAAACATCTCCTCTGTACAGTAAGACTGGACTGCCACAGGGATCAGTCCTAGGTCCTATTCTTTTTTGTTTATATATAAATGATTTACCTACTATTTGTACAGACACTGAATGCCAAATGTACGCTGATGATACAGTGTTTTATGTCTCAGCAAAGAACCCCCATCAAGCTTCAGAGATCTTAAGCAGACAGATGGTTAGTGTTTCAGAATGGTTACAAAGGAACCACTTAACACTTAATTACAAAAAAACAGTATCAATGTGCTTTTCAATAAGAAAGAAAGTTCTAGATAAATTTCACATCACTATTGATGCAAAAGAAATAGATGTGGTAAATGATTTTAATTATTTAGGAATAGCTTTAGATTCTCAACTTAAGTTTGATATACATATAAAGAAGTTATCTAAAACTGTGAAAACCAGTCTGAACTGCTTTAGACTCATCAGGTAATGTCTCTCCTTTAAGGCAGCTCATTTATATCTGCATGCCATGGTCCTTTCACATTTGTCCTATTGCATCACTTCCTGGGGCCAGGCCATGGACTCAACTACAAAACCTTTATTTTCACTTTATAAACAAGCTTTGAAAATTTTAGACCAGAAGCCACAAAAATGGCACCACTGCAAAATTATTGAGAAATATAATTTGTTGACCTTTTCTAACTTTATAAAATTATCCTTTCTGAAAATTGTTTTCAAGTGCCTAAATGGACTGGCTCCACAAGTAATGTCCCAGAACTTTACAAAGACAGACAGCTGTAGGACAATAACAAGGAACAGAACACAACAAAACTGTAAAATCCAAAGGTGCAGGACAACATTTGGGCAGTCATCCCTTTCAGTGCAAGGCATACACCTGTGGAATTCCTTACCATCTGAAATTAAATCTCAAACAGAACTTAAAAAGTTCAGTGCAGAAGTTAAACAGTGGCTTAAACAGCAGCAGAAACGTGAAACATTAATTTCTCACAAGTAGCTATCAGTAAACTATTTTAATAATCTTTGATGTTAAATGTAACTTGTGTTTTAGTTCTCATTCACTACAACTGTGTCTATTTATTTATTGTATTTATTGACTGTATTCACTGTATTACTCTATTTGTAAAATTGTTTCTATATTCTGTGTAATTCATTGTACTGTAAATCCTGACCAGGGACAAAGACTGCAAATCAGCTGAAGCTAGACGTCTTATATATGTTCACATTTTCCCATTGTGGCAATGTTCTATGTATAGTCCCTGTCAAATAAACAAATAAATAAATAAAATACAGGTAATTTCTTGTAAAATGAATACTTTCAGGACTTGGAATTGTACTTTTACTGGGTGATTTAATATTTATATCAGATAGGATTATTGTTAATTGATCACAAAGCTTAAGTAGGGTGACATCAGCTAATTTGGGCCACTTTTTGGTAAATTGTTTAGGAAGCCAAGAAAAAGCGATGTATGGCATTAAATCGTGTTTTTATAGTGAATAAGAACTGTTCTTAATATTTTGGTGTTGAATTGATAAAATGCAGCTGTTCAGGTCCTACAGCCTTTGAAATATCAGCTGTCCCACATTTTTTAAGTGAGCAGAGGTAGTCACTCATATTGCAGTCATTCTGATATAATCTATTTCTATAGATGCATCTATCTATCTGTCTATAGATGTATCTATCAATGTATCTATGTATCTATGTATCTATGTATCTATATATCTATCTATCTATCTATCTATCTATCTATCTATCTATCTATCTATCTATCTATCTATCTATCTTCCGGTGGTGGAGGTGTGTTGAGGTAGAGCGGTAGAAGGTGTTTCTATCTATCTATCTATCTATCTATCTATCTATCTATCTATCTATCTATCTATCTTCTATCCTGGTGGAGGTGTGTGTTGAGGTTAGAAGGTGTTTCAAACTTTGTTTGTATGATCATTGTTTGAATTATTTGAGTAAACTTTGGTCTAACAGTTTAGTGTGTTTTTGGTGTTTTTGTGTGTTTTTCGTGCCTCGTGGTGAGGATGGCGTCCTCAGAGACCACCACCACTCCCTGAGCCACGGTGTGAGGCTGGTGCCACCGCCGGCCTCCACCGTGGAGCAGGTCCTGCTGGCGGTGGGAGACCAGGTGGGTCACGGAAACATTTCCTATGCTTCCCGGATGAACAAGGCTGTGGTTGTGTTCTTTAAACATCAGAGCTTTTTGACAACCATGATTGAGAATGGATTGACCCTCGATGAGGAGTTTATCCAAGTTTCTCCTCTGGCGGTGCCGTCCACGCGGATCACAGTATCTGGCATCCCTCCATTCATCCAGAATGAAGCCCTGGAGAAGGAGCTCAGGCGTTTTGGTAAGTTTGCCAGTGGTTTCCGTACTGTTGCTCTAAGGCGTAAAGACGCTAAGCTCAAACATGTTCAGTCTCTGAGACGGCAGGTTTTCATGTTTTTGGACTCTCCGTCTCAAACACTGGACATCTCCTTCCGTGTAAAACATGAGGAAGGTTTCTACGTGGTTTATGCCAGTTCAGGAAATATGAAGTGTTTTGAGTGTGGAGACGTGGGTCATAAACGTGTTGCCCGTCCACACAGACAGCAAACTGTGAGACCGGCTGAGGATGACGGCGAGGAGGTGAGCGGCCTCGTCAGTTCAGAGGTTAGTACAGTCACACAGCGCTGTGTGGAGAGACACAGACTGCAATGGAGGACCATCCGGAACGGATCATGATGGAATATTGGTGAAAAACATGAGTTTTTGGACGATTAATGCAGTTTTTAGGAGCGGCGATCTATGCCCTACGGGCTACCATTATATCGGTGTCCGCTGCTCGATTTTGGATCTAAATATCTCCCGAAGCACTGTTTGGATCAGGAAAGCCTTCTGGGTGAGTATATTGTTGTTCTTCATTCTATAAACAATGTAAAAGCTGCAGGAACCGAACTTTTCCTTTAATATTTTTGTGCACGGTCAGGAGGACATCCAGGAGCTAAAGCACTGCCTGGATTCTTACGAGAAGGCCGCATCAGCTAAAATTAACTGGGACAAAAGTGAGGCTTGTTTAGTTGGCAACTGGAGTACAGGAAGCCCTCCCAGTCTTCCTGGTGGCCTCAGGTGGGGAAACAGGGGGCTAAAGGTCTTGGGAGTGTATTTGGGCAGTGAGGACATTATCGCTAAAAACTGGGAGGGAGTGCTGGACAAGGTAAAAGCCAAGTTATCTAAATGGAAATGGCTGCTACCTCAGATGTCTTACAGGGGAAGAACTCTGATTGTCAATAACCTGGTGGCCTCATCTCTGTGGCACAGGCTCCAAGTGCTGAACCCTCCATCTGGACTGATGAAACATCTGCAGCAGCTCCTGGCTTCGGGCATCAGTCCTGTACCTTCCTGTGGCAGAGGGGGGGCAGGGCCTGATTGACATCGCCTCCAGGACTGCTGCCTTCAGGCTTCAGGCAGCTCAGCGGCTGCTGTACAGATCATCTCTCAGCTGGTCGGCTGTAGCTCAGTTGCTGCTCCGGAAAGCTGGGGGGCTGGGACTGGACAAGCAGCTTTTCCTGCTGAAGCCCCCTGCTCTGAGTTTCACTGGACTGTCATCTTTCTACATGCCTGGAGGACTCTGGTTGTCACTCGACCATCTGACACCAAGCCTGGGATGTGGCTGTTTGAGGAGCCACTCTTCAGCAACAGTCTTCTGAATAACATCGCCCTGTCCTCCGTCACCCCGAGAAGTGCTTTCATTCAAGCAGGAGTCACGAAGCTTGGACACCTGACAAGAACACCTGTGGAGAGACTGGCTGAACTGACTGGGTTAAGATCTACCAGAGTGCTGCAGAACCTGGTGAAGGAGGTGTGGCAGTCTTTGTCGGGGACCCTCAGGGCCTTTGCTCAGAGTCGGGGTCTGGCTGAGCGTTAGACGGACGGCCATGACTACATCTTGCCGGCTCTGAGTGTGAGTCCTGCAGTGGGTGACTGGAGGGAGGAGAGTGGACTGTAGCTGTCTCTGAGGAGTCCAGTACTGGGGACTTTGAGCTCCTGCACAGGGAAGCAGCTCTACCTGAGCTGCATGAAAGTACTGAACCTGCAGATTTTGCTGCCTTAACCCAACCCAAACCCTTAACCTGACTAAGAGAGAGAATGATGACTTAGAACAACAGCATACAAACTCCATAGGCCCATAAAACATCATGACAGACACATCTGTTGAATCTACTCACACCTTAAAGACAGAGCTCATCTTGGAAATAAAGCTTTGCCTGTGTTTGGTAATAAACTCACAGGATAAGCACAGACAATTGTATTCATGGAGCTCTTACCGTCAGATTTCTTTCCCAGCCTAGGCTTTAAAAAACGAGCCAGTTGGTTTGTATACTGAGGGTGAACTGAGCGCTGTCTTTGTGTTTCTAATGATCCCTCCTTTTCTAAAATTTTGCGCCGCATTCCAAACAGGTTATGCAACCTCTGCAGGGTGTGCCGCACACACACTGAGGGAAAGGTGTGAGTGTTTTCAGAGTGTGTTTGTAAAAAAGGCACCTCCCTCTCCTGGATGTCACTGCTGTCAAACACTTAGGTTTAACTCTTTCAACAAATCATGCTCTTATAACATTTTGACTTCATTCCTTATCTTAATGTTCTTGTATATCACTGTTTCATTTACATGATGCTTTGCCATGTAAGTGTTTAATTTCTCCTTCACAGACCTGCCAACAAAACGAATAGGCTAAAGTGATTTTTTGCCATATGGAAGCCATAATGGAACCAAACAAAGGGCTGGGTGATATGGCAAAAAATTGAATCTCTGTTTAACTCCAAAACATTGATTTTCTATTGTGATAGCCCCCCCCCCCCCAAAACAAACAAACAAACAAACAAACAAACAAAACAAACAAGTGACACAAAGATTGCATGAATTAAGTTTTACCTTTATGTTGTTAAAACACATTCCCAAAACAAACAGAAATCCCATCTTAAAGGTGCTATTAGGAGAATCCATAACCGGTGACATTAAGACTCCGCTACCCATGAGCACGCGCGGCGACTGTCGTAATGCTGCGTTCCAGTAACCTCGGAACTGGGAGTGACATCATCTCCGACTTATCAGCGTTCCA
Organism: Scarus forsteni; assembly: GCA_036419115.1. NCBI lineage: Eukaryota > Metazoa > Chordata > Actinopteri > Labriformes > Labridae > Scarus > Scarus forsteni. The sequence continues at coordinate 2,032,095 of JAZDUH010000155.1, read as the reverse complement.
GTTGAAGTCGGAAAAAAACATGCCGATCTACCAGGCTATTGTAAGCTGTTGTTAGCACGCCCTGCGTTGTTGTTCACAAATATCACATGAAGAATGTGATTATCACTATGGCAGCATTTTTGTAAATATAAGTCTAACAACACTATGTATACAGCTGATCTAGAGCGACACACCCCAGTCAGAAGTGCAAATAAATTGATTATTACAGGAGCTAAGTAACTGTTCACACTGGGAGCATCCATTTTCGGAGAGGTTTCACCAAGTTCTCAGAAGGAAATTCCGACTTCGGGGGGCAATCCAGTTGCAGTTTCCTACTCGTAACACAGAAATTACTACTTCTGACTACGAGTGTAAGGCACCAAAAGACGTGACCCAAGCCAAAGTGTGTGTTTGTTGTGACACTAATCAAAATGCAGCTCAGACCCTCAGAACTCTGAATTGCTTTACAACTTTTTTTTTTTCAAAAACTTACAGGATGCAAAGCGACGTGGTAATGTTTCTCTTTCTAGTTATGTAGCTGTAGTTTTTGATGTGTGACAAGCAATTTTTGGAAAACTTAGTATCGTAGTTTTGTAGCCGGCATTATATAGCTACTTACAGCCCGGTGCTCTAAGACGAGTCCGAATAATTTAAATTTGCTCTAGTTTTAATTTTCTTGTTCCCGAAGTTTAGTATCCAGGCCAGTCCAGCCCTGTCCGACCCAACAGGAAGGCTAAGGAATAGCATTTATAGATAACCTATTTTGATGCTATAAAACTCATCTTAAAGTGTGTATTTCAATCAGGCATATATCTAAAAGTGAGACTTTTTTGTAATTACTAAGAAACTCCTCACAGGCCCTTTAAAGTTTACGAGTTTGTCATAATTGTTCATTATGTAGGTCCAAATGCAGGCAGGTTTGGAAACGGAGTTGTTTTCACAGTATATTAACATTAAACAATAAAAAACAAGTACAAGCCTGTAACAGTGCTTGTACAAACCCTGACAGGACCAACCATCATGTTAACTGTACATTTTAATTCATTCATTCATTCATTCATTTTCTATATCCCTTTATTTTTTTCGGGGTCAGAGGGGGCTGGAGCCTATCCCGGCTGTCATTGGGCGAGAGGCGGGGTAAAACTTGGACCAGTCGATCGCAGGGCCACATAGAGAGAAAGACAACTATTCACGCTCACACTCATACCTAAGGACAATTTAGAGTCACTAATTAACCTAATGCGCATGTTTTTGGTCTGTGAGAGGAAGCCGGAGTGCTCGGAGAGAACCCAAGCATACATGGGATGAACATGCAAACTTCTCACAGAAACTTCACCCTGTCCGACTCGGGAATCAAACTGGAAACCTTCTTGCTATGAGGCAGTTGCACTACCTGCTGCACCACCGTGCCACCCAACTATGAATCTTCAGCATTTATAATTTTAAACATTGCAACAACTTAAAATTGGAGTAAGTGAAGAAAAAAATCTTGATTTTTAATTTTTAATTATTCTGTATAAAATAATGAGTAAATTGATTTAATTGATATGTTTCCCAGCCCTAACCAAACAAAAAGAGCCCATTACATAAAAGAATGACCACACACAAGGACCAGTCACAAGAAAGTCAACCCTCGTGAAACAGGATCAGACCTCTGACCTGCAAAATCTTTTTCCATGATAGTGTCACATAGCACATCCATGATGAGAATCTCCTACTCCTCTACATCACAAAGATGTTCCATTAGACTGAGATCTGGTGACTGTGGAGGCCACTGGAGAACTGTGGACTCATCATTATGTTAAACCAGTTTAAGATGATCTGAGCTTTGAGCCATGGAGCTGCTGAAGTCTCCATCAGAAGATGGTCCACTGTGGTCATAAAGGGATGGACATGGTCAGCAACAATCCTCAGGGAGGCTGTGATGTTAAAACCAGGCTCAGTTTGTATTAACGGGCCAAAGTGGGCCAAGAAAACAAACCCCACACCATTACACCAGCAGCCTGAACTGCTGATCCAAGGCAGGATGGATCCATGTTTTATGTATTATCATAATCAGGGGGTCAGATGGAAAGCTTTGACAGCCCCCCAGTTGGCGATGACTGCTTTAAAGAGTCATATGGCCTAAAAATAAAACTGACACTGAAAGCTGCACCTTTTTCACAAAACATAAACTGATTATCATGATTAACTCTGATCAAATAAAATGGCAAATAAGAGCCCTAATAAAGTACCAGATGGAAAATAGCAGGGGTTTAACTAACATTTTACCCAGCCATATATTAAATGGTAAATGGACTTGAGCTTATATAGCGCTTTTCTAGTCTCGAAGCTGCTTTACACCGCAGGTCACACTTACCGTTCACACCCATTCGCTCGCACATTCACTCACTGATTGTTCAGAGTTTCTATGTTAGTTATCCATCAGTATTTCTAACACATTCACACACTTTCATGCCACTGACGCAGCAGTGGGAGCAATTTGGGGTGAAGTGTTTTGCCCAAGGACACATCGCCATGTGTCACCCGGAGCTGGGCTTGAACCTGCAACCTCCCGATCACTGAACAAGCGCACTATCCAACTGCACCACCGACGCATTGCTGACTTCTGTGGTTCTTCACTGGGCAAGCCTCAGGAACCTCCACCATCCAATTTATTTGTTTTTACAGATTTTAAATAAAAAATATATATATTGAAGAAAATACATCAAAAACATTCTATTTTACCCTATCCTTATATGATACCTTTTCTTCTTGTTAACCTGTAAAATGAATTTAAACAAAAGAACCATATCATCCAGGGCACAGAGTCAAGATTTTAGGAATACAAAGAGTTTTATTGACATTGTTAAATGGGTAAAATACATTATCACAGATGATAGACTGAATGCAATAACCAAACAGCTTTAAGTCTGTGGGTTCATCTGTAGCACCGTGAAGCCCTAGCTTCTGTAAAGATACAGAGTTGATCTCTCTCGCTGTGGCTAATGCCATGAACAACAGCTTCTCTGATATAGATTTGAGTATTGTCTCTGAGTACAACAGAGTGAAGGAAGTATTCTTCAGCTTCATCTTCTCTGCTCCATCAGCTGAGATTTTTTCCGACTTTGTTTGTCTTTTTATTAGGTCTCACATGTGAGAAACTTTTTTTGTTCTTCTTCAGTTTAGGTTCTTTTTCTTAAGATTTAGCTCAAGGTTGGAGCCGTTTTACAGGAATGTCTTCATTTTATGAAATCAGCCTCAGATCTGATAGAAGTTACTGTTGCCGTAGATATTTTAGTTCTTCCCTTCCAGTGAATTCTTTTCTGCAGTGTCAGCATGTGGTCATCTTTTACTAACAGAAGACACAGGAAGTAAAAGTGAAGCAAACACAGGGAGGGAATTTCCCGGTCATGAAGTTGACCCTGAGACTCGTTTCCTGTAAAGACTCAGAGAAGCGGGGAAATCGTTACACCATCTGGATCATCTTCAGCAGCGGTGCTGAAAGTGGATCATGGAGCCATTTCCTGTGGGACACAAACGTGTGCCCGATGAAAAATAATAACTACTAACAAGGTGATGGTTATGTTTACAGTACACTATTTAGCTATGGGTAAATATGCATTCACTTACAGGACACTTTGCACTTTTTAAGTGCTCATTAACATAATACCTAACCAGTCAATCACAGGGCAGCAACTCATTGTATTAGGGATTGTAGAAATGGCAAGACGACGATCAAAAGTGCAAACTGAGCACAGGAGCTAGACTGCCATCCTGCCTTAGATCTGCTGTGTTTTTAATTTGCTGTCCTGTTTTTAATTTGCTGTAGTGTTTTTAATTTGAAGTTGTATTTATTTTTTGTTGTGTTAAATTATTTGCTGTACCGATTTGCACTTCAGGGCAGCATAGCTTCAGGACAGGTGGGGGTGACAACTCAAAATATTTTTATTAGACCACAATATTTGCTGCCCCATTAATTCACTCACGCAGCTTCCATGCTTTCCTTCTTGTTTAAGGTATTCTGTTTTTTCTGAAAATGCCACAGCAAATAACTAAATACAACAGCAAATAACTAAACCCAATGGCAAACTAAAAAACATTTTGGCAAAGAAGTAAACACAACATTCCATCAAACAGCATTACGGCAAATAACACAACAGCAAATAAAACACTTTGGCAAAGTACTAAAAACTACTGCAAAGAACTAAACACAATTATATTAATAATATAAAAGCAGCATTATAAAAACACATACTGTATCTTGGCACTCATGCAGCATTCACACTGTCCTCCTTGTTTAAGATATTTTGGGGGGGGTTTCTGAAAAGGCTTTTCAAACATAACATTTTCTCTGACTTTCTCCATCCACAAAACACTCATTGACAAGGAGTTGGGTACGTCCACTAGTGTCCGAAGAATCTTTATGTTAGCACAAAGATTTTTCCCTGAAGCACACCTTTATAAAAACAACCCTTCCATGTCTGCTGTCATATTAATGCATCTGGAAGCTGTATCATCAGAGTGGGACCCGGGATATTTCTTTGACGTCGGCCAAGCCGAGCCTTTTGCTTTTTGAGAGCCCCTTTGCGGATATTGGGCTCTTAACCTTGCAGTGCAAATGGATCCACCTGATCTAATGTCTGTATTCAGGCAGATCCATTTTGCCAAGCTCCAACGTACAACAACTGTGAGTGGCCCAAACAGGACGGTCCAATCAGAATCCATTAAAGTGGAAAGAGCTACGAGGGGGGTGACAAACGTTCTGTTATTTACCCTGTGGCAGTGGAGCTCATGGTCCTCTATTTGGGAGGTAGATGGGATGTTTTCAGCAGCTGATAGCGACATATTGAGGGAAAGAGGTCCTGATACCAGGGACTTTTTGTCTTGTTCACGAGACATGTTTATCATACTAAAGGGCATGATAAAAGTCAGAAAAGCAGACGTCATCATGTATTTTAAGCTCTTCTTTACGACTGTGGTTTGTTTGACCATCATTCATACCTGATCTGAGCCGTAGTTATTGGAGCCCTCAGTAAAATTCTTTCATGATGCCCAGTTTATCTCAGTGCTCCTGTTCCTGTTCACCCGTTCAGACCACCAGTGACCTTCTTTCCCTCTTCTACTTCCTGTTGGGTCTGTGTAACCTCGGTGGTGTCCCCTCACATAAGGGAACTGAGGACACTTTTAGCAAACTAAAACAGATGCAGACATTCAGTCGACTCAGCAAAAGTCTTTACTGCACTTCCAGACACCAGCCTGTGGGAGCACTGAATGATAACAACAATAAATCAATCATGGTCTTTATGAACATTAAAATGCATGCACTTGTTCCTGATCTGTATGAACGAATAAGGGCAAACTCATCGGCTGCAGTCCATTTTCCTCAAAATCCCCTCCAGTTGAGAATAAAAACATATCATTCTCCTGGAGCACCCCCCAAAAGACTCCATGAGGGACAAGGTCGAACGCCATCTACAAGTTTTTTTTCCTTTATTTTCCTTCTCTCAGTTTAAAAAAATGTTTGACAAGCAGGAAGAGTAAGAGCCTATCTACTGCACAAAAACAGGCATCCAGTGTTTCTTTTTTATTTTTTATAAAATGGGTTCCAAATAGCCAACTTTATTGATTACTCTGATCTCTCTTTTCTGTTGCTAGATTATTGAATCGAAATGTGTTTGATTGTAGTTCCCCAGGTTTCAACACAGTACATATATAAGACATTACAAATTAGTGATGCAAAATCTTAAGGCAGTTTTTATTTAATAAATCATTTAATAAATCATTTCATTTAATGATCACTTAATTAAGTTAAACCGTGTTTTCAACTTCATCATTCCTTTTTGTACTGATTCTAATAAATACTTTATATTATACCCAGAATAAAAATCATCAGTATCATTCCGGTGAAGGAGGAAAAATGTCTCTAAAAGGTTGCAGACCCCTGTCCTGAACAGTCTCATCACCTAATAAACTCCAGATGTTCCTGTTCCTACAGATCCGAGAGTTAAAGAAAACGTGAAGTGATTCTGAGAAACAGGAAGTTTTGGGAGAAAAGGAAGGAGCAGACTCTGGAAAGTGAAAGTGTTTGTGTGCGTGGGAGTGTCCGAGAGTATTTAATCAGGGTGGATGTGGAGTCGGACACCATCAGCTCCAGACTGAACACAGACAGAAGAGTGTGATCCAGATCCCTCTGCAGAAACCACCATGAAGCTGGCTGTCCTCTCCGTCCTCTGCTTCCTGCTCGTCCTCAGCGTGCAAGGTGAGAACACTTCATCTTTACTGATCATCATATGACATCACAGAGGTAACACCTGACATTACAATGGCAGCTCATTTGACTTTTTACCTCAAACTGAGCCAATATGAAGAGCATGTTGATCCTCACGCTGCATCTTCAGAGAACAGAAACATGGAGGTCACGTCTTTAGGGAGCAAAGCCTGACTGATGGAGGCTGTTTGGATCCTGGTGGACCAATCAGCAGTCATCACATGATCGGCCTGTAACCATGGCTGTGACACGCAACATGTTGCTGCTAAAGCTGCTTTTTCAGCCATAAATCGTAGCACTGTTACAGTTGAACTGGTGACCGTGCTAACTGGTGTCAGCAGACATTTCAAACAAACATTTCCCTGTTTAGTTTCAATCCGAGCGTACACGGTGAGCTCGATCAGACAAAGAAAAATCAAATCACATCCAACAGCCTCACAGGGTCACCTGACCCATGAGGCCGACCTATCAGACAAAGAAAACAGCTTTAGACTGTGAGACCAAAACTGATCCTCACATCAGCTCCCTCAGAGGTCACTCTGCAGGTCCTTGGCTGATTTAACCCTGGAGTTAACCCGTGTTTCCTCTCTCCACAGGTCTGTCAGATGGCGGCTCTAAAACCTGCAAATGCTCAAACGGGTTCCTGGGCCGGGTGGTCCAGAAGCACATCAGAGCGGGGCCGTTCATACATGAGCCCAGCGTCTTCTGTCCTCGCACAGAGATCACGTGAGTGTGAAAATATTCCAGTTTGTTCAAGGTCATTCTGAAGAGGAGGGAGAGGGTCAGACAGGAGAGGGAATCATTTCTATAAAAACATGATTTATACAGTTTATACTTTTATCAACAGAAAGACTCTTTAGTAACCTTCTGGGTCGATTTCATCTAAATGTTCAGATTTTTAACTTCTTTTCTCTGCTTTTCTTCTTCTGCTTTTGTATTTTGTTTTGGACGTCATGACTTTTAAATGTAAATGTTCTTCTTCAACTATAATCTTGATTTCTTTACTTTTTCACATCAACTTTTAAAACTTTTAGTTTTCCTATCTTAACTAAATTTTTGAGGTTTGAACTTTTTTCTTTATGTCTACCTGAGTCTAAAAACTTGTTTTATTTCCACATTGTCATTTCATTCACAATAAGTTAGACATATTTTAATTGTATTGTTTTTTCTCCACCTTTTTCTTAACATGACTTTTCTCCAATTTTTTCCAAATTTTTGACTTCATCCTCTTTCATTTTTTCCTGTATTTTTTCTTTGTATTTGCTGTTTTTTCACCCTATATTTCCTCTTCAGTTATATTCTGATGTCATTCCTGAGTTTTATACACACTTTTTTTTCAAACAGTTAAGCTTTTTCCCAAAACTATCTGCCCTGTTTGTTGTTTTCTCAACTTAAGAATTAATTAAAATTGTTATTCTATACAGTTTCATAATAATCACTAAAATTGGCGGCCTGTTTCGGCGTTATTCTGAAGTTCATCTGAAAATTGTGGGAGTGTTTAATCTTAAAACTCATCAGCTGGTGTCTTCTCTCTGTCACAGGATCGTCACCACAGCAGGCAGGGAGAAATGTGTGAATCCAGAGTCACCATTTGGAAAACTCATCCTGAAGAACAAGTAAGACGAGTTGAGCACAGCAGACACAGCAGATCCTCCTGTGGAGCATCTCTGCTCTTTACTAACACTGTCCATGTTTTCTAGTGAGAAGAAGAAGGCCGCTGTGAGCACCACCACCTCCATGGCAACCATGACAGCAACCTCCGCTCAGACCAACGCCGTGACGTCATCGACCACGACCAAACTGTGAGAGGATAACGACCAATCAGAGGAGGTCGTGGTCATCAGCTGATCATTGTTACTGCTGTGGTGATGTCTATGTCAAAGTTCTCAGTGAGGAGTTCCCTCTGTGTTTATATAGAAATTAAATTATTTGTAAATACATTTTGATATAAAATAATAAAAAACTCTCCTGATTGGACACTTCCTGTTTGAGCTCATTAATGTTGGCATCACTCTACATGATCTTGTGTTTAAAAGCAGCTGTTCATTAGTGAATTTGTTGTGAAGTGATTTTTTTTTCAAATCAGGAAAGATGAAGGCGTAGAGAACTGAAAAAAATGGAAATGCTGCAAACATACAACTATAGATAAAAAAGAGAATTTAGAGCTAAAAAAGAATATTAAAATAAATTCATAAATACAGCTACTAAAAAGTACAAAGAAAAATCCTAACAACACATAAGAATAACAAATCTAAAACATGATGACTAATTTAATAACTGTAATAAATCAAAACACAAAATCAAGCTCAATGCAACAATTAAATTCCCACTAAAAAAGAAACCAGAGACTAATACCCCCCCCAAAGAAACACATTAAAAAATACAACAACAAAAATACATTAAAGATAAGTACAATAAAATGACACATTTAAACAACATAAAACTTATCATACAACAAATAAAATGAAATCATAAAACAGCAGAAAAGCAGATAAAAACAGATGAAAATTGGAAAAATATTGAGAATAGCACAAAGGTTAGATAGATAGATAGATAGATAGATAGATAGATAGATAGATAGATAGATAGATAGATAGATAGATAGATAGATAGATAGATAGATAGATAGATAGATAGATAGATAGATAAGATCCAAAATAACGTGTGCTAAATTATCAGTAAACGAAAAAATTGCATATGCAATTAGTGGTCGTGTTTTGAGTGATCAAGTATGACTGTGTGTGAAATTCATAACAGGTGCAAAAGTGATGGATTAAAGGAGGATTTTGATGTGTGCTACAGGCTGTCACCATGGAGAGTTTGGGAGAGCAGAGTGGCCGAAAATGGAAAAGGAGTTGGAGGCAAATAAACACACTTGCAGTAACCTTTTTTGCTGTCTGTCATTTTGATGACAAGGTTGTCACTTTTCTCTCATGCCATATTTGTATCAGTCATTTCTAATTTTCCTTTTCTGATCCCAATTTAACATAATCTAAATGACAGCATTCACATAGTTCCACAGCTTTATCATCGATAACCTCTCATGTGAAGAGCAGTCATACAGTCATGCACACAGACCACGCGGGTGCCTTTTTGCTATGAAGGTTTTGTTTTCACACAGGCTAAATGACCTCCTCTGCGATATAGAGTGCAAAAAAGAGAGGGTTTACTTTACATGCGTGTCTGTACGGCTCAGGGGATCATCCCTCTTTTTCTAGTCCTTCATCATGACAGACAGCCTTCAAGTCTTTCTATCATTCAACAAAATATTCAGTCAGTGATGGAAAATATTCCGTTAAAGCTGTGGTCTACGATTTGAAACCGCAGCCTGCCCCCCCTTCCCTCACCTCTCTCCTCCGTGTTCCAAGATCCCGCCCCCAGCTCGTGACGCCTCATATAGCCCCCTCGGACTGAGCTACGAGCGACTAGCATAATATATCAGCAGCAAACTCAATCAAAAACAGCTCAGCTCAACTGAAAGTATCCAGAGCCGAGTGTGGGGGAGGATTAATCTTTCTCAGCCTGTCCTCCCCAGCTCAGCTTACAGTGCTAACGATTAGCGGCTAACAGGCTAACCCGCTCCCCTACAAGTTATTAGCCCGTGCAGGCACAAACTAACCAGAGTTATTCAGCAGACATCTCCCACTGTAGTAAACAAAGCCATTACCTGATCAACCAGGGGCGAAACAGCCGATGCTGAAGGTCTGACGGCCGGCTGAGGCTATTCGTTAGCCGTTAGCCCGCTAACAGGCCTCCACCATGGGCAGAGCTCCGTTGGGCAAGGGAGAGGGAGGCGGATTCCCGGGTTCGGCGCTAGGCTTTCCCGGCTCCATGATAGTTCAGTAGCTAACGCTGCTAGCTGCTCACCGGAGGTAGAGGGAAGGAGGCGGCACCATGGGCAAGATGCTGCGTACTGCGTAGTGAGGGAGACGAGGGAGAGGGGAGAGGAGGAGGGTGGTCTGCAGCCAGACTGTCTTGGGAGAGGGAGGGAGATTCCCTCGTTGTGTCCTAGGCTTTTCCGGCTCCATGATAGTTCAGTAGCTAACGCTGCTAGCTGCTCACCGGAGGTACAGGGGAGGAGGCGGGACCATGGGCAAGATGCTGCGACTGCGAGTGAGGAGCAGGATTGGATGGACTCATGGACTAACTCACGGACCAATTAATAGTCGCAGGTTCTTAGGCTTGATTGGTCAGCTAGTATGCAGCTTTTCAGCAGATATACTGAATGGATTTTTTTCATTCTTTTTTGTCTTTATACTGTGTAGATAGGACCATAGGACCATAACAGCCTTATAAACGGTGTTATTAATATGTACAAAGCTTCCAAATCGTAGACCATAGCTTTAATGCAAGCCCCGTTTGCCACCATGATCCCAGCCCTCCGTTCTTAACACTGTTGCAGTTGAAGGTTTTATAAATAACGTTGTGAGTGCTAAATGATTACGGTTGCATCCTCTCCTCCCAGTATTTTGTGTGTTCTGATGATCTGCATGTATTCTGCATATTCATTAGGGCAAACACGCTGAATGGACTTTGGTGCTATTTTGCTAATTTGACAGATGCAGTCCTGATGTTAGTAGATCAGCCCAAGAATTTAGGAGCCCTGAAGGTCAAAGAGATCCAACCAGGGACAAGCAAAGTGTGCCTTATAAAGTGTCCAGTGGGTGTATTTCTCAGCTTTTGAACTTGTTTCCTGAAGTCTGCTGCAGCATCATCCAGGGCCAGATTAACACTTTGCTGTACCCTGGGAAACAATATTCAAAGGCCCCATCATCGCGGCCCCAGGATCCCCATTATCTAGCAAAATAATGAACAAATTACAGAGATATCAAGTTAATGAACTCAATACTTCAATATCCAAAATCATTCTGATACATAGATGTACAAATGCTCACAAAACTACAAATGCACCACCAGGTCCTCTTGTCAAGGGGGCCACTCACTCAAATATATGATGTGATGAAAATAAAACACATCAGCATCAGTATAATCTGGCAAAACTGATCCACTACACAGAGAGGGAGGGAAGTGTCCTCCATTTTCACACAAAGAATAAATATCTACATTCACAGCCTATGTTTTTATTTAACAACACTTATTCCCAACACAAATGTATTGAACTGATTGAGCCATCCCAGAGGAAGACCACTGAAAAGACACAAACAAAAATCTATTATCTGCTAGGATCCAGTAACATTTTGGTCCTCAGCTCTACAGAAATCACCCTGTCACCCCAGAGCTCAACAGGACAAGTTACAGTGCAATATAAACATTGTGAGACCTGATATTTTCTCTAAACAACAATAAACAATTTACACAATTTTCATGGAGCCATCACAAGGGAAAATTAATAAAATCCAGTATCATCTGCTCAAATAAACATTATTCCTAAACTAATTTATTATCATCTGGAAATCTGTCAATTTATCTCAATTAGACATGACAAAAGAAATAATATATTATCTGGCAAAGTAAACAATTTTAATCCTAAATAATAGGGAAGTGTATGGTTAAATTTGAAATGTTTGATTTTGGCAAACACATCTTACACCGACAGTTTTACGACTTTAAATCATGCAAATTGGTGTAAAATATCCTCAAAATCAAGGGCACTAACAAGTTCAAGTTCATGCTCCAAGAATTTTTTTTTTTTCATTTAACCTTTATTTAACCATGAAAAGACACTCATTGAGATTAAAAACCTCTTTTACAAGAGTGTCCTGGCCAAGATAGGCAGCAGCACAATTTACAAAGTTTCTTACATTCACAAAACAGCATTACTTACAAATACACAGACCTGCAAAACACTTAATGTACAATTAATAAAGACATTTGTCAGGCTGGATTATTAAAGGAAGCAAGATCATCTGTGGACACATCTGCAGCCAGATGCCTCAGTATTTACATTATTTAACATCCTCTTAGAAGTGTCCAATGAGACCAGCTCATTCAGTTTCAGGTCTTTTTGCAGCTCATTCCAAGCAGAAGGAGCAGCAAATTTAAAGGCCTTATTTCCCTGCTCAGTTCGGACCTTAGGAACAGACAACAAGAGGAGATTCTGGGACCGAAGATTATAAGACCCTGAAGTCCTTTGACTGATGAAGGCCAGAAGATATGAAGGGAGTAGACCCAAAATCGCCTTATAAATGAGAATGTGCCAGTGCATAAGTCTACGTGTAGACAAAGAGGACCATCCTACACGTGAATACAAAACACAGTGATGAGTGAGGGATTTAAAGTTTGTAATGAACCTCAGAGCTCCATGGTACACAGTATCCAGGGCTTGTAAGCTCTGGGCCGAGGCGTGCATGTACAACACATCACCATAATCAAGTACAGACAGAAATGTGGCAGTAACAAGTCTCTTTCTGGATTCAAAAGAAAGACATGATTTGATTCTAAAATAAAAACCCAGTTTTAATTTTAGCCTCTTTGCCAACTGCTGTATATGTGATGCAAAAGACAGGGACTCATCTATTAAAAAGCCAAGATATCTATAGGTCGATACAAGCTCAATTTGGGCACCCTCTGAGGTGTAGATGGAGGGCAGGGTCAAAGGCTTCGATCTGTGACTGGAAAACAGCATTACTTTTGTTTTTGAAGCATTTAAAACAAGTTTCAAGTCATGAAGGTTTTTCTGCACAATCGCAAAGTCCAGTTGTAAGTTAGACAGTGCCTGCTCTGATGTGGGTGCTGCACAATACATGACAGTGTCATCAGCATAAAAATGAAAATTTGCATTAATAACACTGTCATTGATATTGTTGATATACAGAATAAAAAGGAGTGGCCCCAGGACTGACCCATGAGGCACACCCTTTGTTACTGTTAGTGGCTGAGAAGAGAACCCCTCAAAGTGCACACACTGTGTTCTGTCAGTCAGGTAGTCACTGAACCACTTTACTGCCTGTTCAGATAGCCTAGCTCTGGCCAACCTTTGTTTTAGAATTTTGTGGTCTACAGTATCAAAGACCTTGGATAGATCGATAAAAAGAGCTGCACAGTGCTGCTTATTGTCAATAAAATCTATAAAATCATTAAAAACTTTAAGAGCTGCTGATGTTGTGCTGTGTTTCTTTCTAAAACCGGATTGAAAATCAGATAAAATGTCATTGGTGTTTAAAAAATCCTTAAGCTGTTCACTGACCAGAGACTCCAATACCTTGGCCAGGACACAGAGCTTGGAGATCGGCCTGTAGTTGTTTAAGACCATGGGGTCACCTCCCTTGAGCAGAGGGAGGACAAAGGCTGATTTCCAGATGTGAGGAACGACATTTGTGCTCAAGGAGAGATTAAAAATGTGAGTCAGAGGTGGGGCAATAAAATCAGCAGCTAACTTTAAAAAGCATGGCTCCATTTTTTCAGGACCTGCTGCCTTTGACGTGTCCAAGTGTTTCAGGGCCTGTTGTACCTCAGAAACAGTGACAGGGCTTAAATTAAAAGAGTCATTTAAAAATCCTTGACCATCCGAATCAACAGTTAAATGACAATCAGTTTGGGGGTTAAAAGACTCAAATAAAAAACCAGAGGCTATAAAATGCTCATTAAAACAGTTGAGGATTTTAGCTCTCTCAGTGAAAAACTATCCTGATTTTCCTAATCTCCCTCCACAGACATTAGTTGACACTTCTCGTAACACACTCTAATCAGAAAATGTTTATTTCTCACATCTACAACACCCTGGACTCCACTATTTCAGTCTTCCCCAACAAACAAGGGAATTATGGGAATGGGACTTGGGGCACATTGAAGATGACCAATTGGACCATATTCTGAGGCTAGTCCACAATTCCTCCATCTGTGCCCAGCACGGGCTGATTCAATGTAAAATCATACATTACCTCATTTCCGTCATGCCATAGTTTTGTCCTTAATTTTAAACTTTCCTTTTCTGATTCCAATTAAATATAATCTAAACGACAGCATTTAGACAGCTTCATCATCAATAACCTCTCATGTGAAGAGCAATCTTACAGTTATGCACGCTGTCAGTGGGTGGAGAGTGTGATGCAGGCAGCTCTGGGTGACAAACGGAGTGATTCTGGCTATGAAGGTTTTTTTTTCACATAGGTTAAATGACCCCCTCCCTGGTGTAGAGTGCAGAACAGAGAGCGTTTACTATGTGTGTGTCTGTATGAGTAGGATGGCACACTGGAACGTTCCTCTTTTTCTAGTCCGTCATAATGACAGACAGCCTCCAAAACTTTGGGCTACATTATTCATCAAAAAATTCAGTCAATGGAAGAAAACATTCTGTTTCCTGTTCCCCCCCACAATGACCGCAGCCCTGTGCGTAACACTGTGCCTATTTACACCTGCCTTTCAAGCATGTTAAGTATAGACACAAAAACACCAAGCGCAATCAGTTGCGTGCACAACGTAATTTGTCATCAAATTATTTAAAAAATAACGCATAAAATCATGTATTTGTACCACAGTCTTTCAACAGCATCTACCACCATTCAATGAAACAGGTTTCAATTTTTTAACGTAGTAACTATGTTGTGAATACACAGTTCACGTACGGCGGGGCGCCGGCCAAACGAGTGTCTATGTACGCAATTTTACCTTTGCTCAGTGCCTGAGGAGTCTTTGGGATTGGGCACTTGAACTTTGCCTGCGGGGCGCAGAGAAGTGCACCCCGCACACTCTCACTTTGACTGGCAGTGAATTAGCATTGTTCTGGTGTTTCTTTTCCTCATGTGACATCGGACAGAGAGTGCTGTCACTTCTAACATCACCGCAGCAGCGCTGGTTTTACTCATGCGTAAATATGGCACCTGAGATGAACTAATGCTGCTGCACCAGAGAGGCTTCGGGTACTCGGCCCAGAGTGGATCAGAGGATCACAGAAAAGGTGAGATTGTATTGGAGAAGAAAAAACAGTCGGAGGAAGTGAGGAGTGAGGACACTGAAGATTAGATTAGGATGTGTCTTACTGAGTACACAAAACCAAATGCATGGGTAAAGTTTTCCGTTTTATGTCACACATGGCACTTAACGATAGATTTGGAGCCACAAACTGAGTTTGCCAAGAGGATATAAATTCTTTGCTCAGTAGAACATTATCCTTTTGCGGACTTAAGTTCTAAAAATATCTATATAGCCTAGTTTTTTAATTCTTGCATAATTTTACAAAAAGCGTTTTTAAAAGGAATTGTGGCTTTTAATGGGCAGCTAAGTTTGTTTTTAGCCCACTAGAAATTAATTTAAAATTTAATTGACAAAATACATACATTATTTTGTTGAAAATTATTGCATGCAGAAATTGCAGGGGTTATTGCACTGCTCACAAAATTTTACTGTTACATTGTGTGAAAGCATTTGAAAAATTATGAAAAGAAGGATTGAAAATGCTGTCAAGTCATATGTTGCAATTTACTGGTTATAATGTTTTTTTGTCGCAAAAGTTTAAACAATACCTTATTTACCTTTTACACAGAGCTTATAACGCCACCCAAAAATTCTTACATCTTTCCAAATTTCATTGGTACATAATATTCTGTATATGTTTTCAATCTTGAGACATGAGACATGAGATATGTATAAAATAAGACACTGCTCAATTCAATTCAATTTAGTTTATTTGATAAGGAGGGACAATGTACATTCATGCACACTTTAAAAAAATAAAATGTAAATGTACCCAACTCTAGCTACCAAGCTAATTTCCATTGGTAGTCCCCCCAGCTAAAATATAAAAAGGAAGGAAATACAAATATGATATTTAAAAAACATCTTTTATTTAAAAAAAAAAAAAGAACAGAGAAACATTATCATGATAAAACATTTTATAATACATTACAATCATAGTTTTTATTGTACACAGGTGGTCAGTACCAGATGTTAAAGTGCTAGATTTAGGCAGTAAAGTGCTGGAGTCGAGTAAAAAGAGCTAGAATTGCTAATTAAAGTGCTAAAGTTGATATTTAAAGTACCAGGTCTCTTGGAAAAATGAGCACTAAAAAAATTTTCAAGAAAGGGGAAAGAGAGAGGAATTAAAAAAAAAAAAAAAAGGAGGTAGGTGGAGATGGAATGGGGCTGCAGCAATGCAAGTCCAGGTCATATTTATTGATTTAGTTATGGTGTTTAAGGGTTAAAGCCAGTTATAGTGTCATCAGACTGTGGGGATGGGGCCAAAAAAAGAGAGGAGAGGGGAGGTAAGTCAAGAGAGAGAAGAAAAAAAAAAAGGAAAAAAAAATAGATAAATAAATAAATGGAAGAGAGAGAGAAAAAATTTAATAAATAAATTAAAAAAAAGGTGATGGGCGGTCAGATGAAAAGTTAGTTACATAAATAAATAATAGTCCAAGAAGTGATGACATGGCATCATTACCTCGTGTCCTACAACATGATTACCAGTACTTAGACAAAGTGACATAGTGATATTGCACAATATTAGCACTATAACAAAACTGACATGGTGACATTTATTCGTTATCAGAGATCATGATTGCAGTTTTGTTTGCTTAGCAGCCACTTCTTTAGGTTTTGGCACAAGAAATGTTCTTAAATGGTGAAAATTACATAAATTCCAGCTTTATTTTCTGGGAGCAGGTTAAACTTCGACTGTTTTATTGATTCTTTTCAGTAAATACTGATGTTAACTTTTAATTTATTTTTTATTGCTATTCTTTATCTCTACAACACCATATAGAGGGAACAATTCTCCTTCACTGACCATCTCATCAGTGCCACTCTGCTGCAGGGCCACAGGGTCACACAGCCCCACACCAAGTTTCCTGAAGATTTCTTTGAAGGTCTACCCAATGTCAACAGAAGCATCTGAAGACAAAGCTCAGTCTTACAGAAAGGAGGAGGTCAAGGCCTGCTGAGGTGCTGTGGACCTTATCCTGTTGTTGATGGAAAATAATCTTTAGAGGTATTTTCAGAGACTGTCACTCCATGAAAGATCCTCATCACCACACCCATGACCACTGCAGAAGATGAGAGGTGCTTCTCAAACTTAAAGAGAATCAAAATTTTCCTGAGAAACACCATGAACCAGGACGGGCTGAGTGCACTGAACATGCTGTTGATGGAAGAGAGACTGGTGACAGAGATGATGGACTTCAATCAGAGGATCACTGGGAAATTTGCAGCCCAAAAAGAAAGGAGGGGAATTTCTGTTTAAATAGTGCATTGTTCAGAGTAGCTTGCATTGTGATTATGTTTTGTCTTTAGTTTTTTCACAGTAGTATGGAGTGCTTCTTTGGTTTGCTTCCTCCAAAGCTGTTCCACCCTCAAAATTTTCAGCTACAGCTGCCACTGGTTGCTAGTTTACTGAATCACTTTGTGAATGCTTAATGATTACATTTGCATATCCTCCTCTCAGTGTTTTGTGCATTCTGATCATCTTCATGTGTTCTGCATATTCATGAGGGCAAACAAGCAGAATGGACTATGCATGCTATTTTTTCTCATTTGACAGACGCAGTCCTCGGTGCACATGGTAAGAAGATCAGTTTGAACGTGCTATCAAGTTTGTTTTATACACCCAAACCTTCATAAGATCTGGCCCTGAGTCTTTCCAGAAAACAGGCCCCAGGGTCGATCTCATGACCATGAGATTCCCTGAGTCTGTTTCTGTGGAGACACTGTTTTTTTTTATCAATGACCACGTGCTGACACTGCAGAAAATAATTTACTGGAAAGAACAAAAATATCTGAAGGAACTGACACTTCTATGAAATCTATGACTGATTTTATGACGTGAGGATATTCCAGGGAAATGGCTCCAACTGTTTATTACAAATGAAGAGAAACAGAGTCTGAACTGGCCTAATAAAAAGACAAAGTGAAGAAGACCAGAGAAGATGATGCTGAAGAACACCTCCTGCATTATGTTGCTGATTCATGATCTACTGATTCCGTAATTTAGAGAAAAAAACTCAAATTGAACTCAGTGAGGCTGTTGAACATGGCATCAGCCACAGCCAGAGAGATCAACTCTGCATCTGTACAGAAATAGCTGACACAGAAGCTAGGGCTCCTACAAATGAACCCACAGACCTTAACAGTAAGTTTTGATCAAAAGAGTGCCACTCTCCTAAGCACACTCCTACAAATGTCAAGCCAAAACAAATGTCTTAAGATGATCTTGCTGTTTAGTGATTGCACTCAATCTATCACATGTGGTCATTACCTTCACACTTTTACAATGATAATGACACTTTTGTTTTCCTATAATCTTGACATTTGATCCTGTATGATACTGATTTCTTGTTTGAGATTCATTTTACAGTTTAAAAAAACAAAACAAAAAAACAATTAATTATACACGGATGGGGTAAAATAAAATGTGAAAAAATGTGTGTGTTTTCATTATTTTTTCTTTGGTATAAAATCTTTAAAACCAAATAATTTTCAGTTGCTTCATAAAGGAAGAGAGGACGGAGGTTCCTGAGGCTGGCCTAGTAAAGAGCCACAAAAATCAACAATGCTGATAAATGGCTGGGTAATATGTTGATTAAACAAATAAAAAAATATGAATCAATTTTGCAGAATATATTGAAATTAAAGTGTATAGTACTTTTTTGTACATACTCCATTGCCCATTCTGTTTATCCTGGAATCTTTTAAACAGTGATCAGCAACTGGCAACCCAGGCCACATTAGACCTGTCCAAGCTTTCCTTCAGGCCCCGTGAGGATGATTACACAGAGGCAGACTAGAGCCACTACAAAGCTTTCCTAGGGTAAACTTTTTATGAGTGTGAAAAAATTCAGAATTTTCTGTTTTTTTTGGTTCTTATGGTCTTCCATGTTATCAAATGAGAAAATGTGCAGGGTAACCATTTGTTGATATTGCAAGAACATACATATATTTATATATCTATCTATATATATATATATATCTATCTATATATATATATATAGATATATATATATATATATCTATATATATATGTATATATATATATATGTATATATATATATATATATATATAAATATATATATATATATATATATATATATATATATATATATATATATATATATATATATATATATATATATATATATATATATATATGTACAGTAATGATTTAAAGCTGTGGTCTACGATTAGAAACCGCAGCCTGCCCCCCCGTCCCTCACCTCTCCCCTCCGTGTTCCAAGATCCCGCCCCCAGCACGTGTCGCCTCATAACGGCAAGCCCCCTCGGACAGAGCTACTAGCGACTAGCATAATATATCAGCAGCAAACTCAATCAAAAACAGCTCAGCTCAACTGAAAGTATCAAACACGACAGACATCCCCCTTGTAACACACAGCAGTAGCCATTTCAATTGGACCGGCGGCAATGCGGGTCTGGCACCGCCAGAGCGGTGCCGATTGTGGGGGAGGATTTATCTTTCTCGCCCTGTCCTCCCCAGCTCAGCTTACAGTGCTAACGATTAGCGGCTAACAGGCTAACCCGCTCCGCTACAAGTCATTAGCCAGGACAGGCACAGACTAACCAGAGTTATTCAGCAGACATCTCCCACTGTAGTAAACAAAGCCATTACCTGATCAACCAGGGGCGAAACGGCCGATGCTGAAGGTCTGACGGCCGATTGGGGCCGTTCGTTAGCCGTTAGCCCGCTAACAGGCCTCAACCCGCGGGCAGAGCTCCGTTGGGCCCCGCGGGAGAGGGAAGCGGCTTCCCGGTTTCGTCGCTAGGCTTTTCCGGCTAGTTCAGTAGCTAACGCTGCTAGCTGCTCACCGGACGTAGAAGGGAGGAGGCGGGACCATGGGCATGACGCTGCGTAGTGAGGGAGACAGGGGATTGGATGGACTCACGGACCAACTCACGGACCAATTGAACCTTATCAGGCTTCTAGGTTTGATTGGTCAGCTAGTATACAGCTTTGCAGCGGATATATTGAATGGATTTTTTTCGTTCTTTTTGGTCTTTATACTGTGTAGATAGGACCATAGGACCATAACAGCCTTATAAACGGTGTTATTAAAATGTACAAAGCTTCCAAATCGTAGACCATAGCTTTAAGTGCCATAGATGGCATTAGCCTGGCACCAAGCACAACTGTTAGAAAATCTTAGGGTATCAGGCAAGATGTTTTGAAGTGAAGATGTTGTCTGTATTGGACTGTAAACTGAAACTGTTGGAGCCTCTGAATCCATCGAGTCAGATGTGATGAAGTTTTTGGGCAGTTGAAAGCCCAGGTTAAGGCAGAATGGTCAGCAAAAACTGTTCATTCCTTCCCTTCCAGGAAATGGCACCATTTCTCAAAAGCCCACACTACTGCAAAACACTCCTTTTCTGAAGTGGAGTAGTTACTCTCAGCTCCCCCTTAACCCCCTAGAAGCATATGCTATTACCTTCTCACACCCCTCAGCTACTGGTACCAGTCCAGCTCAGAGGCCTACATCGCTAGTATCTGCATGCACCTCAAAGGGAAGTGAGTGGTCTGACTGGGTTAGGATGGGGGGACTGACAAGGGCCTGTATCAGCTGCTCAAAACTTTGCTGGCTTTCTGTTGTCCAGGCCCACTCCACATCTTTCCTAGTGAGACAATGGAGGGGAGCTGCAAGGTCGCCAAAGTGGGAGATGAATTTGTGGTACCATCCAAACCCAAGAATCTCTGCAATGCCTTAAAGGGACAGTTCAGTATTTTTGAAGTGAGGTTGTATGAGCTCCATATGGTCACTAAGGACAGTAGATACAGTAGAAAGTTCTCTCTTCTCCACCAGAAAGATACAGTCTGTCAGAGTCTGTGACGAGGAAAAGACACAAATGGAAAAGTACCGTACCGGGTTTAAAGGCTATTTTCTCTGCCCACAGGAACTCAAATCAAAAAGTAATACCACAGTTTAAGAGCACGCTACGTAGACATTTTTTGAAGTGCATAAACCATTTGGAAATTTAAAGTTTATCCGGACCTAAGCCAGCTCACGTCTGTGTCCTTCCGCTAAATCCCTCCTCCGTAGTTAGCTAGCGGAGAGCTAGCGGCTTCGAACACCTTTTTTAGACTAATTAAAAGCACATTATAAGACAAATATTTCTGAGATGGGTTTTTGTGATGCTTCCCTTGATGCAGAAACAGATGTGCATCATCTAGAACTCAGCTTCACAGAAATTGTTGCGTGTGTGTGCATGTGTGAGAGACACACACGCTCAGTAGTAGTCTGTACTGTTAGGATAAACAAACAGTCTCCTCTACTCTGCTTATTTGTCTCTGACATATCATTACCACTTACTTTGAGCAGAAACTGTCATTAGGTCCTTCAGGTTTGGGACGTTTTTCCAGTTTATCTTCGGGAAATTGAAGAATGTCCGCAAAACTCCAGGAAAGGAAAGTCCGTTTGACGAGTAATACCGCTGTCCGTGTCTGATTTAGCGGACACTCCACTAAATCAATCCGCCGCCCTCTTCCCCTCTCAGCTTATCAAAACATTCAAGTTAGCGGCTTCAGATGCTGCCTGTAGCTTCGTGTAACTTTTATCAAGTATCATAACTCTTCTGTTTTGACTGTCAGCGGCGTGAGGAAGAGACAATGCAGGAAATTGAAAAAGGGATTATTATGACAGCGCCGATGAAGTCCCATTCACTTTGGAGTCAAGAGGATACCTGTATGTACAGGAGTTTACAGAGGACGAGCTGCTAAAATGGAGACGAACTCACCGGAAGGAATATAGAGGAAACATCCACGGACACTGGACATCAAGATAAAGACGTAAATAAACAGTGGGGCGAATGTTTGACCTGGAAATATGTGACACGGACAGCGGTATTACTCGTCAAACGGACTTTCCTTTCCTGGAGTTTTGTGGACATTCTTCAACTTCCCGAAGATAAGCTGGAAAAACGTCCCAAACCTGAAGGACCTAATGACAGTTTCTGCTCAAAGTAAGTGGTAATGATATGTCAGAGACAAATAAGCAGAGTAGAGGAGGCTGTTTGTTTATCCTAACAGTGCAGACTACTACTGAGCGTGCGTGTCTCTCACACAT
Organism: Scarus forsteni; assembly: GCA_036419115.1. Taxonomy (NCBI): domain Eukaryota; kingdom Metazoa; phylum Chordata; class Actinopteri; order Labriformes; family Labridae; genus Scarus; species Scarus forsteni. The sequence goes on along the minus strand of JAZDUH010000155.1, from coordinate 2,009,909 downwards.
GCACACGCACACAACGATTTCTGTGAAGCTGAGTTCTAGATGATGCACATCTGTTTCTGCATCAAGGGAAGCATCACAAAAACCCATCTCAGAAATATTTGTCCTATAATGTGCTTTTAATTAGTCTAAAAAAGGTGTTCGAAGCCGCTAGCTCTCCGCTAGCTAACTACGGCGGAGGGATTTAGCGGAAGGACACAGACGTGAGCTGGCTTAGGTCCGGATAAACTTTAAATTTCTGAATGGTTTATGCACTTCAAAAAATGTCTACGTAGCGTGCTCTTAAACTGTGGTATTACTTTTTGATTTGAGTTCCTGTGGGCGGAGAAAATAGCCTTTAAACCCGGTACGGTACTTTTCCATTTGTGTCTTTTCTTCGTCACAGACTCTTACAGACTGTGTCTTTCTGGTGGAGAAGAGAGAACTTTCTACTGTATCTACTGTCCTTAGTGACCATATGGAGCTCATACAACCTCACTTCAAAAATACTGAACTGTCCCTTTAACATTGGTGGGTGTTGGATATTCTTGTTTTCTCAGAATCGACTTGAACACCTCTCTACGACACTACATGGCCAAGGAACTTTAGCTCTTTACAGAAAAAATGGCACTTTTTAAGGTTGAGAGTTAAGTTGGCTTCATGAAGTTTTCCCATCACAGCTGTCAGGTCCTTGAGATGTCGTTCTGGACTGGGGGAAAGTACGATGACATCATCAATGTATACAAAACATATTCTCCCCCTCAGCTCCCCCAGGAACCAGTAACCTGACGTTAAATCTAGGGTGCTGAAGACTGCTGCTCCGTGCGTGGAGTCCAGTAAGTCATGTATCAGGGGCATGGGATATGCATCTTGCTTTGTCTTTGCATTGAGGGGCCTGAAATCAACACAAAATCTGGGAGTTTTATCAGGGTTTGGGACCAGAACCACTGATGATGCCCAAGCGGACTGGGACAGTTGAGGCTGAGGGAGGAAGGGATAGAAAGTGTAACCTGTGAGTCCCTTCACTCCATATGTTCTGTCCTCTAGATTGATAATGGTTGATGTCTGAGTAAGAAAATCTAAAATTAGGAGAAATGCATGTAGTGACTGTCATCAGTGATGTATGTTTCTATTGACCACATCATGTCATGCCAATTGTACAGTAACTGTACCTTTCCCAAAGCCCCATGGCAGGTCTTTCCATCCGCCAGGGCAAAGCTTTGGTTTTCACTTGGCTTCAGTTTCTCACCTTGGTGTGCGACTTTCAATCTGGATTTTTTAATCTGGAGGTAGAAAAGCAGCGTGGAAGGCTTCTTTAAAATCTACCCAATTGTGGATTTTGTTTTTGTCTACAATCCACCAAATGTGTGCTGGCCCTTTAAGGACACCGGAGAGGGCTCCGATCAGCTCTGCATCGCCTAAAGGTCATACTGCGAGGAAAGTTTCACATTGATCCACAAAATTGAGGACATCAGCCACTTCTCTGGACCCACTGAAAGAAGGAAATTCCATTTGCACAGCTGGTTTGGAATACACTACCTGAGCTCTGGTAGACAGACGACTCATGGAGATGTTTGCATTGTATTGGAGGAAAGCTGTGAAGCTGAGGGCTGTAGTGGAGGCTCTGAGCTGGTGGGTAAGGCTTGGGTCTGAGTTGCTGTTAGAAGAGGGAGATTATGGTTGTTGTTTGAAACCATGCTTCGGCTGAGAGCATCATGGGTATAAGGAGGATTGAGATTTTCATTTGAGGAAGCTTGAGTTTGAATAGTATTCAGAGATGCAGTTTGGCATGAAGTAGAGCTTACATCACATGACAGGGGTGTAGATTTGGTGCAATTGAAGGATCGTGGGACAGCGGTGAGGCTGGTGCGCTTCAGCCTTGCCAGTTCTACCTTCCACTTCTCATCACATCTCTGTAGGCACTCCACCAGTTGTTGTTCAAAATTCTTTAAAGTTGTCATCATGTAGTGAGGACTTCCATGTTTCAGTCTTTGTAGCCTCGGAGTTTTTCTTCTCTATTTAAAGCACTACTGACTGAATCTCTAAAATCAATCTCAATGGACTTAACTTTCTCAATGACAGTCCCTAAATCAGCGCTGATGGTATTTAGAGCGAGGCAGAGCAAGATAAGAAGAAACATCTCTCTCTAATTCTTGTTCCTCCTGCTCATCAGGGTCTGATAAATATAGAGAACTTATCAATGATGTAACTTCTCCAACTGGATTTCTTCTAGTAACCCAGGTCTCTCTATTTCTACTAAACTGCCTTTCACTAGCCTCAGACCCAGACGCAGGAGTGGAAGCTCTGGTTTCAATGTCAGCAGCACTAGTTACAGCCTGAGGGACAGACATATCAACAAGTTCCTGGTGTTTTCCCCTGAGTATTTAATCAGGGTGGATGTGGAGTAGGACACTATCGGCTCCAGACTGAACACAGACAGAAGAGTGTGATCCAGATCCTTCTACAGAAACCAACATGAAGCTGATTGGTTGTGATGATGATTGGAGCCCTCAGTGAAATTCCTCCATGCCTGGTTTATCTCAGCGCTCCTGTTCCTGCTAATTTGTTCAGACCACCAGTGGTCTTTAATTCCTCTTCTACTTCCTGTTGGGTCTGTGTTACAACGGTTTTTGCCCCTCACACCACACACAGAAAAGAGGAACTGACCTTTAACAAACTGAAACAGCTGCAAACATTCAGTGGACTCAGCAAAAGTCTTGACTTCACTTACATCCTCTTACGACACAGATGAACTCAGCTGACCACGTCATCTGTGACCTGGTAAATACTGACCACTGACACCATCCAATCATTGCAGGGAAGACGCCGGCCTGTGGGAGCACTGAGGGATAATAACAATAAAAACAAATCATGGTGTAAAATACTAGTACTTTATGGACATTAAAATGCATGCCCTTGTTCTTTATGTGTACAGTATGAACAGAAATGGTCAAAGCCAGTGGATGCAGCCTGCTCTCCTCACAGTCACTGTCAGCCTAAACAACATTTTTCATTGTTCTCATGAATGAATGAATGAATCATTATTTTTAACTAGTTTACAATGTGTTAGAAACAAATACAATCATTTAACACAAACTTGTCAATAACTGAAAAAAGGTACAGGCTGAAGCTTGTGGCTGATTTTGGCCAATCCTGTACAATCTAACAAAAAACTGACATTGAAAAAAACTACATACAAGACATCCTGCTTTACATCATAATACTGAGTGATCATTATACCTCATAAGCATTAATTAATTCATGCTTTAAGCTTTTTTTTAAAGTATTTTTTGGGCATTTTGTGCCTTCATTGATAGGAGAGAGACCGTGGACAGGCTTGTGAAAGGTGAAGACATTCTGCAAACTGGTCACAGACTGGATTTGAAGCTGGACCAGCAGAAGTATGTATATGGGATGTGCCTGGTTGCTAACCACTTGTTCCAAAATTTTATCCCCAAAAGCAAAACTGCATATCATATTATTCCGATTTTTCTTGTTTCACACATAGGTACATTTCTTTAATTATACGATCCTTCTCTTACTTTAAAAATGTTTGAATACAAGCGGGCAGACTATTATGTACTGCACAATAATTATGTCAAGTGTTTTTAAATAAATATTAACATAAAAGATCCAATGAAAAAGTTATTGGTGGGCACCAAATTTCCACTTTCATTGATTACTTGAACCGCCTCTTTCTGTAGTTTGATTATTGAGTCTAAATGTGTTTTGTAAGTATTTCTCCAGGTTTCTGCACAGTATGACACATAAGGCATCGCAAGTCAATAGTATAAAATCCTAAGGTAGTTTATTTATATATAAATTCTTTGGTTTATAAAGAATTGCAATCTATTTGCATCATTTACATGTAATGTGTTATATGCTTTCCAACTAAGTTTATGGTCTTTGGTCACTCTGAGAAACTCTTTTGTAAGATCTTTCAAACCATTTACATAAAGCTTTCTGTCACAGTTGGTTTGTGTGCAACCAAACACCATAATTTTTGTTTAATTTTATTTAATGATCACTTATGGAAGTCAGTCTGTTTTTTTTTTAACTTGATCAGTCATTTTTCCTCTGATTCTAATAAATGTTTTATATTATATCCAGAACAAAAGAAATCAGTATCATCCCAGGCAAGGAGGAAAAATGACTCTTAAAGATTGCAGACTCCTGTCTTGAACAGTCCCATCACCTAATAAACTCCAGATGTTCCTGTTCTTAAAGATCGGAGAGTTAAAGTAAAAGTGGAGCGATTCTGAGAAACAGGAAGTTTTGGGGGAAAAGGAAGGAGCAGAATCTGCAAAGTGAAAGTGTTTGTGTGTGATTGTGTTTGGGGGGGTCTCCGTAAGTATTTAATCGGGGTGGATGTGGAGTCGGACACTATCGGCTCCAGACTGAACACAGACAGAAGAGTGTGATCCAGATCCTTCAACAGAAACCAACATGAAGCTGATTGGTTGTGATGATGATTGGAGCCCTCAGTGAAATTCCTCCATGCCTGGTTTATCTCAGCACTCCTGTTCCTGCTAATTCGTTCAGACCACCAGTGGTCTTTAATTCCTCTTCTACTTCCTGTTGGTTCTGTGCAACAACGGTTTTTTCCCCTCACACCACACAGAGAAAAGAAGAACTGACCTTTCACAAACTGAAACAGCTGCAAACATTCAGTGGACTCAGCAAAAGTCTTGACTTCACTTACATCCTCTTACGACACAGATGAACTCAGCTGACCACGTCATCTGTGACCTGGTAAATACTGACCACTGACACCATCCAATCATTGCAGGGAAGACGCCGGCCTGTGGGAGCACTGAGGGATAATAACAATAAAAACAAATCATGGTGTAAAATACTAGTACTTTATGGACATTAAAATGCATGCCCTTGTTCTTTATGTGTACAGCATGAACAGAAATGGTCAAAGCCAGTGGATGCAGCCTGCTCTCCTCACAGTCCCTGTCAGCCTAAACAACATTTTTCATTGTTCTCATGAATGAATGAATGAATCATTATTTTTAACTAGTTTACAATGTGTTAGAAACAAATACAATCATTTAACACAAACTTGTCAATAACTGAAAAAAGGTACAGGCTGAAGCTTGTGGCTTATTTTGGCCAATCCTGTACAATCTAACAAAAAACTGACATTGAAAAAAACTACATACAAGACATCCTGCTTTACATCATAATACTGAGTGATCATTATACCTCATAAGCATTAATTAATTCATGCTTTAAGCTTTTTTTTAAAGTATTTTTTGGGCATTTTGTGCCTTCATTGATAGGAGAGAGACCGTGGATAGGCTTGTGAAAGGGGAAGACATTCTGCAAACTGGTCACAGACTGGATTTGAAGCTGGACCAGCAGAAGTATGTATATGGGATGTGCCTGGTTGCTAACCACTCGTTCAGAAATAGTATCCCCAAAAGCAAAGCTGTATATCATATTATTCTGACTTTTCTTGTTTCACACATAGGCACATTTCTTTAATTATACTATCCTTCTCTTACTTTAAAAATGTTTGAATACAAGCGGGAAGACTATTATGTACTGCACAATAATTATGTCAAGTGTTTTTAAATAAACAATGTCTTTAAATATTAACGTAAAAGATAAAATGAAAAACTTATTGGTGTGTACCAAATTTCCACTTTTATTGAATCGCCTCTTTCTGTAGTTTGATTATTGAGTCTTAATGTGTTTTGTAAGTATTTCTCCAGGTTTTTGCACAGTATGACACATCAGGCCTCGCAAGTCAATAGTATAAAATCCTAAGGTAGTTTATTTATATATATAAATTCTTTGGTTTATAAAGAATTGCAATCTATTTGCATCATTTACATTTAATGTGTTCTATATATGCTTTCCAACTAAGTGTATGGTGTATGGTCACTCTGAAAAACTCTTTAGTAAAATCTTTCAAACCATTTACATAAAGCTTTCTGTCACAGTTGGTTTGTGTGCCACCAAACAAAATAAGTTTTGTTTAATTTTCATTTAATGATCACTTCCAGAAGTTAATCTGTGTTTTCAACTTGATCAGTCATTTTTCCTCTGATTCTAATAAATGTTTTATATCATACCCAGAACAAAAGAAATCAACATCATCCCTGTGAAGGAGGAAAAATGTCTCTAAAAGGTTGCTCTGAACAGTCCCATCACCTAATAAACTCCAGATGTTCCCGTTCCTTCAGATCTCCTTATCGCAGAGTCTGAATCTGAAAGTTAAAGAAAATGTGGAGTGATTCTGAGAAACAGGAAGTTTTAGTGGAAAAGGAAGGAGCAGACTCTGGAAAGTGAAAGTGTTTGTGTGCGTGGGAGTGTCCGTGAGTATTTAATCAGGGTGGATGTGGAGTCGGACACCATCAGCTCCAGACTGAACACAGACAGAAGAGTGTGATCCAGATCCCTCTACAGAAACCACCATGAAGCTGGCTGTCCTCTCCGTCCTCTGCTTCCTGCTCGTCCTCAGAGTGCAAGGTGAGAACACTTCATCTTAACTGATCATCATATGACATCACAGTGGTAACACCTGACATCACAATGGCAGCTCATTTGAAATTTTACCTCAAACTGAAGAAATATGAAGAGCTCATGTTGATCCTCACGCTGCATCTTCAGAGAACAGAAACTCATTTAAATTTCTATCTGAGCGTGTGTGATGAGCTCGATCAGATCCTGTCTTAAAAATGAAAAATGTCCTCGTCTCTGCATCTGTCGCCACTTTGGATGGGATAAAATTTGGATTTAAAAGAAATAATCTCAGTTTCACAATCGTGTATTACTTTGCAACATTTCAGCAACAGCATGAATGTTTGTTTTATTTTTGAGTTCTTGTCTTTGCCTTGACTGTAATATTGCAGAGTTGATACTTGTTTAAGACAAAAATGTTAGAGGAAAGTTTAATTTTTAACCAGTTTAGATAATTAGATGAGGCCAACCTATCAGACAAAGAAAACAACAACAACAACAACTTCTTCTCTTAGACTGTGAGACCAAAACTGATCCTCCAGAGGTCACTCTGCAGGTCCTTTGCTGATTTAACCCTGGAGTTAATCAGTGTTTCCTCTCTCCACAGGTCTGTTAGATGGTGGCTCTAAAACCTGCAAGTGTTCAAACGGGTTCATGGGCCGGGTGGTCCTGAAGCACATCAGAGCGGGGCCGTTCATACATGAGCCCAGCGTCTTCTGTCCTCGCACAGAGATCACGTGAGTGTGACAGACACTCCAGTTTCTATCAAGACATTTTAAATATTGAACTATTCAACTACACTCTTGTTTTTCAAGATAATTTCTAATTTTCTGCACCTTTTTTCTAAACATTGCTTATTTTCTCGTATTTGGGAAATCTTGACGTCATCCTTGATTTCTTTATTTTGTCAATCACAACAGAATCTATTCTTTCTTCAATTGTGATACATTTTTTAATGCTTTTTGATTTTTATTCAGTAATTTTTCTTCAACTTTGGGACAATTTGGCAGTTTTTTAAATTGTCTTTGTGCTTTTTTTCCAATAAAAAACTTACTTCTTCACACATTTTCCCCTGTTTCAACTTCAATCTTCATATTTTTTAACACCATTTTTTAAAACTTCTTCCTTGTGTGTAATTTTTTTTCCTGTTTATCTCTCTTTGGGCATACTCTGAATTTCATTTCCCTGACACACACCGTTTTATTTTTTATATTTTAATAGTTTAGCTTTTTTCAATAGCTGTCTGACCATTTTATGTTTTTTATTTTTCTGTTAGCTAATGTATTGATTTTAATTTTTTCTCTGCAGTTTCTTATTTACCCCTTAAAAATTGTCAGCCTGTTTCAGCATTATTCTGAAGTTTGTTTTTGCTTTTCTTCTTCTCTCCTGATATTCTGTTTATTCAGTCTTAATATTGTGACTCAAATCTGAAAATTGTGGGAGTGTTTAATCTTAAAACTCATCAGCTGGTGTCTTCTCTCTGTCACAGGATCGTCACCACAGCAGGCAGGGAGAAATGTGTGAATCCAGAGTCACCATTTGGAAAACTCATCCTGAAGAACAAGTAAGACGAGTTGAACTCAGCAGACAGAGCAGATCTTCAGTGGAGCATCTCTGCTCTTTACTTACACTGTCCATGTTTTCTAGTGAGAAGAAGAAGGTTGCTGTGAGCACCACCACCTCCATGGCAACCATGACAGCAACCTCCTCTCAGACCAACGCCGTGACGTCATCGACCACGACCAAACTGTGAGAGGATAACGACCAATCAGAGGAGGTCGTGGTCATCAGCTGATCATTGTTACTGCTGTGGTGATGTCTATGTCAAAGTTCTCAGTGAGGAGTTTCCTCTGTGTTTATATAAGAATTAAATTATTTGTAAATACATTTTGATATAAAATAATAAAAACTCTCCTGATTGGACACTTCCTGTTTGAGCTCATTAATGTTGGCATCACTCTACATGATCTTGTGTTTAAAGGCAGCTGTTCATTAGTGAATTTGTTGTGAAGTGATTTTTTTTTTCAAATCAGGAAAGATGAAAGCGTAGAGAACTGAAAAAAATGGAAATGCTGCAAACATACAACTATAGATAAAAAAACAGAATTTAGAGCTAACAAAGAATATTAAAATAAATTCATAAATACAGCTACTAAAAAGTACAAAGAAAAATCCTAACAACACATAAAAATAACAAATCTAAAACATGATGACTAATTTAATAACAGTAACAAATCGAAACACAAAATGTAGCTCAACGCAACAATTAAAAACCCAATAAAAAACCCAGAGAGCAATACCCCCCCAAAGAAACACATAAAAAAATCCAACAACAACAAAAATACATTAAAGGGACTTCGAGGACTTTCTAAGTAATTGCAAAAAAGTCTCAATTTTAGATATATGCCTGATCGAAATACACACTTCAAGATGAGTTTTATAGCATCACATGTTATCTATAAATGCTGTTCCTTAGCCTACCGGTCGGGTCGGACAGGGCTGGACTAGCCTGGATACTAAACTTCGGGAACAAGACAATTAAAACTAGAGCAAATTTATATTATTCGAACACGTCTTAGAGCACCGGGCTGTAAGTAGCGATACATAGCCGGCCACAAAACTACAATACTAAGTTTCCCAAAAATTGCTTGTTTTCACACATCAAAAACTACCGCTACGTAACTTGAAAGAGATACATTACCTCGTCGCTTTGCATCCTGCAAGTTGTTGAAAAAAGTTGTTGTAAAGCAATGCAGAGTTCTGAGGAAGGTCCAAGCTGCATTCATTAGCATCACAACAAACACACGCTTTGGCTTGTGTCTTTTGGTGCGTTCCAGTTGTAGTCAGAAGTAGAAAAAATCATAAATGGTGAGCTTGGGGAGATAGATAAGTGGTTCAAGTGTAATAAACTCTCTTCCAATATTAAAAAAACTAACTATATTGTCTTCCGCTCCACAAAGAAAACTGACATCAAGCAAATCTCTCTTAAAATAAATGGTCAAAACATTCAAAGAATCAGCTCAATAAAATTTTGGGGGGTTATAATTGATGAATTTCTCAATTTTAAATGCCATATTGAATACCTTACAAAAAAATTATCAAAATATGTTGCTTTATTTTTTAAGATAAGACATTTTCTTCCATTCTCAGCACTTCTCACCCTTTATAAAACTTTATTCCAGCCTCATCTCCATTACTGTAATATCATATGGTGTAACACATTCCCAACTCATCTCAAAAAACTTGAGGTTCTCCAAAAAAAGGTCATGCGTGCCATATCATGGTCTGAGTTCAATTCTCCCACCAGAATGCTCTCCAAACAGCACAATCTCCTGCAGTTAACTGAGTTCAACTATTTCCAGAATGCCTGTGTCATGTATCAAACTGTACATAAAATGAACCTTAAGCTTTGTGACCTCATACCTATCTTCCGGCCCCTGCATACCCATGCCACCAGGAACAAAAATTTAATCACTGGGCAAAAAAGGAAGCTAAAATGCACCAGCTTCAGTATTACATGCCGAGGACCGCAGATATGGAACGAGCTTGACAACGCACTGAAAATGTCACAATCCATCTCCATCTTCAAGAAAAGACTGAAATCACAACTTCTGACAATGTACCATTAATCTTCTAATTGTACCACTACAACCTGATGTATTCACTAATTTGGGATCGTCTGCTAAATGTATGTTATGTCTGTCTGCATGTTGATGTTTTTGTTGTATCTTGTTTGTAGACAACTGGGCCCCCTGCTACAAGCTTTAAATAGCTTCTTTGGGGTTACCCTTTCACACATCCAGTTTTGAAAAGTATGAACTATGCATATATATGTATATATATTCATATACAGGTATATCTGTAAGGCACTTGTATTGTGATATGTGTGTGAATAAACTAAACTAAGTAGGAATTTCCAAGTTCCGAGTAGGAAACTGCAACTGGAACGTCCCCTGAAGTCAGAATTTCCTACTGGAAACTCGGTGAAACCTCGCCACTCCTAGCAGAGTCCTAATGTTGCCGGTAACAGATTCTCCTCATAGCACCTTTAAAGATAAGTACAATAAAACAACACATTAAAAGGACATAAAACTTATAATACAACAAATAAAATGAAATCATAAAACAGCAGAAAAGCAGATAAAAACAGATAAAAATTGGAAAAATAATGACAACAGCACAAAGGTTAGATAGATAGATAGATAGATAGATAGATAGATAGATAGATAGATAGATAGATAGATAGATAGATAGATAGATAGATAGATAGATAGATAGATAGATAGATAGATAGATAGATAGATAGATAGATGCACTTTAAGAATCCTAAACTTCCAAACTGAAACATCAAGTTAAAGAACATGAAACACAAAAGAAAAAGACAACATGAACAGCAAACAAAAAGTAATAATAAAAAATCAAAGGTCAAAACAAACCACAGAAAACAAGAATCACAAAAAAATTGCATATGCAATTAGTGGGTGTGTTTTGAGTGATCAAGTATGACTGTGTGTGAAATTCATAACAGGTGCAAAAGTGATGGATTAAAGGAGGATTTTGATGTGTGATACAGGCTGTCACCATGGAGAGTTTGGGAGAGCAGAGTGGCCAAAAAAGGGAAGAGGAGTTGGAGGCAAATAAACACACGTGCAGCAACCTTTTTTGCTGTCTGTCATTTTGATGACAAGGTTGTCACTTTTCTTTCATGCCATATTTGTATCAATCATTTCTAATTTTCCTTTTTTGATTCCAATTTAACATAATCTAAATGACAGCATTCACATAGTTCCACAGCTTTATCATCGATAACCTCTCATGTGAAGAGCAGTCATACAGTCATGCACACAGACCACGCGGGTGCCTTTTTACACACTAACAATGCACTGACAGCTCCTAATTTCACTATCAGTGTGTGGAGAGTGTGATGCAGTCAGCTCTAAGTGACAAACAGAGTTATTATGGCTATGAAGGTTTTGTTTTCACACAGGCTAAATGACCTCCTCTGCGATATAGAGTGCAAAAAAGAGAGGGTTTACTTTACACGCGTGTCTGCACGGCTCAGGGGATCATCCCTCTTTTTCTAGTCCTTCATCATGACAGACAGCCTTCAAGTCTTTCTATCATTCAACAAAATATTCAGTCAGTGATGGAAACTATTCTGTTAATGCGAGCCCTGTTTGCCACCATGATCCCAGCCCTCCGTTCTTAACACTGTTGCAGTTGAAGGTTTGATAAATAACGTTGTGAGTGCTAAATGATTACGGTTGCATCCTCTCCTTCCAGTATTTTGTGTGTTCTGATGATCTGCATGTATTCTGCATATTCATTTGGGCAAACACGCTGAACGGACTTTGGTGCTATTTTGCTAATTTGACAGATGCAGTCCTGATGTTAGTAGATCAGCCCAAGAATTTAGGAGCCCTGAAGGTCAAAGAGATCCAACCAGGGACAAGCAAAGTGTGCCTTATAAAGTGTCCAGTGGGTGTATTTCTCAGCTTTTGAACTTGTTTCCTGAAGTCTGCTGCAGCATCATCCAGGGCCAGATTAACACTTTGCTGTACCCTGGGAAACAATATTCAAAGGCCCCATCATCGCGGCCCCAGGATCCCCATTATTTAGCAAAATAATGAACAAATTACAGAGATATCAAGTTAATGCACTCAATACTTCAATATCCAAGATCATTCTGATACATAGATGTACAAATGCTCACAGAACTACAAATGCACCACCATGTCCTCTTGTCAAGAGGGCCACTCACTCAAATATATGATGTGATGAAAACAAAACACATCAGCATCAGTATAATCTGGCAAAACTGATCCACTACACAGAGAGGGAGGGAAGTGTCCTCCATTTTCACACAAAGAATAAATATCTACAGTCACAGCCTATGTTTTTCTTTAACAACACTTATTCCCAACACAGATGTATTAAACTGACTGAGCCATCCCAGAGGAAGACCACTGAAAAGACACAAACAAAAATCTATTATCTGCTAGGATCCAGTAACATTTTGGTCCTCAGCTCTACAGAAATCACCCTGTCACCCCAGAGCTCAACAGGACAAGTTACAGTGCAATATAAACATTGTGAGACCTGATATTTTCTCTAAACAACAATAAACAATTTACACAGTTTTCATGGAGCCATCACAAGGGAAAATTAATAAAATGCAGTATCATCTGCTCAAATAAACATTATTCCTAAGCTCATTTATTATCATCTGGAAATCTGTCAGTTTATCTCAATTAGACAAAACAAAATAAATAATACGTTATCTGGCAAAGTAAACAATTTTAATCCTTTTTTTTTTCCCTTCTTCCCCTTGTCTACATTATCTTTTCTGCTGAGCACTGTGTCAGATGACAGCATTGAAAAGACCTATGCATTTTTTTCTAGCAGTCAGAGAAATGTGAATATGGTTAGCTGCTCTAGTGACCGTCACCAGACGTCCCTGTAGGCTACTCCATCATTTTAAACTTTATTTAACCCCTGATGTGAGCTGAAGGGGAGGGCCATGCCACACCACAGTGTGACAGAGGGGGAAATAGTGACAGACAGGATGAGACAAGACAAACGGAAGGGAGGACAAACGTCTACTGTTATTGATTTGAGATAGCAGTTCAAGTGCTGTGCTGATCTAAGTCCATACAGGAAGTAGAGGCTGTAAGAAACCAGGGACACCAGAAATGTGGGGTCTTGATAGTAGGGGGTGTGTGAGCCTACATGGATAAGAGATGGAGTGGCATGCATCACAGGATGTGAGAAGATGTGTAAGAGTACCCGACTCAGCATGTTCTGACGGGATCAATCATGTCTCTTAGTTAGTCTCGACAGGAGCTTGAGTATCTGTATATGCATGCATGTGAGGTGGTCACCGAATACCCAAGTAGTTGCCCAAACCCAGGGAAAACACGGCCATGGGCGCCCCCCGGGCCACCAGGGCACCCAAGACCCCCACACAGTCCCCAAACCACCAGGCCCAGGGACAGCCCAAGGACCCAAGGGGGCACAGACCCGCCCCCCCGCAGACACCAAAGACAGCACCCAGGGCCCAGAGCGGTAGCCCCCCCCGCAGACAGCACCCGCCCTCCCCGACCACCCGTCCACCCGGCCCCAAGCCTCCCCCGCCCCCAGCACCCAGCCACTCCAACTCCCCCGCGGCAGGCCAGAGGCCCCCAGCCACCCAGGAGCCAGACCCCCCGGGACCAGACCCCTCCCCAGAGTGGGGCGCCACGAACAACAGCCAGGTCAGGTGGGGCGAGATGTGGGTGTGTAGCGGTGGGGTCGAAATCGCTGCCTGCCCCCCAGAAAAGCCGAGGCCATGAGAAGCGCCGGAGACCGCTGCCCAAGCGCCGGAAGAGGCCCCCCGGCCACCCGCACAGGACAGCAACCCTCAGGCGGCCCGCCATGCCGAGACCCCCAGTGAGCAACAGGCCGAAGGATCTCGTACCTCAGCCCACCAAGGGACACATGCCCCGGTGAGGCCCACCCACCCCCCAGGGCCCGCGCCAGGCCCCCACCCGCAGCCACTGGAGCCCAGCTGCACCTCGAAAGCCGCCGGCACCACCCATCCCCCCTCAAAGTCATAGCCAGCGAAGCCCGACCCCCACAGCCGCACCAAGCCTATGCTAGTGACAAACCCTATACCACCAACCCCCCCCCGTGTTTTTCTGCAACTTGCTCCTAGACAAGATACATTATCCCTACACCGTGATTAAGTGCAGCTAAGTGTAATGTGGTGCATTTAAACTGGGGAAAAACAGGTCGGGTGGGGGTCCACAAACCCCTCCTCTCCCTGCCTGGCCCAGAAAAGTGGATGTTTTGTTGCACTAAAAAACAAAGGATAGGTGGGGCAGGCAAGAGGGGAACAGAGAGCGGCCACAGCCTAAAACAGATTGCGCCCACCCTCCACGGAAGGACGGAAGAGACAGAGGGGTTGAGCTGGTCGCTCCCCCTACCTACCCCGACCTCCAGAACCCTAAGTGTTATGAATGTGCCCAAAAGTGAAAATATACACAAAAGTGCAATGTGTGGGTGGTGAAGTGCAATTAAGAGGTAGCACTAGTGAGGGCCGGGCCCAACCACCCACAACAGAGCGGAGGCACGGAAGCAGCACCAAGCGGCTCCCCGAACAGTAGGCCCCAGGATCCACAAGCGACCCAGGCAAGCCCAAGTGAGAAGGCGCGCCCAGCAGGAACACCCTCCCCCCCCAGCAGACTGCAGCACCAGAACCACTGACCCAGCACCCACCAAGGACCCCATTCAGGCGGGCCACCCCCAGGGCGTTGACCCCCAGTTCAGTTCGGTAAACTTTATTATCCCCCTGGGGGGGCAATTTGTAGTACAGGCAGCAGAGAAGAAACAACAGAAATACAGACAACAACAACAACAAAACAAACCACATTCAGTCATACAACAATGCAATCCGATGGGCGGGGCGCACAGGTCAACACAATAAATTGTTGATAAGGCCAATGGAGATGGGAACAAAAGAATTTCTGAGTCTGTTTGTCCTTTGTCTTGGTACCATGTACCGGCGACCCGATGGCAGAAGCCTATATTGGGAGGCCAGCGGGTGGGCGGGGTCAGACAGGATAGTGTGGGCTTTTCTTGTAGCCCTGGCTGTACAAAACAGCGAGCTCCTGAAGGCTGACCCCCGCTATTCTGCCACACATCCTCACTATACAGGGCGCTGATCCCCAGGGGAGGACCCCAGGGCCCCCCCAGGGCACCGAGACAGCGAGTCCCCGGTGCCCACCCCCCGCCCGAGCCACCGGGGGAGGCAGGACCAGCACCAGAGGACACCCACCGCTACTATCTCCTGCCCCATGGCAGGATCTGAAACCACCCCACCCAGACCCAGTGATCCATCCAAGATGCTGCGGTCCCCCCCCTGGAGGCAGGCCAGGCCCCAGCGGCCAACCCCCAGGCAGCCGAGGGCCCCCAACCCCCCGCAAGGGGAGGGGGGAGAGCAGGCGAGGGGGAAGGAGGAGGGGAAGGGCCGCAGGGTGGACAGCAGGAAGGGAAAGGCACAGGTGCAGCGCAGAGGAGCCCACCACACCCAAGCCCCAAGGCCAGCCAAGGCACCACCACGGGAGGAGGCCGGTGCCATCCCCAGGCCCCGTTGACTGAACACGGACCCAGCAGTCACAGGGAACAGGAAGGAAGGCACAGAGCACCCCAGTACCCCAGAGGAGGCCGCCAGGCCAGCGAGCCCCACAAGGCAGTGGGTCAACCTGGGCACTTAGGTGGAAAGATGTCTCTGACCACCATCACCAGAGTACATTTACCTTCCTTGGGTCCCACGAAACTGTGCTATTTACTTTCCTTGGGTACCAGGAAACTGTACTTTTTAAACTGGTAGAGAAGAGAAAAAAAAGAGATAACAGAACAAGAGGGGGTAGTACTAGCTTACATGAGAGGGATATTTGGTTTTGAGTATAGGTATGCTAGAAGGGGTTGTCAAATTGAGTCCTGGTCTTCTGTCCTTTGCATGTTTGATTCAGTTAGATTTTCCACTGATATGTAGTCGGCCAGGAGGTTTTTCCAGTGTGTAATGTTTATTGCTTGTTTTGATTTCCAGTTCATGAGGATAGTTTTCTAAGCGATGGTTAGGCTATGAGAAGAGGTTTATTTATTTTCATTTTACGGTTGAATGATGATAAACCCCCTAGCAGGCACAGTGAGGGGGACAGAGGGATGGGGCAGCCTAGAATATTTGAGAGATGTGAAAATATCAACCCAAAATTGCTGAACAGGTGTGCAGTTCCAGCTGGCATGAAGGTAAGTGTCTGGAGTGTTTTGGGAGCAGTGGGTGCATGTGTCAGATTGTGCTAAACCCATTTTAAACATCCTGTGCCCTGTAAAGTGAACCCTGTGGATGATTTTGTACTGGATTAGTTGAATATTACTGTTAGTGCTCATAGAAAAGTTGTTTTCACAGATTTGGTTCCAGAAGTCAGCATTGGGGGTGAGGGCCAGGTCGTGTTCCCACTTTATTGATGGTAGTGATATTGATTTGTCTGAGTAAGCAATTATTTTGATTTTTTTTTATAGGGTTGATTTTAATCAAGTCCAAAGTTGAGGTGGGTAAGTTTAAGTTTGTACAAGTGATATTGAATTTAGACGTAATGGCAGATTTAAGTTGTAAG
The DNA here is from genome assembly GCA_036419115.1 of Scarus forsteni. Taxonomy (NCBI): domain Eukaryota; kingdom Metazoa; phylum Chordata; class Actinopteri; order Labriformes; family Labridae; genus Scarus; species Scarus forsteni. The sequence goes on along the minus strand of JAZDUH010000155.1, from coordinate 1,993,302 downwards.
TATTCAAGAAAATGGTTTTCCCCAATACTGAACTCCTGGACCAGATCAGGGAATGGCAGCATAGTGTTATTATTGAAAATGTGTCTAAAATGAGTGATTCCCTTCCTGGTTCATGCATGGAAGTTAATTGATTTTTTGTTGATTTTGATGTCTGGATTGTTCCAAATTGGTGTGTTTTCTGACATTGCAAAAGAGGTGTTTGTGATTTTGTGGAATTTCCACCAAGCTGTCAGAGCTGTTGATATGGTTAGACTTTTAAAACATGGGTGGAGTTTAACTGATTGATTTAAAAATGGTAGGTCTGAAATTTTTATTTTGTTACAAAATGTTTTTTCTATGTCTAACCAAGTGTCGCATTGTTGACTATTGTGGATCCATTTTATGATATACTGCAGTTGGTTTACTAAGAAGTAGTGGAAGAATTGTGGGGCTTCTAAGCCTCTGAGATGTTTGGGTTTCTGTAGTGTGGATAATTTAATCTGTGCTGGTTTATTTTTCCAGTAGTATTTTGAAATGATGCAATTTTACTCCTAAATAATAGGGAAGTATTTGGTTAAATTTGAAATGTTTATGTTTGGCAAACACATCTTACACTGACAGTTTTAGGACTTTAAATCATGCAAACTGGTGTAAAATATCCTCAAAATCAAGGGCACTAACAAGTTCATGTTCATGCTCCAAGAAATAAAGTAACTGGTTTCAAAACAAAAAATGACCTTTCACCCTCACAGTTAGACACAGGGAAGGTTAAAAGCAGTCTTAGCTGTCAACTAATGAAGTTACCATTGACTCTGTAGTCATTCAGTCGTTAAAAAATGGATGCAATTCCAAAAGCAGTTTAGCCTGCAATGTTCATCCATCTATGTCCTTGTATCTCACAATCATAGTTTTAAACCTTCTGTTATGATCCCTGCCTTTCAACTCTGGAGCAACAGAGGCATCACATCTATTGAAGACCTCTGTGACAATGGTACCTTCTTGTATTTCACCGATCTGTCATCTAAGTTCCAGCTTTCATCTTCTCACTTTTTCATTCCTTCATTCATGCATTTTCTATACCTCTTTATCCCTTTCGGGGCCAGAGGGCGCTGGAGCCTATCCCAGCTGCCATTGGGCAAGAGGCAGGGTACACCCTGAACTAGTCGCCAGTCGATCCCAGGGCTCTCACTTTTTCATTTCTTTCAAATCAGGCAGTTTGTTCAGAAAAACTATCCTGATTTTCCTAATCTCCCTCCACAGACATTAGTTGACACTTCTCGTAACGCACTCTAATCAGAAAATGTTTATTTCTCACATCTACAACACCCTGGACTCCACTATTTCAGTCTTCCCCAACAAACAAGGGAATTATGGGAATGGGACTTGGGGCACATTGAAGACGACCAGTTGGACCATATTCTGAGCCTAGTCCACAATTCCTCCATCTGTGCCCAGCACGGGCTGATTCAATGTAAAATCATACATTACCTTATTTCCGTCATGCCATAGTTTTGTCCTTAATTTTAAACTTTCCTTTTCTGATTTCAATTAAACATAATCTAAACGACAGCATTTAGACAGCTTCATCATCAATAACCTCTCATGTGAAGAGCAATCTTACAGTTATGCACGCTGTCAGTGGGTGGAGAGTGTGATGCAGGCAGCTCTGGGTGACAAACGGAGTGATTCTGGCTATGAAGGGTTTATGTATATATATATATATATATATATATATATATATATATATATATATATATATATATATATATATATATATATATATATATATATATATATATATATATATATATATATATATACATATATATACATATATATACATATATAGAGAGAGAGATATATAGATATATAGATATATATATACATACATACATACATATAGAGTGAAGATGTTTTCTGATGTTAATTCCTTCCCTTCCAGGAAATGGCACCATTTCTCAAAAGCCCACACTACTGCAAGACACTCCTTTTCTGAAGTGGAGTAGTTACTCTCAGCTCCCCCTTAACCCCCCAGAAAAATATGCTGTTACCTTCTCACTCCCCTCAGCTACTGGTACCAGTACAGCTCCGAGGCCTGCATCACTGTATGCACCTCAGAGGGAAGTGAGTGGTCTGGCTGGGTTAGGATGGGGGGAATGGCAAGGGCCTGTATCAGCTGCTCAAAACTTTGCTGGCTTTCTGTTGTCCAGGCCCACTCCACATCTTTCCTGGTGAGACAATGGAGGGGAGCTGCAAGGTCGGCAAAGTGGGAGATGAATTTGTGGTACCATCCCACTAAACCCAAGAATCTCTGCAATGACTTAGCATTGGTGGGTGTTGGATATTCTTGTTTTCCCAGGATCGACTTGAACACCTTTCTACGACACCACGTGGCCAAGGAACTTTAGCTCTTTACAGAAAAAATGGCACTTTTTAAGGTTGAGAGTTAAGTTGGCTTCATGAAGTTTTCCCATCACAGCTGTCAGGTCCTTGAGATGTCGTTCTGGACTGGGGGAAAGTACGATGACATCATCAATGTATACAAAACATATTCTCCCCCTCAGCTCCCCCAGGAACCAGTAACCTGACGTTAAATCTAGGGTGCTGAAGACTGCTGCTCCGTGCGTGGAGTCCAGTAAGTCATGTATCAGGGGCATGGGATATGCATCTTGCTTTGTCTTTGCATTGAGGGGCCTGAAATCAACACAAAATCTGGGAGTTTTATCAGGGTTTGGGACCAGAACCACTGATGATGCCCAAGCGGACTGGGACAGTTGAGGCTGAGGGAGGAAGGGATAGAAAGTGTAACCTGTGAGTCCCTTCACTCCATATGTTCTGTCCTCTAGATTGATAATGGTTGATGTCTGAGTAAGAAAATCTAAAATTAGGAGAAATGCATGTAGTGACTGTCATCAGTGATGTATGTTTCTATTGACCACATCATGTCATGCCAATTGTACAGTAACTGTACCTTTCCCAAAGCCCCATGGCAGGTCTTTCCATCCGCCAGAACAAAGCTTTGGTTTTCACTTGGCTTCAGTTTCTCACCTTGGTGTGCGACTTTCAATCTGGATTTTTTAATCTGGAGGTAGAAAAGCAGCGTGGAAGGCTTCTTTAAAATCTACCCAATTGTGGATTTTGTTTTGTCTACAATCCACCAAATGTGTGCTGGCCCTTTAAGGACACGGAGAGGGCTCCGATCAGCTCTGCATCGCCTAAAGGTCATACTGCGAGAAAGTTTCACATTGATCCACAAAATTGAGGACATCAGCCACTTCTCTGGACCCACTGAAAGAAGGAAATTCCATTTGCACAGCTGGTTTGGAATACACTACCTGAGCTCTGGTAGACAGACGACTCATGGAGATGTTTGCATTGTATTGGAGGAAAGCTGTGAAGGTGAGGGCTGTAGTGGAGGCTCTGAGCTGGTGGGTAAGGCTTGGGTCTGAGTTGCTGTTAGAAGAGGGAGATTATAGTTGTTGTTTGAAACCATGCTTCGGTTGAGAGCATCATGGGTATAAGGAGGATTGAGATTTTCATTTGAGGAAGCTTGAGTTTGAATAGTATTCAGAGATGCAGTTTGGCATGAAGTAGAGCTTACATCACATGACAGGGGTGTAGATTTGGTGCAATTGAAGGATCGTGGGACAGCGGTGAGGCTGGTGCGCTTCAGCCTTGCCAGTTCTACCTTCCACTTCTCATCACATCTCTGTAGGCACTCCACCAGTTGTTGTTCAAAATTCTTTAAAGTTGTCATCATGTAGTGTTCGAGGACTTCCATGTTTCAGTCTTTGTAGCCTCGGAGTTTTTCTTCTCTATTTAAAGCACTACTGACTGAATCTCTAAAATCAATCTCAATGGACTTAACTTTCTCAATGACAGTCCCTAAATCAGCGCTGATGGTATTTAGAGCGAGGCAGAGCAAGATAAGAAGAAACATCTCTCTCTAATTCTTGTTCCTCCTGCTCATCAGGGTCTGATAAATATAGAGAACTTATCAATGATGTAACTTCTCCAACTGGATTTCTTCTAGTAACCCAGGTCTCTCTATTTCTACTAAACTGCCTTTCACTAGCCTCAGACCCAGACGCAGGAGTGGAAGCTCTGGTTTCAATGTCAGCAGCACTAGTTACAGCCTGAGGGACAGACATATCAACAAGTTCCTGGTGTTTTCCCCTGAGTATTTAATCAGGGTGGATGTGGGGTGGGACACTATCGGCTCCAGACTGAACACAGACAGAAGAGTGTGATCCAGATCCTTCTACAGAAACCAACATGAAGCTGATTGGTTGTGATGATGATTGGAGCCCTCAGTGAAATTCCTCCATGCCTGGTTTATCTCAGCGCTCCTGTTCCTGCTAATTCGTTCAGACCACCAGTGGTCTTTAATTCCTCTTCTACTTCCTGTTGGGTCTGTGTTACAACGGTTTTTTCCCCTCACACCACACAGAGAAAAGAGGAACTGAGGAGACCTTTAACAAACTGAAACAGCTGCAAACATTCAGTGGACTCAGCAAAAGTCTTGACTTCACTTACATCCTCTTACGACACAGATGAACTCAGCTGACCACGTCATCTGTGACCTGGTAAATACTGACCACTGACACCATCCAATCATTGCAGGGAAGACGCCGGCCTGTGGGAGCACTGAGGGATAATAACAATAAAAACAAATCATGGTGTAAAATACTAGTACTTTATGGACATTAAAATGCATGCCCTTGTTCTTTATGTGTACAGTATGAACAGAAATGGTCAAAGCCAGTGGATGCAGCCTGCTCTCCTCACAGTCACTGTCAGCCTAAACAACATTTTTCATTGTTCTCATGAATGAATGAATGAATCATTATTTTTAACTAGTTTATAATGTGTTAGAAACAAATATAAAATACAATCATTTAACACAAACTTGTCAATAACTGAAAAAAGGGACAGGCTGAAGCTTGTGGCTGATTTTGGCCAATCCTGTACAATCTAACAAAAAACTGACATTGAAAAAAACTACATACACGACATCCTGCTTTACATCATAATACTGAGTGATCATTATACCTCATAAGCATTAATTAATTCATGCTTTAAGGTCTTTCTTTTTTTATGTATTTTTTGGGCATTTTGTGCCTTCATTGATAGGAGAGAGACCGTGGATAGGCTTGTGAAAGGGGAAGACATTCTGCAAACTGGTCACAGACTGGATTTGAAGCTGGACCAGCAGAAGTATGTATATGGGATGTGCCTGGTTGCTAACCACTTGTTCCAAAATTGTATCCCCAAAAGCAAAACTGCATATCATATTATTCTGATTTTTCTTGTTTCACACATAGGTACATTTCTTTAATTATACGATCCTTCTCTTACTTTAAAAATGTTTGAATACAAGCGGGCAGAATATTATGTACTGCACAATAATTATGTCAAGTGTTTTTAAATAAATATTAACATAAAAGATCCAATGAAAAAGTTATTGGTGTGTACCAAATTTCCACTTTCATTGATTACTTGAACCGCCTCTTTCTGTAGTTTGATTATTGAGTCTAAATGTGTTTTGTAAGTATTTCTCCAGGTTTCTGCACAGTATGACACATAAGGCATCGCAAGTCAATAGTATAAAATCCTAAGGTAGTTTATTTATATATAAATTCTTTGGTTTATAAAGAATTGCAATCTATTTGCATCATTTACATGTAATGTGTTATATGCTTTCCAACTAAGTTTATGGTCTTTGGTCACTCTGAGAAACTCTTTTGTAAGATCTTTCAAACCATTTACATAAAGCTTTCTGTCACAGTTGGTTTGTGTGCAACCAAACACCATAATTTTTGTTTAATTTTATTTAATGATCACTTATGGAAGTCAGTCTGTTTTTTTTTTAACTTGATCAGTCATTTTTCCTCTGATTCTAATAAATGTTTTATATTATATCCAGAACAAAAGAAATCAGTATCACCCCAGGCAAGGAGGAAAAATGACTCTTAAAGATTGCAGACTCCTGTCTTGAACAGTCCCATCACCTAACAAACTCCAGATGTTCCTGTTCCTAAAGATCGGAGAGTTAAAGTAAAAGTGGAGCGATTCTGAGAAACAGGAAGTTTTTGGGGAAAAGGAAGGAGCAGAATCTGCAAAGTGAAAGTGTTTGTGTGTGATTGTGTTTGGGGGGGTCTCCGTAAGTATTTAATCAGGGTGGATGTGGGGTGGGACACCATCGGCTCCAGACTGAACACAGACAGAAGAGTGTGATCCAGATCCTTCAACAGAAACCAACATGAAGCTGATTGGTTGTGATGATGATTGGAGCCCTCAGTGAAATTCCTCCATGCCTGGTTTATCTCAGCACTCCTGTTCCTGCTAATTCGTTCCGACCACCAGTGGTCTTTAATTCCTCTTCTACTTCCTGTTGGGTCTGTGCAACAACGGTTTTTTCCCCTCACACCACACAGAGAAAAGAGGAACTGACCTTTAACAAACTGAAACAGCTGCAAACATTCAGTGGACTCAGCAAAAGTCTTGACTTCACTTACATCCTCTTACAACACAGATGAACTCAGCTGACCACGTCATCTGTGACCTGGTAAATACTGACCACTGACACCATCCAATCATTGCAGGGAAGACGCCGGCCTGTGGGAGCACTGAGGGATAATAACAATAAAAACAAATCATGGTGTAAAATACTAGTACTTTATGGACAGTAAAATGCATGCCCTTGTTCTTTATGTGTACAGGATGAACAGAAATGGTCAAAGTCAGTGGCTGCAGCCTGCTCTCCTCACAGTCACTGTCAGCCTAAACAACATTTTTCATTGTTCTCATGAATGAATGAATGAATCATTATTTTTAACTAGTTTATAATGTGTTAGAAACAAATATAAAATACAATCATTTAACACAAACTTCACTGTAAAAATGAAAACTTAAAATTGTTGGCCTGACAATGTTTTTTAAGTCAGGCAAACATTAAATGTTTTGTTGTGTCGCAAACAACATAAAAGCAGTTAGCTCAACTAGCTTTTATAAGTTTGTTGTGTAAAGTTGGTCTCATATAAAAACTTAGGTTGGCAGAACTTAAAATTGTAGGTTTGAGGCTATGACTAAATTCTTTGAGTTGGCTTTCAGAAAGAACGGGGTTTCCAACTTAAATCTGCAGGGGTCTTTCTGCACTTTCAAGTTCCCACATGTTCTGCCATTTTTCCTGTGCACTTGTCCTGGATGGATGTTATCTCAATAAAGGTGAGTATTTTATTTGAGTATTTATCAAAGCTTTGCTGTTGATTTTGACTTGATGCAGATTAATGTTACTTTATTTTTTGTCAGTTAGCTTAAAACAGCATGGTCATTACAGATATGTTAGCCACCTTGAACATTAGCTAGCTACCATGCTAGTGGTTGACTGTGCTGTGTCGAGGTGCTGCTTCACCAAACCACTAACCCGGGTGAGGAGGTGTTTTTCATGTGTATTTAGTACAGTTTCTTTTCTGTGAAAGCATGAATTATAATGTTTCAAACGTTGAAATCAAAACTCCCTGTTGACATGTTGCTAGAAAAAAGGTTGATCTTATCTCGGCAAATAATAGATTGTGAGCCTGAACAGACGAGGCAGTAAATCCGTTTAATTTTAGAGGGGAATGGCTATCAACAAAACATTGCTCACAATTGCTGCAATGAGATGTGTATGCTAACGTTAAACATCAAATTCATGTACAGACAGCTCCACAGACTGACATATTGGCCTATGGCACAGTACAGATTAGCAATGATATTAAGAGGACCCTTTCTCCTGCACAGTGCAGCGGGTTGGATTGGCACAGATGCACTGCTGAGGTTCGCCAGGCCACCTGAGAGGCAAAGTTTGACTGCAGCACCTGGCTCCTGTTGTTTGCAATACGATGGTAAGTTCCTACCCAAAACTGTTTCTTAAAGTTCTAAATACAAAGCAGTAAATTATTAAGACACAATCATATTAGCTGTGAACCAAGAGCCCTGCAAGAATTTTTCCCTTCATGAAGAATGTAACGTTCTTCTTTTACTGAATACCTGTACATAATACAATCAGTTCAATAGAAATCCCAGTACTACTCCTGAAGATAAATATGCCAGTAATGTCAGTCTGACATTAAACACATTACTTTATTTCACAAAAAGAAAAGTATCAGAAAATGAAACAAAACCTACTGTGCTACAGATTACCATATTTTCCAGTCTAAAAATTGGTATTTTTATCATAGTTTAGCTGATCCTGCAACTTATAGTCAGGTGCGCCTTCTATATCAAAATATAAATAATTTGACTGAAAATGTCAAGTGGTCTTACCACAACAAAAGGATAAATATTAAATATTTTATATCTGGGGTGTATACAATTGTACTTATAAATGCAGTAACTACATTTTAATTTACCACTTGAAAATACATTTTTAAGGATTATTTTTAAATTTAATTATATGCGTTTTTTCAATAAAGACCAGGACCAATACTGAAAATGCTTTAGCTTTTTCTAAATAATGTTTGACAAATTATACATAAACTGCTAAAAAAAAGTGTTTTAGTATATTCAAAAAGAGGATTACATCTTATTCTCCTTGAATTTTCCTGTAAAATGTAACATTTTCAATTACAAAAAAAAAACGAGTTACAAAACTGACAAAACAGTCACACCATCTTACTATGTTACTTTTCAAGAAAAAGTGGCACAAAATTCAAACATGAGAGTCAGCAAGTATAATTGAACTTGTGCATTTTATTATTTTCATTGAGGAAAAAAATGCCAACAACTAAAATTGGGCGTTTTCTGTTAACTAATTTTAGAATTTTTATATGGACCCTGCCACTTTGACCTACTTTTTTGTTTTTGCTTGACAATGTCATCTATTGGGGGATATGAGGATCTATTATTTTGTAATAATCATGAAACACTAGAAAGTTAATACATGTTATTTTACAGATATAAATTCTTTTTTTGCCTAATAATGAACATGTTTTTGAAATTTCATATGTTTTTGAAGCTGTTGTTCATTTTCATCTTTGTCAATGTCCATCCACTACTGCTACACTTGATGTATTATTTATGTATTTATTTATAATATATATTTAAAAGTTGTTAGTGAATGGAATAAAAATATTTATTAATTATATATATTGTATTGTATATATATTATATAGTCCACAAATTCTCCAAATTTGCCATAATATTCAGAACGTTTTATTCATTGTTAAACAAGACACATGTATAACTTTGCCAAAATAACAGATCATGTGTTTTATTGATACTTTCAAAAAATGTTTTAGCAAGTTTTAGAATTTGGTGCCAAGTTTTTTTGGTTACAACACTTTGACATTTTTGCCATTGTCCCCTAAAAGCCCCACAAAATTGATCAAATGCAGAAATTTTAGATTGACTCTTCAAATAAGAGAATGTATTCAAGTTATTTGTTAATTCATTTTAAAATTTTCTCTGATGTTAGCTGGTAGCTGCTAACGCTCCAGCTGAACAACAACTGTTCACAGGCTCTGTTGTTCAGTTGGAGCATTAGCATTTTTTCCTAATTTTATCTTTATTCCTACTCTGGGGTTGCTTTTAAAGATTAGCCCCTTTTGTGGTGTATATTTCTGGTATGAACTAATGCAATCTTTTTTTTTTAGGAGGGGTAGTGACAGGATGATCACCTCCAAGACGACCACTCCCTCGTTAAAGAAACTGAAGTAAAGGTGATGGACTGGCCGAACATGTCTCCAGATCTGAACCCTACTGAGCATCTGTGGAACGTCCTCAGAAGGAAGGTGGAGGAACACGAAGTCTCTAACATCCACCAGCTCTGCGATGTGGTCATGGAGGTGAAAAAGGACTCCAGTGGTAAAATGTGAAGCTCTGGTGAGCTCTAAGCCCGAGAGAGTTAAGGCAGTGCTTAAAAATAATGATGGACACAAAAATAACGCTTTGGGGTGTGCTCACTTTTGTCGACAGCAGTTTAGACAATTATTGTCTGTGTGTTATTTCAAGGTGGCAGTAAATTGACACTGTTGTACAAGCTGGACACTCACTATTGTATCAAAGTGTCATTTCCTTAATGTTTTCCCATGAAAAGATGTAATAAAATATTAGCAGAAATGTGAGAGGTGTACTCACTTTTGTGAGATACTGTTTTTGGAAATTCCACTTACTTCACATAAACTGAGACTGAGTGAGACTCTGCGCCATAAAGAAAAGTGTTAACAATTATACAGTTAAGGTGAATAACATTCGAACTGACTTGGTTTTGTTAGTTATGTGTGTGACAGAAAAGTGGCTGGAATTAGTCTAGTTATGTAGGACTCAAAACATGAAGTCATAATACATATAAAGGAACATTTTCTGATTGAAAAATGTTTGCACATCTTTATTTCAGAATTTTTGGTTTGCAGAACTTGAAATCTGAAGTTGTTATACATATGTAAGGTACATTTTATGAACAAAAACTAACAAGTTGGCAGAGCTTTAATTCAACTGAATTCTTTTTGTGTGCAACTCAAAAAATTAAGTTACAACAACTTTAATGATAAGATATCTCAACAAAAACTTATTTGTTTGATCAAACTTAAGATTTTTAGTTGGACCTCAAAACTCAAAAATTTAAGTTTAGTACACTTTAACGATAAGTTATCTCAACAAAAAATTATTTGTTTGATCAAACTTAAGATTTTTAGTTGGACCTCAAAACTCAAAAATTCTGTGGAGCCTGTTGCCTTGAAATTTTGAGTTGGCACAACTTTTTTGTTTTTACAGTGTTGTCAATAACTGAAAAAAGGTACAGGCTGAAGCTTGTGGCTTATTTTGGCCAATCCTGTACAATCTAACAAAAAACTGACATTGAAAAAAACTACATACAAGACATCCTGCTTTACATCATAATACTGAGTGATCATTATACCTCATAAGCATTAATTAATTCATGCTTTAAGGTCTTTCTTTTTTTAAAGTATTTTTTGGGCATTTTGTGCCTTCATTGATAGGAGAGAGACCGTGGATAGGCTTGTGAAAGGGGAAGACATTCTGCAAACTGGTCACAGACTGGATTTGAAGCTGGACCAGCAGAAGTATGTATATGGGATGTGCCTGGTTGCTAACCACTCGTTCCAAAATTTTATCCCCAAAAGCAAAACTGCATATCATATTATTCTGACTTTTCTTGTTTCACACATAGGCACATTTCTTTAATTATACGATCCTTCTCTTACTTTAAAAATGTTTGAATACAAGCGGGAAGACTATTATGTACTGCACAATAATTATGTCAAGTGTTTTTAAATAAACAATGTCTTTAAATATTAACGTAAAAGATAAAATGAAAAACTTATTGGTGTGTACCAAATTTACACTTTTATTGAATCGCCTCTTTCTGTAGTTTGATTATTGAGTCTTAATGTGTTTTGTATGTATTTCTCCAGGTTTTTGCACAGTATGACACATCAGGCCTCGCAAGTCAATAGTACAAAATCCTAAGGCAGTTTTTTTTAAATATTCTTTGGTTTATAAAGAATTGCAATCTATTTGCATCATTTACATTTAATGTGTTCTATATATGCTTTCCAACTAAGTGTATGGTGTATGGTCACTCTGAAAAACTCTTTAGTAAAATCTTTCAAACCATTTACATAAAGCTTTCTGTCACAGTTGGTTTGTGTGCCACCAAACAAAATAAGTTTTGTTTAATTTTCATTTAATGATCACTTCCAGAAGTTAATCTGTGTTTTCAACTTGATCAGTCATTTTTCCTCTGATTCTAATAAATGTTTTATATCATACCAAGAACAAAAGAAATCAACATCATCCCTGTGAAGGAGGAAAAATGTCTCTAAAAGGTTGCTCTGAACAGTCCCATCACCTAATAAATCCAGATGTTCCCGTTCCTTCAGATCTCCTTATCGCAGAGTCTGAATCTGAAAGTTAAAGAAAATGTGGAGTGATTCTGAGAAACAGGAAGTTTTAGTGGAAAAGGAAGGAGCAAACTCTGGAAAGTGAAAGTGTTTGTGTGTGTGGGAGTGTCCGTGAGTATTTAATCAGTGGATGTGGAGTCGGACACCATCAGCTCCAGACTGAACACAGACAGAAGAGTGTGATCCAGATCCCTCTGCAGAAACCAACATGAAGCTGGCTGTCCTCTCCGTCCTCTGCTTCCTGCTCGTCCTCAGAGTGCAAGGTGAGAACACTTCATCTTAACTGATCATCATATGACATCACAGTGGTAACACCTGACATCACAATGGCAGCTCATTTGACTTTTTACCTCAAACTGAAGAAATATGAAGAGCTCATGTTGATCCTCACGCTGCATCTTCAGAGAACAGAAACTCATTTAAATTTCTATCTGAGCGTGTGTGATGAGCTCGATCAGATCCTGTCTTAAAAATGAAAAATGTCCTCATCTCTGCATCTGTCGCCACTTTGGATGGGATAAAATTTGGATTTAAAAGAAATAATCTCAGTTTCACAGTCGTGTATTACTTTGCAACATTTCAGCAACAGCATGAATGTTTGTTTTATTTTTGAGTTCTTGTCTTTGCCTTGACTGTAATATTGCAGAGTTGATACTTGTTTAAGACAAAAATGTTAGAGGAAAGTTTAATTTTTAACCAGTTTAGATAATTAGATGAGGCCAACCTATCAGACAAAGAAAACAACAACAACAACAACTTCTTCTCTTAGACTGTGAGATCAAAACTGATCCTCCAGAGGTCACTCTGCAGGTCCTTTGCTGATTTAACCCTGGAGTTAATCAGTGTTTCCTCTCTCCACAGGTCTGTTAGATGGTGGCTCTAAAACCTGCAAGTGTTCAAACGGGTTCATGGGCCGGGTGGTCCAGAAGCACATCAGAGCGGGGCCGTTCATACATGAGCCCAGCGTCTTCTGTCCTCGCACAGAGATCACGTGAGTGTGACAGACACTCCAGTTTCTATCAAGACATTTTAAATATTTAACTATTCAACTACACTCTTGTTTTTCAAGATAATTTCAATTTTTTTAATCTTTTCCTCTTCATAAATATTTACCAATTTCATATATTGTTTTGAGATTTTGACTTTTTTTTATTTTCTTCATAATTCTCCAAATCAAGTCTGCTTTGTTTCCACAGTGTGATTTTATTCTAAATATTTCTGACTTATTTTAGCTGTTTTCTGGCTTTTTTCTCCACCTTTATTCTAAACATTGCTTATTTTCTTGTATTTGGGAAATCTTGACGTCATCCTTGATTTCTTTATTTTGTCAATCAAAACAGAATCTATTCTTTCTTCAATTGTGATACATTTTTTAATGCTTTTTGATTTTTATTCAGTAATTTTTCTTCAACTTTGGGACAATTTAGCAGTTTTTTAAATTGTCTTTGTGCTTTTTTTCCAATAAAAAACTTACTTCTTAATAGATGTTCCCCTGTTTCAACTTCAATCTTCATATATTTTAACACCATTTTTTTAAACTTCTTCCTAGTATGTAATTTTTAAAATCTTTTTTTCCTGTTTATCTCTCTTTGGGCATACTCTGAATTTCATTTCCCTGACACACACCGTTTTATTTTTTATATTTTTAACAGTTTAGCTTTTTTCAATAGCTGTCTGACCATTTTATGTTTTTTTTATTTTTTTGTTAGCTAATGTCTTGATTTAAATTTTTTTTCTTTACAGTTTCTTATTTACCCCTTAAAAATTGTCAGTCTGTTTCAGCATTATTCTGAAGTTTGTTTTTGCTTGTCTTCTTCTCTCCTGATATTCCGTTTATTCAGTCTTAATATTGTGACTCAAATCTGAAAATTGTGGGAGTGTTTAACCTTAAAACTCATCAGCTGGTGTCTTCTCTCTGTCACAGGATCGTCACCACAGCAGGCAGGGAGAAATGTGTGAATCCAGAGTCACCATTTGGAAAACTCATCCTGAAGAACAAGTAAGACGAGTTGAGCACAGCAGACACAGCAGATCCTCCTGTGGAGCATCTCTGCTCTTTACTAACACTGTCCATGTTTTCTAGTGAGAAGAAGAAGGCCGCTGTGAGCACCACCACCTCCATGGCAACCATGACAGCAACCTCCTCTCAGACCAACGCCGTGACGTCATCGACCACGACCAAACTGTGAGAGGATAACGACCAATCAGAGGAGGTTGTGGTCATCAGCTGATCATTGTTACTGCTGTGGTGATGTCTATGTCAAAGTTCTCAGTGAGGAGTTTCCTCTGTGTTAATATAAGAATTAAATTATTTGTAAATACATTTTGTTATAAAATAATAAAAACTCTCCTGATTGGACACTTCCTGTTTGAGTTCATTTTTGTTGGCATCACTCTACATGATCTTGGGCTCCAATTTCAATGACCAGGCGCAGTGTTATTTTGTGCTCACCAACAAAATGATATATCGAAGGCCTTTTTAAAGGATTTTAAAAATAATTCACGTGCAATATTCACGTCATGAGAAAGGGGAACCTCATCCCATCTGACAGAGCTAATCGCCAACCTAAAATTATCAATTCTGTTTCTAGAGAATTTACCGTGTTCATTTGGCTCATTCTTTGGATTGTTAGACTTGGGAAAGACTTGGGAGTGGATACACTGGAGGACAGGAAGGTGATCAGAGACATTACACATCAGGAGTCCTGAAGTGACCTCAAATTCACAAGTGTTATGACCAGCTCTTAGGGGAAATGGGAAGTAACATAAAAACCAAGATGTTGAAAGGTTTAAGTTATTTATTAAACAAAAATGGTAAAATTGTGTTAACAAAGGGTGAGGCAAATAACTAAATGAGTGCTGTAAGGAAAACAAAACGAGAACAAAGAGAGACTCTAACCTAGAGTTTTTACAACCAAAAATTCCTAACAAATAAACTAACAGAAATAAATACAAACAGCACCCAATCTGTTTTAACAAACCCAAAACTAGCGTGTGAGCAATATAGCCTATGTCAATCAAACAACAACCTAGTGCCTCAAATCACACAGCTTCAGGAGTTTACAAGAGTTTAAGATTCTAACAATAATGTCTAACAAAGTCTCTAAGTGATGAGCATGGCTGGTTGCAGCTTGCTGCTGGGGATCTGGTCCATCTCGCTTTTATGTGGCCCCTTAGGCTCCTCTGATTGGCTGGTTTCAGTCTGAACCAATCAGGGTCCGTCAGCGCACCTGCCCCGAATCAGCCGGCCTGCTGCAGCAGCGACCTGAGAAATAATAAGGCACTCACGCACACAATCACACTAACACACGCTTGCTTGAACACACACACACACACCAAAAGGGAGAGAGAGAGAGAGACTCCTGTACGGCGGTGGCCGTAACACAAGAGTTAAACAAAATGTTATCAATGAGAGTAACAGATGAAGAGGTAATTCTGGAGGGTTTAGTAATTAGGGGGAAAAATTTAAAGAATAAAGTGCATTTAAGAACTCATCCATTTGTGCAAGATCACATTTGAGCAAATTAATATTATAATCACCAAGTAAAAACATAATTTACTTTCTTTGGCTATTACTTTGAGAGTGGAATGTGCATTGATAAATGTGTTAATGTCTGAATCTGGTGGTCTATAAATGCAACTGATTAAATTGCTGACATGATGGAATTTCTATAAATATGGACTATATGATTGTGGTATTTAATGCAGCACTAAGTCCTTCTCTAGGTGCATTAAAAATTCCCACACCATACAATTTTCCCACGTGTTTGACCCCCAGTAGAATTTAGTGTATCATGATCTCTCATTTTACTTGGATTATAGTAATTAATGATTGTGAGCTCCTCCTTGCCTCACCAAATTCTTATTGCTATTGATTCATAGTCTTTCCTTACTTTAATTACCCCATACTTTATCCCATGTTGTACAGATGTCATCACACCACCTTTACCATCCTTCCGGTCATTTCTAACTGCTGTATACCCATTTAGAACAAAATCCCATCTTGATTTCAATCAGGTTTCTTGGACGCATGTTATTTCATGTTTGTTGTGTAGCCATAATATATGATGCTTAAAAATCTTGGCCATTTGCAATAAGACTTCTTGCATTTCATTAAACAATGACTAGGACCATGAGGTCCTTGCTGGGCACTTTGGTTAGCTGTATTGGGTTCCTTTCACCAAATGATGCCCCTTCTTAAATGAGTTTAAACATAACTTTAAATTTCTCTTTTTTTCCATGTTATAACATCAGGCTAATTCTCAGTCTCACCTGTAAAAAAGAGATGTTCTGCTTTTATGATTCTTTCGTATTGGACTTTCTCCTACTGTACTCCACTCAGCTTGCACACTTGCCACTTCCATCCCTCCAACCTCGCTATCTATTTCATCACCTGCATCACTTCCTCCTGCCACCTCTTCACTTTTCACAGTTCAGTAGTTGCCAACCATCAAAGACTGTGCTGCAAAACCTAGTGTCAAACTCTCTAACCTCCACTTCCTGTTTGCTGATCTAACCTTCAAAATAAAAGTGTAGTAATCTGTTCCACCTCTTATCAATCAATAAAAAATACTTAAAACGTCATTTACACATTTTATCATGCTAGTCGACAGAGACAGCTGTAATCATGATAACAAACAGGCACAGAAAGGCATATGTCAAATTATTTAGTCATTATCGGCACCTTATTAAAAATCTCTATTACGTCATTTTATCACATAAGTATCAAGATGAAGATATAAGTGTATATTGACATACGTTTTATATTTAAGCATTAAAGAGCCCAGATTTTGCTTTAACTCTGGTTCCTAAATTCACTTTTTTCTATTCTTTGTTTTGCCATTTTCAATACACAAACAAAACAACAGCAACTAAGTCAAAACAAAATCCGTTCTATACTTGCCCACGTGTTTCATAATCTTATTCTTATTTTTAAGATCATTGTGGCTGGGATTTGATCTTGAATGCAGTTCATTTCTGCCATTTTTCTTTCTTTTCAATGACTTCACCAGGTGTAGGTTTAAAATGTTCTCCATTGTTTGAATGACATTGTTCCAAAATAACTGAATTATTACGAAAGATGAAAGATATGGAAGTGATGGGGGTCTACATGCCCACATTCCCTTCAACATTTCTGTTGTAAATGTTGTTGCTTAGACTTCATGAGCAGGCTGATAAAAAGGCATAGCTAAGGTTTTTCCATCTTCTTTCCATCATATTCTCGAGCTCGTTGAAGATGGTTGTGTGCTGCACATAGAGAACCAATCACTCTCAGACAATGTGATATTCAGGGCTGTGCACTTGGATAGTACACTTGGTCAGTGACCTGGAGGTTGCAGGTTCAAGCCTTAACCCCAAGTTACTCCCACTGCTGCATCAGTGGCGTGTAAATGGGCATGTAAGGGTATGAATGTGTTGGAGATACTGACGGAAGAACTAACATAGAAACTCTGAACCATCAGTGATTGAATGTGAGAGCGAATGGATGTGAATGGGTTGGTGTGACCGGTGGTGTGAAGCAGCTTTGAGTAGTCAGAGGACCAGAAAAGCGCTATATAAACTCAAGTCCATTTACCATGTATTGAATTCTTGTTCCCATTTGATTTGACATAAAGTGAATTTCTGCCATTATTCTATTGGATACTGATATACAATTCGGACACAGTCTCTGAAGGGCCTTTATATACAAACATCAGAAGAACAATCATCTCATTAATTTCAGCTGGCCTGTACACTTCCTTATCATAAGTGTTGTAACTGTGAGTAACAGTTTAAGTCTCTGTTTCCAAGGTAAAACTGTTGTTTAAGATATCAAAAGGTCTTTAAAGGTTTTCCCTAAAGCAAGTGTTTATATTGCTGTTACTCCCGTCTCTGTCCACCTGATGAACATATCTGACACACTGGGACTGAAACTGGGCCATGTTAGCATTTTACCTCTTTTTTTTTCTTGATGATCTCATACCATGTTTTCAAAATGTCCCTTGAGATAGTATTATCTTCCTTATGGTCTGTACATTTCTAATTAAAAAAGAGATAAAATCTACAAGGTGAATAATAACAAGATTTAAGATTGAACCATTACTACAGTTATTCAGATTATCAACTCCCAGGAGAACAGGTAAGACTCATTTAGCCTCTGTGGTTTAGAGGTGCTATGAGGAGAATCTATTTGTGGTGACATTAAGACTCTGCTACCCATGAGCACGCGCGGCGACTGTCGTAATGCTGCATTCCAGTAACCTCGGAACTGGGAGTGACATCATCTCCGACTTATCGGCGGTCCAGTTGAAGTCAGAAAAAAACATGCCGATCGACCAGGCTATTGTTAGCTGTTGTTAGCACGCCCTGTGTTGTTGTATGAAGAATGTGATTATCACTATGGCAGCATTTTTGTAAATATAAGTCTAACAATACTATGTACACAGCTGATCTAGAGCGACACACCCCAGTCAGAAGTGCAAATAAATTGATCATTACAGGAGCTAAATAACTGTTCACACTGGGGGCATCCATCTTCAATTGTCAACTCGGGGGTGACGAGGTTTTCACCGAGTTCCCAGTAGGAAATTCAGACTTCGGGGAATGTTCCAGTTGCAGTTTCCTACTCGGAACTCGGAAATTCCTACTTCTGACTACAACTGGAACGCACCAAAAGACGTGACCCAAGCCAGAGCGTGTGTTTGTTGCGGTTCTAATGCAACTTGGACCTTGCTCAGAACTCTGCATTGCCTTACAACTTCTTTTTTCAACAACTTACAGGATGCAAAGCGACGAGGTAATGTATCTCTTTCTCTTTACGTAGCGGTAGTTTTTGATGCGTGACAAGCAATTTTTGGAAAACTTAGTATCGTAGTTTTGTAGCCGGCTATATATTGCTACTTACAGCCCGGTGCTCTAAGACGTGTCCGACTCCAAATAATATAAATTTGCTCTAGTTTTAATTGTCTTGTTCCCGAAGTATCCAGGCCAGTCCAGCCTTGTCCGACCCAACCGTGAAGCTAAGGAGTAGCATTTATAGATGACCTATTTTGATGCTATAAAACTCTTCTTAAAGTGTGTATTTCGATCAAGCATATATCTAAAAGTGAGACTTTTTTTGTAATTACTTAGGAACTCCTCACAGTCCCTTTAGATATTCACTCAATTTATTTAAGACCGACACCTTAATTTAGAAAAAAACATGCCTGGCTCCAGGGGTAGAAATGCAGAGCTTCCTCACTGTGATGCTAATAAGTGGTGTGAGATGTGAAATGTGCTCTAATGGGTCGGTCAGTAATGTGAGCCAAGGTGTGCTGATCTTACCTCCTCTAGCCATGCTGTGTTTTCTAGAGAGGCCTCTGAAGTCGTGTGGAGTGAGAGTCTTCCAGGGAAAAGTTCGCTAAATTACTGTAAAATCTAAAAGTGAAAGAAATTCACTCCAAATTCTCTGGAAAAGCTTTACGAATTTATTGAAAAAGTTTAACATGTAACAAAACTGGTTGTTTACATTCAACTTAAAACCAAATTAAAAATGGTCATAGAAAATAAAGGAAAAATCAGAAATAAAAACACAAAGTAATAAGCCATAATTATGTCTCTGTGGGGCGGAGACCGAAATGGCCTTTGTTAAATGTCAAAGTGACGTGAGACATTCTTCTTACAAGAAGCATTTCAGGTTGGATTTGCTGTGCTGTTGACACACTAATCGAGTTCTAAAGTTTAAGAAGGTGTCTCTCTCCCACAGGAAACCTCTGCAAGACCTGTTAAAGTCTGTCCATGCTGTAGTAAACATCCTCAACACCTAGAAAAACCACAACACACGTTTTTTTGCAAGGTCAGCAGCACAGGCTGTCTGCACATTTTTCACTGAACTGATAAAACCACATGTCCACCTTAAGTTTAAGGTCTCTCAAAAGTCACACATGAGATCTAACATCACTTATAATTAGAAAGCACTCAGAGAGCACAAACCTTCATTAAGGTAGTTCAAATATTGATGTCACATCTATCAGCAATAGTTCATGATAAAGTTACCATCATACTGAGATTCCTTGACCACGAAAACACACACATTCAGAGTCATGTTGATATTATTAGTTAAACAGTTACTGTGCAAAAATGACCATTTGCTATGGTGGTGATTCAGATCACCACCATAGCAAATCTTACTATTTTTCAGTTGGGCCATTATCAACATCTCCTGAAAATCTGAGCTAAATCCATCCAGTAGCTTTTGAGTAATCTTGCCAACAAACAAACAAACACACAAGGGCAAACATAACCTCTTGGTGGAGAATATATGTAAATATCGTATGAACAGGTCAAAGGAAGAGCACAGTGAAAACAAAACAAACTCAACAATTGCAGACATTTTCAATTCTTCAGGGCTCCGTTCTGTGGTTTACCAGATTTGGTCAGAACACCTTTCCTGTCAAATGTGTTTTCTACTAGTAGAGCAGCCAAAGAGTCTCTCTCTCTGTAGAAATCACGATGTGACTGGATATATTCTGATTCTTTCCCACACTTGGAGCAGCTGAAGAGTTTCTCTCATGAATGAACCAACAGTTTGTAACAACCAGATGTTCTATTGGTTACAAAATATTATGTAATAAAATGGACTTTATGGCTGAAACAGAACAACTCACGGTCAGCCAGTCAGTCCAGTTAAGGAAAGTGCTGCTGGGGTGTGAGGAGATGCCTCGGTGTGAATGGTCAGCTGAGCCTTGTGTGGAGACCAGACCAGGAATTATGTGGAGGGCGGAGCTGAGTGGAAATTAAACAGTCTACAGCAGATGATGATGGAATAGATAAAGTTCTCACTTGTTTGCTCCTCTCCTGCCTCTCTGACTGGACTAGATGAGTTCTATACAGAGGGAGAACTGAAAGGTGGCATAAACTGGGACAAATGGGTGAGCGCACAGAGAACAGACGAAGCTGTGTCAAGATAAAGAGCTATCCCCACTCAAGTTCATCTAAATAGGTCTAGATCACTCAGTATGAGTAAAACCACTCAGAGGCATGATGTCGCTTGTCATCAGTGAAAGGGTTTCTCTCTGACATGAGTCAGCTTTTGACTCTCCAGAGCTTTTTTATCGAAATATTTTACCACACTGAGCACAGGAGGATTACTCTGCAGTGTGAACCAGTTTGTGCTTGTGCACAGATCTTCTGGTCTAAATGTTTTACCACACTCAAAGTAACTGCAGGGTTTCTCCCCAGTGTGAACCTGCTTGTGACGCTTTCGCTCACGTTTGACTCTATTGGCCAGATCCACAAAGAATGGATTGCTTCTGCTAATAGCGCCATTTTTTGCGCAGAATTAGCATACACAATCTTCCCTGTTTTAGCGCTTTATCCTCAAAAGAATATGCTCTAATCATATCCCGGGACTAACAGGAACCCACAGCTAGTCATCTGAGCACAATCTGATTGTAATAAACCGCGTGGCATATAGGTGGCTTCGTTCGAAGATCACAGTTGACATGACAATGGCAGAGTCAGACAGAAAAAGAAAACATTTCACAGACCAAGAATTCAAAGTCCTCACTGACAAGGTGCAAGGACATACATACAAACCCCCAGTCTAAAAATCTTACTGCAACAGAGAGAAGTCTTTTATGGGAACCCCACTGTGTCAGTGCAGTTAGTGTGTACAAACGTTTCCCTCCAGAGTGCAAAAGAAGATGGCCTGGGGCCTGTACTACGAAGCTGGATTAAGTCATCCAGGATAACTCTGCGACATCTCGCTAAACTTCACCGGATCTCCGCCATCCAGATCTGCTGTACTACGAGGCTCGTTATCAACTCGATAAGTGAATCCGGCTGGGATCTGTGCGCGCACACATAAAATGGGCGTGGTTAGCGGCACCGGAGCATTTTCCACAATGGAGAAGAGAGCAGCCTACTTCACGGCGGAGGAGCAGCAAATAATCCTGCAAAAGTATGAGGAGCACCGCAGTATTATCCAGGCCAGGAGCAATACGGTGAAAAACATGGCCCTACATTTTCCAGAAACACAAATCGCTGTAAATAAAGAACTCATCCACATTAAACCAAAATTATGTAATTAGTCTTTTAAATGGTGATGAATAGGCTACTTATTTTTATGTATTTTAAATGTAATTTAAGTAGCCTTAATGTAATATTTAATTACACTTTTATTGTACTTTGCATCTAAAACAACATTTGTCCCACTGTCATGATTCTATTGGACAGTGTAAAACATTTCCTCTTTTTTGTTCATTAAAATAATAAATGGACAGTGTTGATAACACTGGGATAAATCTATGAATGAAATTAAACGTTAATTAGATATTTAAAAATATTTGTTCCAACAAAATTCTGTCCCTCGGTGTCATGGTGTTACTACCAAAATTTGGAGATCAGATTACATTAGACAACATTTAAGATATGATGATTACTTATGTAATTGTAACTTTAAACCAAAATTATTGTTACTTGACTTTATCCATAATAAAGTTCAGTACAATTATCAGCATGTGTTGTCTTTTATCAGAAGTAAACATCCTCGGATCAAACGTTATCACTGACATTGAGAAATAATGTCAATCAAGCGGATTACTTCGGTCACGATAAAAACGCTCCCGACGAAGCGCTCCTCTCACAATTCGTGCACCGACATTAACCGGTTCTGGCAGAAATGGGCAAGCCATTTTCCAAGACAGCAAATTGGTGACTGTGCGGTCTTTTATGCCCGCCCGAGAGAACCAATTGGTCAGCGGGCCGTCTGTCACACCCCGTGAGCTCTTATCCTGGAACTTAACCTGCTCCGGACCAGGTTTGGCATTCAGCATCAGTTACCGAGAACGCGTGTCTGGATAAAAAGAGATCCATATTCGTAGTGCGGAAAACCCGAAACGTATCCAGGAAGTTATCTCTCTAAGAGCTAATCCAGCTTCGTAGTACAGGCCCCTGATCTGAGGTGCAGGTGTTTATATTAGTGCTGTCATTTTAATCTCATATCTGCTTAAAGTACCCAAATAAAGAATTTGAATTCAAGGATATTATAAAATTGTAGTGCATGCCTAATCAACTGAATACACTAAGAAGTGAAGATTTGTAAATCCACATTTTTATTGGTGACTACATAAAACCAAAGTCAGGGCATGTTGTCCAGAAAATTCTAAGCTCAATCAGGCAACTCAAATCACACTTCAGGTGTGTTTCATAAATCAAATTCAAAATAAGAAAAAGGTCGAGGACATCCAGCAAACCAATTAGGCCTGATGCATTATTAAAGAATGTAGTACAAATATAGATAAATAAATTCAAAAAATTCTGGATTGCATGCTATTTTCTTTTCTTTCATTTGCACAGGTTTAGTGGTCGCAAAAGCAGCACATTCCTTTTGAGGATCTGGCCTTATCATTGTGGTAAGGCCTGGAGAGAAACACTGGGTTTCTCTCCTGTGTGATACAGCTTGTGACTTTTTAGAGAACTTTTGTGTCGAAATGTCATACCACACTCATCACAGCTGAAGGGTTTCTCCCCAGTGTGAATCAACTTGTGTCTGTTTAGATTACGTTTCGCTGCAAATGTTTTGCCACACTCACCACAGCAGAAGGGTCTCACTCCATAGTGATCAATTTTGTGCCTTTTTAGGGAACTTGTAGCTCTAAAAGTTTTGCCACACTCAGAGCAGCTGAATGGTTTCTCTCCAGTGTGATACAGCTTGTGATTGTTTAAATGAGCTTTGGCTCTAAATGTTTTGCCACACTCAGAGCAGCTGAATGGTTTCTCTCCAGTGTGAAACAACTTGTGACTGTTTAGATGACTTTTGGATCTAAATGTTTTAGCACAGACAGAGCAGCGAAAGGGTTTCTCTCCAGTGTGAACCAGCTTGTGATTGTTTAGATAACTTTTGCATCTAAATGTTTTACCACACTCAGAGCAGCCGAATGGTTTCTCTCCAGTGTGAAGCATTTTGTGTCTGTTGAGATTACTTTTGAATGTAAATGTTTGACCGCACTCAGAGCAGCTGAACGTTTTCTCTCCAGGTTTCAGTCTCTGAACTTGATTTTTTTTGACATGGTTCAAACTTTCCTGATGTTCTCTGTCCTCCCTCCAATCATCACTGTCGTCAGTCTCAGCCTCGGAGGAGACTTCAGTATCGATCTCAGTCTCCGGTTGTAAGGATCTCGCAGGAGCAGAGTTCCTCTCATAATTTCCTCCAAACTCCTCTCCGTCAGCCCTGCTCTCCATCTGATGAAGTTTTGAGGACTGAGGTTTCTCCTCATCTTCTTCTTCACTCTTCACATGCAAAGACTGTTCTTTCATCACCAACAGCTGCAGTACATCTGCAGAAAAAGATTAAAATTCGTAATCATCACATTATCGGTAAAAATTGTCTAAAGGGACACACACACTACAAAATAATCAGCATGGTTATTGACTAGGTCCCCCCTTCAAGCCTAAGTCAGGAAAGGTCAGAGTATCAGATGGTCCTAAAGATGATCTTACCTGATTATCCTTTTGATGTGAGGTGTGTTAAGTGATTTTACTTCTTCAATGTGAAACCAACACTGTCAAACATGTTCAGATATACTGATAGGTTTGGAGAACACACAGGACAGCCGGGTCAAGGTTTACTTAGGTCCAGTAGGTTTCAAGATCTTTTTGATTGAGACAGGTGAGAACCTGCAGGTCTAAAAATATCATACTATGCCTCCATTATATTGATAAGATTTTCATTGCGGTAAGGCCTGGCTCAGGTTAAACCATTTGATAAGCATGAATAAATAGGGCCCTATATAATCGGTTTTAATTTTTCCAATATTCCATTATTTCTGTTTTATTTTGTTTTTGAGAATTTGAGTATTCTGGGGGGGTTTTTAGTATTTTACACAAATTTAACTCAGGGACACTGTATAAACTAATGAAACATAATCACTCACTCTTCAGGCGATCCTCACATGCATCCTTATGGGTCTGTTCAACAGTATGTTGAAAAAATTTGCAGAAAATTTGATCTCCTGACACATGATAATCATTGGGAAACTGCTATGTCCAGTACTCTTGAGTAAGCAGGGGGTTTCATAGCTCCTATGCTAATTTATGTGCATCATACTGTTCATCACCCCTCTACGCCAGCGGTCATTTAAAATGATTGGCAGCTTGACGCAGAGGATTCTCAGACCACTTTTGGTGTGAACACAGGGTCAGCCAGTGTCTCAGACGTCCGCTGTGACATGTTGACATCGTTAATGAGGAAGGGAGGAGGTAATCTGACATGCCAGATGGACAGTTCCATATTGGAAATATTTCATGAATCCATCTGGGAGAGAGCCGTTCGAAAATGATTTCAGGGGCAGAACCTTCAAAAACAGCAACAGCTTGTGATAGGACGATGTTTGGCTCGTCGCACTCATCACAGACCAATTGATATTAGAGATGCACCGAAATGAAAATTTGTGGCCGAAGCTGAATAATATATAAATGCTGGGCCGAATACCGAATACCGAATGTCCAATGCGGAGGCAAAGTAGTTCACTATATTTTTTGATTGTGCATTAATAGCTTAGAGTACATTTTTAGACATGTTTTTAAAAGAAAGTAATTGTTTATTAAATATTATGACATTTTTAATATTCCAGTAGCCTTTGCTTTTCAAAAGAAGCCCAACAAAGTTTTTCATTCATATTAAGCCTTCAAACAAAACAAAATATGTATCAAAAAATATGAATGTACACTGATGGATATATACCAATAGACCAACAATACCAACAATACTGCTTTAAAGTTGTCACTTTATCTTCAATATTTGAATAACCGATCAAATATGGGAATAAATATCCGTAATCGAATTGTAAATAAATATTTGAATGTAAAATATTGAGTGTGGCGACACATCAGGCCTGGAGCAGTGGACAGTTCCGTCCAACAGAGGGCGCTGTGAGCGCAGCTTGTCCCTCAGACACATCCGCTGCTCTCCCAACCCAAAGAGTTTCCGCTCCAAGTGGAGACATAAACAGCTCTAACTGTTCTGAGGAGAGCTGTGTGGAAGCAGTTTTGGTTCTACACCGTTGATGGCAAACTTAAATTCAAAGACCAGGCTGTGTGTTCTGCAAAATACAGTTTAGTCACTCATTCTCCACTTATTTGCGGGCTCAGCCGTCGGCTTTTCATTCAAGTTATACGGCCAAGTGCAGCGGAGCTTCGTCAAGAGTTTAACCTGTGTGACGGTGTGTTTTTCGGCAGGGTGGATCAGAGAGTCTCTGACCCTTACTGAGGGGGGATACTATTTGGCCTTGTTATTGCCTCACTCCACCGAAGGCTGAATATGGCTTTTTTTTTGCACTATTCGGCCGAATATATTCGGCCACCGAATATTCAGTGCACCCTTAATTGATATCAAGCAAGGGGAATGATTTCTTCCCCAAAACATCACAGGCTAATGCAGAACATGCTAACCTCAGCCAAGTCACTTTCTTTACATATAACAATTTTAATAGGTATAGTTTTTTTGATAATTTTACAACTTTTGGGTAAAATCACACTGCAGATATGGTGGCACCCGTTCTCTGCAGATGGGTACTCTACAGGGAGTTACTGACTGCTGTAAATATTTCTTATTACTTTTAAATATTTCCATTAGTTATTACCATTAATTGGCAGTTAGGGCCCAATTGATATGGATTTTTTGAAGCCGATGCTGATACCAATATTTGGCAGAAAACAATACAAATTACTGATGAATCAGACGATTAATTAAAAAATATAGTTAAAATGATTTCTTAAAAAAAATGTCCCCAAACACTTACCACAATGAATCAATGAATTACAGACAAAACATTTTACCATTTAACAATACTTTGTCCCTTGGTATTCGTTTAACTTTTACACAGAAGAATTTTCAGGTACAAAAACTTGCAGAAAAAGCATTAAACCTCTGTAAAATTCATTTTAAAACCTTGAAAAGAGTCACTCTTTATCTTGTACTTCTTGTTGATGAAGATAATCAGAAGGAAGGTTATGGTACAGGTAGAACAGCCTTTGAATGTTGTAAACAGGTCATTGTGAGGGGAAAGCAATAAAATTCTTTTCATAAGCCTCTTTTATTATTTTTCTACTCTGCAACTTTTAAGAGCAAAGAACTTTCAAGTACAAAATAAAATAGTGGGCAAAACGGCAATCAATTCCTGCAGAATAAAATAAATAACCTTATTTAAAATGTAAATAGATAATGAGAACTCTATCTTGTCACATCTGCCTCATTTTTGCCTCAGAAGTAGGTTTTAGCAAGGTAGAAACACTTGTTTATTGTGCACAGGTAACGTGTGAGTTACCGTGTGAGTGAATTGTGCAAGCGCTGAAAGTCACTTGTTATTTCAGACTTACAGGCAAAAACAACATTCAGCAGCTCCAGGTGAGTGCAGGTGAGTTTTGCCTCAGACACTCCACCATCCATACACACAGAATCAGTACAGAGCTCAGAGCCGCCACAACAATGCATGCCGCCATCTTTCACAATGTCATCACTCTGTGCAGCTTGGACATCGAACAACTGTTTTATGAGAAATTAAGAATATATCGGCAAAACTCTGGCTAATGTTGAATACTTTAAAAAAGGCTATGATCGGTCGATTTACTTGGCCCTATTAGCAATAGTCAACTTTCAAATCAGATAGATACTATGTATGTATAACCAATACAGCCATGGATAGAGAGATCAATATAAGCAATAACATCTATAATGAATCTAATCTGGAGAGGAATGGTGTTGATTAAAGGATAACTTCGGTTCCTGCAGCTTTTACATTGTTTATAGAATGAAGAACAACAATATACTCACCCAGAAGGCTTTCCTGATGCAAACGGTGCTTCGGGAGATATTTAGATCCAAAATCGAGCAGCGGACACCGATATAATGGTAGCCTGTAGGGCATGGATCGCCGCTCCTAAAAACTGCATTAATCTTCCAAAAACTCATGTTTTTCACCAATATTCCATCATGATTTGCTCCGAATGGACCGCCATTGCAGCCTGTGTCTCTCCACACAGCGCTGTGTGGCTGAACTAACCTCTGAACTGACGAGTCTGTTTACATGCTCTTCGCACATGCGCAGTACTCTCTGGAGCGTTGCGATCGCTTCCTCATTTCTATAAGCTCCTTATCTGTATAATCTGGCTCCAAACTGTGAGGACGTCCATCATATTCAAAGTCCTCCTCCACAACATCTTCATCCCATAGATATTCGTCCATTTTGCACAAAACTGGAAGAAGGAAGTCGATTTGTAGCTGCCGGTCTTCCCCTGAAACAATGAGCCGCACTGCGCATGCGCGAAGAGCATGTAAACAAACTCGTCAGTTCAGAGGTTAGTTCAGCCACACAGCGCTGTGTGGAGAGACACAGACTGCAATGGCGGTCCATTCGGAGGAAATCATGATGGAATATTGGTGAAAAACATGAGTTTTTGGACGATTAATGCAGTTTTTAGGAGCGGCGATCCATGCCCTACAGGCTACCATTATATCGGTGTCCGCGGCTCGATTTTGGATCTAAATATCTCCCGAAGCACCGTTTGCATCAGGAAAGCCTTCTGGGTGAGTATATTGTTGTTCTTCATTCTATAAACAATGTAAAAGCTGCAGGAACCAAAGTTATCCTTTAATATAGAAGCTGAACTGCCAATTACGAGTGCAGAGCAAAGAAAAAGGTGCAAAGACATACAGAGAGGGCAGAGAGATAGACAGGGAGGAGCTCATGGTGATAAACAGCCCTGGCAGTCTAAGACTGTTGCATCTTAAGTATGAGTTCTGAGCTGGTCCGGGCCTGAGCTGGTCCCGAACTGAAAGCTTAATCAAAGAGGAATGCTTTAAGTCTAACCTCGAAGGTAGAGAGGGTGTTTGCCTCCTGTGGTCAGTAAATAGTTCCAGAGAAGAGGAGCCTGATAACTGAACCAACCTCCCATGCGGTTTTAGAGACTGATCTATCAGTGTCTAACTTAAAGAATTTATGGTTGAAGAAGTTCATGAAGTCCTCACTGCTGAGGGCTAGAGGAATCACAGGCTCAACAGAGCTCTGACTCTGTGATAGCCTGGCTACAGTGCTGAAAATGTTTCTTGGATTGTTTTCATTTTGCCCAATCAGAGAGGAGTAGTAGGCAGCTCGAGCCTGTAAGGCTGTGATTTATGTATTAGGGCTTTCCTTCTAAAGTGCTCTCCTTCTAAGGAACAGCTAAACTTGGTCTTTGACGCTGAGCCTCTGCTGAGTGGCTGAAGGACTTTGCTGTGCTGGACTGATGGACCTGTGTTAGTGTGTGTTTGTCTAAGAGCTTGTTATCACAGAGAGGCTCTGTACCATACAGGGGGTCTTCCTGTGAGAAGACAAAGAAAAACTGAGACACTATTCTGGACAACTTTGAAGGTGGGCTCACCTTGATCTTCATGAAGCTGTGAGGACTGAGGTCTCTCTTCATCATCATCTTCACTCTTCACAGGAACAGGAGTGAACATGAACATGCTGCTATCAGCCTCCTCTGAGCCCTGAAGCTGCTCTCTCCCCTGACTGATCCACACACCCTCCTGCTCCTCTTTAATGTGTGCAGCTTCTGCAGGGTTCTCCTGTTTCAGACTGGAGCTCCTTTCCTGCTGCTCAGGGAGAACCTCTTCTTCTTTGGTGATCAGCTGATGGATGTCTGAGGAGGAAAATGGAAAATCTGAACGTCTTCATAAACGTTAAGTTAGCAGAAGGATCCGCACCATGGACAGCAGAACTTTGTGAACTGTCCCATAAGGTGAGAGAACATTTGCAGTCAGAGCCTCAAGACTGTTATAGCCTTCAGACTGGAATAAGAACATAAGGAAAAAATGTTTGACCTAATCCAGCAGAACCCTGAACTGATCCTTTACATGTCAACTAAGAGGCTGTTAAACTGTGGGTCTGGGTTTTCATCTTCTCTGAAACTCCCTCAGCTTTTCCTCTCTAAAATCTGCTGCTCTTTGTCTCTCTGGTCAAACCAGCTAATTCACACAGATTTATCCTCCTCTCTGTTTTACAGCCAAAAGATGTCTGAAGAAATGTTGGGAATGTGCTGCCTCTGTGCTCACATTCTGGATCATGTGACACTTCAGTCAGAGGACATGGGGATTCCATCAGAGAAAAACCCAGACCCTGTCAGCGATCCAGAGACATGAAAAACTGGTGCTAAATTGGTTTTGAATGCTGAAGTGCGGATGATCTCTCTGTCCACACATCTGTCTAAAGTTAGTTCACACCTATTGCGAATAGGTAACTTGGGCAACCACTTTCCATGTCATGTCAATGTACAGCTGTGATGAGGAGGGGTTAAACCTCCCACGATGTGACAGCCATGATCTGGGCGACTTGATCGCCTGACGCTTGGTCACCAAAGTTGAAAAATTTGAACTCTTGGCTGTGCCACTACAGCCAATCAGTGTTGTGTGGATGTGTGATGACACCCATGACAGGCAGTTGTTATTTTGGATCAGAGTGACAATCAATGTCTATGGGTGGAACTAGGGCTGTCACTTTAGTGCAATAATTAGATTAATTAATTACACCGCAAATGAATGCGTCATAAACATTAATCACAAGATTAATCATAGCACTCAAACATTTTGATATTGGCCAGCTGCAGGACCTGTACATGGCGGTGGCATGTCACTTCACACATGCGTCTCTAGTCAAACCAAACAAAACCCAGGTGACAACAGGAATGGCATATTTAAGACTTAGTCTTATTTTACTTTTGAATTTTTTATCTATATTTACTGAATTCTTTAATAATGCATCAGGCCTAATTGTTTTGCTGGATGTCCTTGACCTTTTTCATATTTTGAATTTGATTTATGAAACACACTTAAAGTGTAATTTGAGTTGCTTGATTGAGCTTAGAATTTTCTGGACAAGTTGCCCTGACTTTGGTTTTATTTAGTCACCAATAAAAATGTGGATTTACAAATCTTCAATTCTTAGTGTATTCATTTGATTAGTCCTGCGCGACAATTTTATAATATCCTAGAATTAAAATTCTTTATTTGGGTACTTTCAGCAGATATGAGATTGAAATGCAATTAATAACATTAATTAGTTATACATCTGGTAATTAATTAGATTAGTTTTTTTAATCGTCTGACAGCACTAGGTGGAACATTAGTGAGTACTGACACCTTGACGCTGCTACAGGGCCATCAGCTGCAGTGTTTTATCTTTGGTAGGTGAGTAAAAAGGGTACAGTTGAAATAATGTCAGCTAACACATCCTTTTACACGATATGATATGATGCAATGTTTCCTCTACACTCATTTAGGAGTGGCGGCCCGCCACTCCTAAATCCTACCCACCGCTCCTTCAAAAAAAAAAAAAATTTTTTCAAACTGCAAATACACCACCGCAGCATCATGTCGCCGCCTTCACAGCAGAGTCCTGCATTAAGTCGAGTGTAAAAAAGGCCATAGCTGTTAAAATAGTGCTGAGTAGAGTTACTGCTTTTCACCAGCAGATCGTGAACAGGTGACAGGTTTCTATTCAAAGTTTTGGCATATATTTATTTTGAAACACACACACCGGACCGAGGGACACGAGTGTGGCTGTAGAGCGGAGCAGAGAGAGAGAGAAAGAGACAGAGTGATAGAGTAAGAGTACTAACAATGCTGAGAGTATTTTGTCAAGTACTGGCTGACTCTGAATCTGAGGAATATTTACTCTCTGAGGATGTCTGTCAGTTGTCAAGTGAGGATGAAACTGGCGGCGCGTGTGCGCGCAGCGGGAGCGGGTCCGCGCACCATTACAGTCAACGAGCAGCACAAACGGAGGCTGCTCTCCAGGGCCGGTGAGTGTCGAGTAGGGGACTGGTCTGGGATGCAGGGTAGCTCAAAACACAGTGAAAACGGAAATGAGAAAGACCGCGGCGCTCTGGTCAGACGAGGGAGAAACCGGGGGTGAAAAGCACAGTGAAGGCAGCAGAGGCGTTCATGCTCGGCCCGTAAATTACAGTGATGATGATGGCTGGGAAAACCAACCACTTTGAAACTATAGCCTTTTTAAATCTTGAGAGCATTGAATATTTTCTCAAAAAAACTCTGGTGTCTAAAGGGTTAATAAGGCACTTTTAAATGCAGTCCAGGCTTTTGAAGAGAGAGCATAAACAGCTGGTCAAAATATATTGCTGAATAAATCTTAAAAACAGACTCACATGTGATGTGTATTTTTCCTGATATAGTCTGTAGGCATCATCATTGTTCATCTTTTTCGCTGGTGTTAAAAAAGCTAACTAAAGATTGCAAAAACTGACAATATCGGAGAATCACAATTTAAATCTGCTGTCAAGTGTCATCTGTTTACGCCGCCACAGCTCCCCGGTGAGCCTGCCCCCGCTGCTGAAAAAAATCCTAGAGGAAACACTGTGATGACAGTGAAACTCGTGATGCCACTTGGGTAGTTGAGGTGATCTAGGTCCTCCAGTCGTGTTTGGTGTGAACGCACCTTAATGATGACCAGTGGTCTGACCACGTGGCCTGTACTCTGTTTGGTTCCAATTACTTTGGTATTTGTCCTCTTCATGGTTAAACGGAGTGAGTAGAGGAATATATCACAAAGCGTGGTCAACTTATCCCTGGTAACTCACATCTATCCAGGATTGAGTAACCGTAACAATGGCAATCAGGATAATCGACAGCACGACGCGGATTATCAACAGGGTAACTCAACCCAATACTGTCTCATCAAGAGCCAGGAATGCGCACGTAAAAGGGGGGGGGGGCTCAGAGGCAGCTGACCAATCGTAATCATGAGCAGAAAACACGCTGAGAAGCGCCGGGAATGGACCATTAGAGCTCTATATTTCACATGTGAAGAGCAGCATCTGATAATGTTAAAATGTCAGGATGAAAAAAACAATATAATGGAGAAGGAAACATCGTAGCAGCTGTCAATCACAGACAAAATGCGTGACGGACTGTGAAAATGCGCAAATTACTCATCACTGGCCAAATCTGACACTGATCACACTCATAAATCATTATACTTTGCAAATTGTTGCATATCTGACAATTATCATCCCATTCGCTCAGATGTAATCCCTCTGAAGTGAGGAGGTCATGGGAGCAGATAAAAAATAAATTAAAAACTATAACTGCATCTGCTAGGTTGGTCTTTTTCATGTCATATCAAGCTACATTTAAGATTTAAGTTGTCGCCACAATGAAATCATGTTAACACACTGAGCTGATTTCTGACCAGAATTAACAATTTAAAAATCAGCAAGAAAAAAAAACCCTCAAACACAATAAACAAAGTGCAGGAATGACATGGTCGACATGATGAAATAATGGAATAATGTACTGTTTCATATAAGAATTTTATTTGTCAAGCACTTTTACTCCTGTAGAATATCTCTTTTTCCAGCCGCTCAAGACAATAATGTGAAGTTAAACATTTCTAACAAAATCATTAGTGAGTTCTTTTGCTGTCTCCCATCTTGCTGAGGATTGAATCAGGAATGTTAAACCAAAAGTAATCCTTGTGTAACATGAAAGTTCAGCTATTTAAACTTCACAATACCATTCATGACAGCAAAATCCATGACACTCAGATCTTCCTCTCCCACAGCCTTAACCATGCTGTTTCTTCTAATGTGGTGACATTTGTTCTATGATACAATTAAAATGTAAATTGTTAATTGAGTGGCTCATTTGTCAAAAATTTGAGTGGAGAGGCAGGATAAATAACTTCTGATAAACTCCCCATCTTAGATAATAATACCTGGCTGAATATAGTTGTATCTCTCTGCAGCCAGGAATTTTAGTTTTTTGCATTTATCAATATTTTTACTGATGTTCTCTTTTCACTGGTGTCTTAATTCCTGGTAATACTGATGCCTAAATATTTGACTTCTTTTTAACCTGTATTATACAAATTGAACTGGCTGGCTCTTCACGCAAAATGTCACATTTGTCAAAATTTAATTTCACTACTGCAGCTTTAGAAAAGAGACTGTAGCGAGCTGAATTCCTGACAAACCATGCCATCGTATATGCCTTTCTTCCCCCACCCTTTTCCTTCACACTTCCTCTGAGGACTCTACTATCACCCTTTATGACATGAAGTCATAAATTGCCCCCTTTTCTGCACCCCATGAAGATTCTGCCTTGGGTCTCCTTCCCCCATGATCAGTCACTGTTAACTTCAAGGACTTTAGTTTTCACTGGAGTTCTGCCTTCACTTCTGGTTCACTGAGATCTGATGAGGTGTCAAAACGCCTTATGGTTCCCAGGGACTGGAATGGAAACCTTACTCAGCATTGACCTACAGTGCTTTAGCTAGACTAGCAGTCCTGACGCTGTTCTCTTTAACTTGTTCTGTAAGTTGAGTAAGTTATTCATTGACTTGTTTTTCCATGCTTTGAATGGCTTCTAGTGTAGTCAGGGTACAGACCTCCTCCCCCTCCAAAGCATCCCTCCTTTCCTACAGACTAGAATCTTTATGGAGTTTGGGGAGCAATATCTTTTCATTTGGTAGCTATGTGTGCTTCCATGATGGGGTCATGGTCATTTCCCTCTATGCACCGTTTGCCTCTTCATTATTGTTCAAGGCCTGGGTGTCTGTTCATTGTTTCAATCACTAAATATCAGCCTGGCAGGCTTTTTTAACCTTCTTAAACCATCATTCAGGACACTGTAATCATTACTGCTCAGCCTGCCATCTTGTCTTGAAGACTAAAAGCAAACTCACCTGCTCTCTGGAGCTTTATCTCAGGTATCTGGATCACAGCCAGCAGTCTCCTCTGTCGCTGCAGCTCCTCTTTACACTTGGAGGTCTCCCTCAGTCCCGACAGGTCTCTGTTCACAGCAGTGAGCAGCCGCCGCCTGAATAATGCTCTGAGATCCTCAAAGCCCGCCATGTCCCACAGACGAGAAGAAGGAAATGGTTTGATGACCTTCCTCCTCTTCTGTTGGTTTCAGATAGCACTTCCACCTTTCCCTTCAAAAGTTAACCAGAAGTCACTACATGAGAATAATGAACTCTATGAACATAGCACTTCTGAAAACAGACAGCTACAAACTGCTTCACAAATGGGAGAGAGAACAGGAACAGAATCACAACAGACAGGTGTTCCAGTGTACATGCATGCAAACAGTGACATCTGAGACCAAACATGTAAGAACAAACACAAATTAACCTCTAGTTTAAAGGCAAACAGTCAGAATGGGGACAACAGTTGTAAGAAAATGTATCAAATCATTTATAAAAAATGCAAATGTGAGCCACGTGTAATCAAGCCATCTTCTAGGTATCATTCACTGGAGCTCATGTTGGTTTGACAGTCTTTTGTTAACTCTGCCAAACCTGCATGTGTAACAAAGCAAACAAAAGTAGAATAGTGATTCTCAAGGTAACTACACACATATACACACCAGCCTGAAAGATGCACGGTGCTAATGACCTGTGTTAACTCACCCGGTGCTGTGAGGAATTACCCACAATGCACTGCCATCACTTCTCTGAGACCAATCTACACATGTTCGATGGCAGGTCACTGTTGCACTGTGTAGTTGGATTTAATCAAGACTTATTTAACCATCTTATACCAGCCTGCCAGCCTATGAAAACAAGCCTGAAGCACCAAATCAGCACACCTGGGGCCTCATGTACAAAGACCTGCGTGGATTTCCTACTACAATATGGGGTACGATCAAATCCAGAAACCGTTGTATGCACAAAGATATCCAGATGTATGAATCTGTGCACATGCATGAATCCAAGCACATTTCATTTGTCCATCCCAATCAGCGTGGAACTGAGCGCACATGTTGGGAGTACCCCACTCCTCCCTTTCCATGCCCCTGTATACATATGCAAATCACATTTAAATGAGCCCTGCGCCTGATATTCCCCTCTCTGGATAATCAGAAAATTAAAAAAGTATGAGTAAAATGGTTTAAAAAAAGAATTTAATGGAAAGTGCATTTGAGGCACTACTCAAGAATGCTGTCCTGATATAATATGTTATAATAATATAATTATAAGCAACAAACACAAGAGGAGTAAGTGGGAGAGTGTGTGAGGCTGTGAGTGCCTCACACACAAGAAGTGGTCCGACATCAAAGTGAAGCGGAGGTGTGGAGGGTTTAAGACGTCACAGAGACAAAGGTGAAGGTGAAGCCCTTCCTCAGTCGACAGGATCTTGAGAAGGCTATTCATGCTTTTATTAGTTCCCGCCTTGACTAATGCAATGCCCTTTATGTCGGCCTCAGCCATTCTTCCCTCTCTCGCCTACAGCTCGTTCAAAATGCTGCGGCGAGATTTCTTACAAACATGCCAAGACGTGAGCACATCACCCCTGTGTTGTTGTCTCTCCACTGGCTCCCAGTTCGTTTTAGAATTGATTTTAAACTTTTGTTGTTTGTTTTTAATGCCATTCACGGCCTGGCTCCTCTATATTTATCAGAGATTTTAACTTTACGCAGCCATACGAGGGCCCTGCGTTCTTCTGGCCAGTTCCTTTTGGATGTTTCAAGGTCGAGATACAAACGGTGGGGGGACCGTTCTTTTGCTGTCGCTGCACCTACATTGTGGAACAAGCTGCCCCCTGACATCCGCACCACGACTGACTTTGGTCTTTTTAAATCTAAACTAAAACCTCACTTTTTAACCCTGATTAAGGCTACTAGGTCTTATGCTCATGTCAGTTAGTGTTGTTTTGTTTTATCTTTTCCAAATGGCTTTTATGCACCTTGCTGCTGTGTCACACCTCCCGTTGTATTTTTATGTATTTTTTGCTTTTGTGTATTGTTCTTTCGGCATTGTTTTATGTTGCTTTGTTCACAGTGTTCTTATTTATTTTCTGACACTACTGTAAAGCACTTTGGGGGCCTTTTGGGTTACTGTAAAGGGCTTTAGAAATAAACATTGATTGATTTATTTTGTTTAATCATCTGTTCTGATGTTAGTTTATCTGAGAGCAGATCAGACAGGAGCAGACAGTTCACTGACTCACACCGTCTCAGAGAAATATAATGTAGGCTCGTGCTGAAATGCACACGGATGGCAGCTGCAGATCACCAGTTATCTGTTAATTATAAAGGCTCTGGAACGCGTCTGTATGAACGCTGGCTTTGAATAATTTGTCTGATTTTTATAAAGATCCGTTAAAAGCTGCTTTCAGCATGAATAAACCAATTAAAGCTATGGTCTATGATTTGGAAGCTTTGTACATCTTAATAACACTGTTTATAGGTCGTTATGGTCCTATGGTCCAATCTACACAATATAAAGACCAAAAAGAACGACAAAAATCAATTCAGTATATCCGCTGCAAAGCTGCATACTAGTTGACCAATCAAACCGCGCTGGCATGCGCGGTTCGATGCGTGAGTCCATCCAATCCCCTGTCTCCCTCGCTACGCAGCGTCATGCCCATGGTCCTGCCTCCTCCCCTCTACCTCCGTTGAGCAGCTAGCAGTGTTAGCTACTGAACTATCATGGAGCCGGAAAAGCCCAGCACCGAAACCGGGAAGCCGCTTCTCTCTCCCCTGGGGCCCAACGGAGCTCCGAGCGGCCGGTCGAGGCCTGTTAGCGGGCTAACCAACGGCCTCAGTCGGCCGTCAGACCTTCAGCATCGGCCGTTTCGCCCCTGGTTGAACAGGTAATGGCTTTGTTTACTACAGTGGGAGATGTCTGCTGAATAACACTGGTTAGTCTGTGCCTGTACTGGCTAATGACTTGTATCGGAGCAGGTTGGCTTTGACAATAGATGTTAGCCTGTTAGCCGCTAATCGTTAGCATTGTAAACTGAGCTGGGGAGGACAGGCCGAGAAAGATAAATTCTCCCCCACAATCGGCTCCCCGCATTGCTGCCGGTCCAATTGAAATGGCTACCGCTGTGTGTTACAAGGGGGATGTCTGTCGTGTTTGATACTTTCAGTTGAGCTGAGCTGTTTTTGATTGAATTTGCTGCTGATATATTATGCTAGTCGCTTGTAGCTCTGTCCGAGGGGGCTTGTTATGATGCGACACGAGCTGGGGGCGGGATCTTGGAACACTGAGGGGAGGGGTGAGGGAAGGGGGGGCAGGCTGCGGTTTCAAAACGTAGACCATAGCTTTAAGGAATAAAACATTTGACATTTCCTGTCCTGAAAACTGTTATTCAAAAACCCATTAAAGATGTTGGCGCAGTGTTAATAAATAAAACAACAGATATTAAAATACAAACAGCACAAAGAAATATAATTCGGGTTTTTTTTGTCTCTTAATTGCAAGATATGCAACAGCAGTCTCACAGTGAAACAGGGCCAGTTGACCAGCTGGGAGAATATGAAACATTGTAAGATCACATGGAGGAATCTGATCTGCATCACTCAGGCACATCCTCACTGGCTGCAAAACCAGTTTGGACCAGGGTCGCTACACCTGGAGACACAACCAGGACCTGAGGCAGCTCGCAATCACCCTGAAAAGAAGGAGAGTTACCAACAATGCTCTTCCACCCCTGATGTCCAGATGTCCCAACACCATTCCTTTCGTAAGAGCAAGACAACTCCCAGCAACAATATCTGCTAGAGTGGAAGCGACCCTCCTGGACAGTGCCCAGGACTGAAAAATGCAGGTTGATTTAGACCAGAAGCTTGTCTTTCCATCTGAGATAATTACAACTTATCTCAGGCTGGACCTGGTCCATCAGAGGGACAAACACTAAAGTTTACAACTGTAGCAGCATCCATGATAATATAAATAATACGGATAAGACACTGTACTTTACTAAACTGGATTTTAACTGAAGAAGAAATTGTGATCTTTTGACCTTTTATCAATATTTGAATATATCATGAAGTCTTTTAACATGTGAAACAGTCCTCCTATCAGCTGATCCTCTCAGCTCTATATTAAACAGCAGGTCTACAGTCAGGATATGTCTGAACAGGGCATAGAGATAAAAACAACTATTTACTGTGACTATTAAACTACCATATGACTGAATGTAAGAACAAGAACTCTTCACAATAACACAAACTCTAATCCAGGTTGTATTTTCTCCAGTTTGTTCAGCATCAGGTCATTGCTGTAGTTCTCAGTGAGTCTTGGAGGTGATTTTAATGTTGAGATTTGATTTAAATCAGCTCCATGCATCTAAAAACATCAAATCAACCAGCTAACAAGCAACTACACAACAGAACAAGATCTGAACAACTGAACTGAACAGCAGCCCATTAGACTCTTGTCTTTGAGGATCAGGAGGAAGATCAAGACAACTTCAGTCTCAGGCTGCGTTTACATGGAAACTCCTGACTTGAAAATGCGAAGATGTTTCCTTTGAGTTTTCAAATTCTTCTGCGCTCAGACGGAAACGAGTTAATAGACTGTAGTATGCATGCCGGTTCAGTAGATGGCGCTGTAGGTCTGCAGAGAGGCAGTGCTGCTACAACAGGAGAGGCAGGAGTTTCTTTTCTGGCCAACAAATCAGTTCGGACAAAAAATCTGTCTTGACAGTTTTGTCTGGATAACAAACGAGCACGGTAAGCAGCTCACACACTACTCGGCAGGTGGCCGAAGCTGTTGTTGTTCCTGGTATGCGCGTGCATATATATATATATATATATATATATATATATATATATATATATATATATATATATATACATATATATATGATGTGTGTGTGTGTATGTGTGTGTGTATGTGTATATATGTGGTCATATCTACATGTTAGTAATTCATAATGCCAACTTCACACATTTTGTAATATGATAATAATAACACAAATATTTAATTATCATTATAATTACAATTATGATTTTAATCGTAGTAAAATTAATAATAACGATGGCATCATCAGCCACATAACAATGAAATTAAATGAAACTATAGTATGGATGCTTATATGAACAAAGATTTAAAAAATAGATAATAGGTAGAGCAACAGTAATATTAATAGTTTCTTATAAAAGGGGGAAAAGTCATTTAACACTAGCAGCTGCAGTATAATGCTAGTAATTGTAAAGGTAATGCATAAATATATCATAGTAAATAAAATAAACCAGAAAATATAAAAGAGTAATAAAACATCATTAGCGGCAGGTGATATGATGTTAGGGGCAGGGAGGGGAACTTGTCATTGGTGTGCTATGGTTGTACGGAGAAGAGCTGTAAAGGGGGCAATAAATAAAATATAGTAAAACATGGATAGAATGATGTAAAGGAATGAAAAATAGATAAATAAAAAGGAGGAAAAGTGAAAAGTATGTAGATGATGAAATAAATAGAATAATTACAATAAGGGGATCAATAAAATAAATGAGTAAGTCTGATGAATAAGAAATAATGGTACTATAGTAATGGTAATAGTAGTAACAATAACAGTAATATTATTAATAATTTTATTATCATTATTATTTTCATATTTTTTGTTTTTGTGTGCTGTGAGAATAGTCAATGCAACTATTTCAGGCACAGGCATATGTACGTGCGCTCGCACACACAAACCAGACATCTTATATAAATCAAGTTGACATGCGTATTAAACTTTAAATACGTTTTTACTCAGCTGTATTGAAATAAAACTATAAAAAGTAATCTGCTTTCAATATTGCACTGTTTACTGTCACTTTCACTGCACAACATACGAGCATTAATGAGTTCACGTCACTTGTTTCTGGTGCTAGACCGGAGTGAAGAGACCCATACAATATGGCGGCAATGCTTGATGCGATCCAGGTCGCAATAATGGCTGTTTCCCAAAGCCCAGGTACCTTGCCTTGCCTTGGTCTGATGTGGGCGTGGGCAGGCATCCACATCATCAGTCGCTGCCCATGTGCTGTTCCAATGTTCATGTCCTCCGGAGGCATATGTCCTCCGTTTGGTTAGCATGTGGCTAACTGACCAAGGCTACACACGTGTATCCTTCGCTGCCTTGCCATGGCTATAAATACCCAACACACAACGCGCGAATCTACAAAAAAGGAAAAAAAATGGAAGGAAAAGACGCACTAGAGAGAGACGCTCCAGCGGAGGCGCACGGTAAATTCCAATTCAAATGTAAGTAACAAAATACACCTCTGAAAATAACAACTTATACCATGTCCACCACTAACTCTTTTGTGTGTCAATCACGTAACTATAATTACTGAGAAGCCGCACCTGCAGAGTGTCAATGATGTGACCATAAAAAAGCAAAAAGCGTACAAAAGTGGCAATCCATGACAATATTCGTAGCCGCTTGAGCATATGGTCTACTCCCACGATTGTATAAACTATCCAAGCACTGTCCACAGTGCAACACATGTTATGTGAGACAATGTAACTCCAATTACATATACATTTGTGACAGGAATCTGATGGTAAAAAATATTACAAATACATATATTTATAAACACTTTTATTTATAGTTTTATGAATAAAGCCTTATTTACAACTGGTGTGTGCTACCTTTTTTTGGCAAAAATCAACAATACCTTCAGTAGTCAT
Organism: Scarus forsteni; assembly: GCA_036419115.1. Classification (NCBI taxonomy): domain Eukaryota; kingdom Metazoa; phylum Chordata; class Actinopteri; order Labriformes; family Labridae; genus Scarus; species Scarus forsteni. The sequence continues at coordinate 1,951,994 of JAZDUH010000155.1, read as the reverse complement.
GGTGGTACAATAAATTATAATTGTTGTTAGAGCAGACAAATGATAGTAATTGTGGCAAACTCTACCGCACAATTTTTACTGACCACAAGAAAAGATGACTGTATGAGATGACGTTTTTGTGTACCTTCATTTATTATAACAAAAATATCAGAAACCAAAATATCATCAAAAAATAGGCAAACAAAATATAAACAAATTCATCCTCGGTCATGTCTGCAAGGTCTCCAATTTAACTAGCGTCAGGAAGAGGCGGGTCTGACGTTTCCGGATGCCTTTGTATGCTGTTCCATTAGCATCTCCTTTTGAGCAGAGGCAGGACACTTGCCTTGGATTGGAAGGAAGTGGCTTCGGATGCACTGCCTTGCAAGGCAAGGTGCCTGGGCCTTGGGAAACAGGCAATGTCTATCTATGCCTGAAACCCTCTGATATGAGTTTACATGGCGCTGCATGAAGAGCGTTGCTAAAACTCTCCACTCTGGAGCCCGTATTCAAAAGTTTCCGTTTTCAGACAAAACGCAAAGCGTTTCAATGTAAACGCAAGGCCAAAACGCAATGAAAACTTATCAGATTTGATCGTTTTCGGCGCCGTGTAAACGCAGCCTCAGACCGTTGATTCATCAAACACTAACTAGTTCAACGTTAGCTAAAGGCTAAGCTGCTACATCTACAGTAAACAAGTTCACAGAAGAAGAAATAAAACAAACCTGCTCTCTCTTAAGCATCCTGAGACCCCAACATTTGACACTGAAGAGAAGTACCCTGACTGCAGTCTGCAGGACGAGGGAGCGGCTCACATGCTGACTGTGGCGAAGAGAAGCAAGTGTATCTGTAGAAGCGTCTTTTTCCATCTTCTTCTTCCTCTTTCATTTAATGGCGGATCGCAAGAAACGTTCAGGTGCATACCGCCACCTACTGTACAAGAGTGTGTAGCGTCATATCTCCACCTCCGCCAAGGAGGTTATGTTTTCGGGAGTCTGTTTGTCTGTCTGTCTGTGAACAAAATAACTCAAAAAGTTATGGATGGATTTTTATGAAATTTTCAGGCAATGTTCAGCATGGGAAAAGGAAGAACTGATTAAATTTTGGTGTTGATCCGGATCAGCGTCTGGATCCACCATTACGAAAAATGTGATTTTGGTGAACTGAACTAAAATAGATATCATTATGAATCCAGTTGCTAATGGCATGTTTCCATGGTCAAGGAATCTAAATATTAAGATGAAATCAAGGTAGGACTAATATTTATTATGAAAATCACAATATGGGTGAGGACTGTGGCGCTGGCGGAGGTCTGCGCTCTCCGACTGCTTTTCTAGTCTATACGTTTTGTCTCTTTTAGAAAGCCAAATAATGCTTTCACTCACTTTCCCTTGTAGCCTCTCTCTCTCTGATGCATATTTACCACAGTGAATTAAAATATGTTCCACATTTTTCACTCCACATCTTTCACGCTTGTCAGTATCCCTTTACCCGAATGCATTCATTATATCATTTAAACCAGTATGGTCAACTCTACGCCTCTTCATGATAATTTCTTCTCTTCTATCCTCTCTTAAGATTTTTGTTATGAGTGATTTTTGTATGGTGTGATATTTTCTCCCTTTCTGATCATCTTCCCATCTTTCTTGCCAAATTTCAGTGCCTACTGCCCTAATCAATGTTTTGCCCTCTCCTTTTCCATACGGTGTGAATGTTATGTTCTTGTCCACACCTCATTTCCCTTCACCCCTGTGTGAGCTGGCACCCAGCAGAACTTTACATCAATGCCACCCCTGTGAAGTCTGAGCAGACGGTGCTGTACTTCGATTAACAAGTCCTCCCTGATGTTTGTTGTCTGTATACTTTCTAAAATGAAAACTGAGTCTGTGCATATGACTACCCTATCCGGTCTGACCTCCTCCACCCAGTGTAGACTGAAAATTGCTGCCAACATTTCTGCTGTGAATACTGACAAGTTGTTTGACAGGCGTTTTGAAATGTGAAATCCAAATTCTGGTATGTACATCCCTGCTCCCACAGGAGAGAAGCCTTGAGACCCGGAAATAAAAATGTACTTACTTTTTGCCTCTTCTTCTTCTGGTTTTACGGTGAGTGGCATCCAACGTTAGAGGTGCATAACCTCCACCTAACCCCTCTGCATTTTTTATCAACATCTTCAATATCTTGACTTAAATCTAGTGACTTACTTTCCTGTTCACATACATATTAAAACTTATCCCATTTGGTTTTGCTCAATATCCATCTTGCTTCTGTCTTCTTCTGAATTTCCTTTATCCATAAGAATTGAACATAGAATTGGATAGTGATCATCACTCCCAACTGTTGATTCTTCCCATCATTCCCACTCACACATCCCTGCCACCCCTTGTGAAACCAGTGTCAAATCTAGTGCTGAACTTTAACCTGTATAAACATCTATTCTTGTCCCCCTTCCATCATTTAAACACACAAATTGGAGTCTTCAAGTAGCTGTTCTAATACCTCACCATTTGAATCTGTCTTTTCTCCTCCCTACAAGGTGCTATGTGAATTAAAATCCCCACGCCAAATAACTTATTCATTTCTATTTTTCTACATGGATTGTAGTAATTAATGCCAGTAAATTGTTCAAAGATGACATAACAGTAATTATCAGATATCAAGAAGAAATAAATATCTTAAAACAACATCTCTCACATTACGAACAAGACTCAGGGGCCAATATAAATCAAGATAAAACCGAGGCAATATGGATTAGTAACAAATAAAATCAACCAAAAATTAATATAGATGAAAAAGATGGAATTAAAGTACTCAGCATACTATTAAACAATGAGGACTATTGCCTTTTAAACTGGAATAAAACAGTTGACATATTAAAGAAGAAATTAAAAGCTGGGATGATAAGAACACCAAATACAAGTGCCGAATCAACATAATCAAAACCCACATTTTAACAAAAATGCTTTTTCTAGTTACTGTGTTTCCTCCCACACCAAAAATTATTGTAATGTTAAATAAACTATATACTAAACTATAATGGGGTACCAAGAAGAAAGTGACTAAAACAAAATATGCAGACAAAAACAAAGATGATGGAGGACTTGGAGCACCTGATCTAAATATAATATTAAAAATACCCTTTATTAAAAATATATAAAAAGCACTTAACATAAATACGCCACGGATTGGAGGAGATAAATCACAGTGGGAAAAACATAAAGGTAAAGCAAGAAATAACACCCCATATTATAAATTACTCTTTGGGGATTTAATAACAAAATAAAAACATCTAAATATTGTTTGGGATAGATCATTAAGAAAACAGATCTACAAAGCATTAAATGACAACATAAATGGAGGTACAGTAAATTATAAAAATGCAACTTCTTCCGAATATGGAACAATAATTAAAAACATACAAGACAAAAAATTATCTGAAAACCTGAGAGACACAGTTTGGCTATATCTATGAACAGACTACCAGTGAGAGCCATAGTAAAGTGGAGTCGTTTTAGCAAAACTAAGAACTGTCCAATGATTAATTGTAAAGAAGAAGAAACACTTGAACACTTACTTTTAAACTGTTATAGCACAAAAAAAAATTAGATCACTTACGAAAAATGTGGGTTTTGATGTTGACATAAATTACAGATATGTAATATATGGAGTTTTCAATGAACCATTTACCATTTAGGCTATAACAAAAGAAGACTGGTTTGGCTCATAATGTGTGTAACTTACACACAAATCTGGAAAACCAGAGCCAAAACAGTCATACACCAACAAATGATAAATGCTGACACTGTGTTCAAAAATATTGTGTGTTCCCTAAGAAGGCCAAAGACCATGAACATTAAAAGTAGTAACCCCCTACCCTGGGGCACTCTCTATATATAGATTTCTCACCTACTTTGTTGTTTTCTTTTTCAAAAGCTTATTAACAAAGTATTTTTTTTTCTTTTTTTTTTTTACTGAACCTGGACTTATAAAAAAATGCCTTCTTTCCCCTATTTTAAAAAGAGAAATAATAATAAAGGTTAATAAAACATAGAAATATTTAAAAAATATATTTACAAGACTATGATGACAAACGCCCACTACCACGCAAGTGAGAGGAAACATACATTGAAAAAAAAAAAAAGCAAAGCTTGAGTTACAGGCCTGCTTTGACTGCACTGACTGGACTGTTTTAAAGGCTGCAGCCACAAACTTAGATGGGCTTACTGAAACTGTGACATCTGCTACCAGTTTTTGTGAGGATATGTGAGTGCAAACCAGGACCCACTGCACATACAACAACAAACCCTGGTTCACCTCCTACCTCAGGAAGCTACGTCAGGCCAAGGAGGAAGCCTACAGAACTGGGGATAGGAACTTGTACAGGTAGGCCAGGAACCAGCTGACAAGTGAAATAAAAGTGGCTAAGAAGAACTGCACCAAGAAGTTGGAAAACAAACTTTTCAGCCACAGATCCCTTGTCAGTTTTGAGAGGCCTGAGACCTATCATGGACTACAGGAGCCCATCCCCCCACACTGTAGGCTCACCAAGGACCTGAATGGCTTCTACCCACTCCTACCACTCCACCCAGCCACCTGGAAAATGGATCACCTTTCAGGGTTGCAAAGGAATAACACTATGTCATCCACATAAAGCGAAATACGATGATCAATTTGACATAAAATTAATATAGCTATGAAGGGATGATTTGCCAATGGGACTAGTGTGAATGTTATGTTCTTGTCCACACCTCATTTCCCTTCACCCCTGTGTGAGCTGGCACCCAGCAGAACTTTACATCAATGCCACCCCTGTGAAGTCTGAGCAGACGGTGCTGTACTTCGATTAACAAGTCCTCCCTGATGTTTGTTGTCTGTATACTTTCTAAAATGAAAACTGAGTCTGTGCATATGACTACCCTATCCGGTCTGACCTCCTCCACCCAGTGTAGACTGAAAATTGCTGCCAACATTTCTGCTGTGAATACTGACAAGTTGTTTGACAGGCGTTTTGAAATGTGAAATCCAAATTCTGGTATGTACATCCCTGCTCCCACAGGAGAGAAGCCTTGAGACCCGGAAATAAAAATGTACTTACTTTTTGCCTCTTCTTCTTCTGGTTTTACGGTGAGTGGCATCCAACGTTAGAGGTGCATAACCTCCACCTAACCTAAGAGACGGAAATTAGCCACATGACTATAATCTCACATGTTTACATTTATATGTTCATTAACATGCGTTGTCCCATCTTTTAAAATAAACAAATCCAAAAATCTAAAAAAAATTCTGATACTAACAGCCAAAGGTTCTATTGCAGTTGCAAACAATAAGGGGCTCAGAGGTTGGCCATATCGGCAGGATCGCTGTAAGGTAAAGAGGGTGATTTATTATTAGTAGTAATCACAGTTGCTGTAGGTGATTTTTAGAGCATGTTAATCCACGTGGCAAAAATTGTTACCCTAACTGAACTCTTTTATTGCAGTTAAAATATATGCCCATTTGATTTGATCAAAAGCTTTTTGAGCTTCAAGAGCCAGGATAGAAATTTTTGACTTTTTGTTAAAGTTAGAATACATTATATTCATCAGGCATCTTACATGAAAAAAGGAAATTCTTCCTGGAATAAATCCAATCTGATCAGGATGAATTATATCAGAGATGTATTTTAGTGAAGACCTTAAGGTCACAGCCAAGCAGAGCTATGGCACAGTAAGGGGCTGGATCAGTCTGATTCTGATCTTTTTTTAGTATCAAAGGAATGTTTGCATAATATAATGACAGAGGCAGCTGCTGAGTTGAAATGTAATGATTGACCACCTTTAACATGATTTGGGCTATTTTATCTGAATATGATTTGCTGAAGGGTGGCACGGTGGCGCAGCAGGTAGTGCACGTGCCTTACAGCAAGAAGGTCCCCGAGTCGATTCCCAGGTTGCTTTCTGTGTGAAGTTTGCATGTTCTTCCTGTGCATGCGTGGGTTCTCTCTGGGCACTCCGGCTTCCTCCCACAGACCAAAAACGTGCTCATTATTGGTCACTCTAAATTGCCCTTAGGTATGAGTCTGAGCGTGAATGGTTGTTCTATGCCAAATCCATCAGGGCCTGCAGCTTTTCCATTGGGAAAAAAGTGTATTGCTTTTATAATTTATTCTACAAATATGCTAGCATTTAAACAGGATTGTGCAGAGGGACTTAATCTGGGTAGGTTAAGAGGGTGTAGGAAATCTAGAATTTGTGCAGCACAAGTTGATGACTTGGATGTATGAAGAACTTCTGGAAACATTCATTAATTTCTTTGGGATTTGCTGTGATAGAGCCCTGTCTGGTTTTGATTTGATGGATAGCTCTGTTAGCTTGTATACTTCTTAGTTGCCAGCAATTTGTCTGGTTTGTCAGCAAAATCAAAATGTTTTAGTTTGATTTTTAAAGAGTGGTACATACTTGATTTGAAAGGATAGAATTATATTTACATTTCAACTTCATTATATCGTTCAATTTATTTGGGGAAGGTATTAGTTTATTATCATGTTCAAGTACCATCGAGCGAGTGGAAATGTCTGATAACTCTTTCAGTCTGCCTTTTTCAATTTAGATTCATAAACAATAGTATGTCCTTAAATGACAGGCTAAATGCTTCCCAAAGAGTTGAATCAGTAATGTTGGAGGTGTCATTGAGAGATAAATATTCAGTTATTAAATCTGATAATTGCTGACGGAATAGTTTATCATTAAGTAAAAGTGGATTAAACCGCCAACTAAATGCAGGTTTTATGTTACCAAAATATACCTTTAACTCAATGGGACTGTGAATAATGGCAGTCGAGTTGTGGCTACTATTGTCTGACGAGTCAGGGTTACCTTAGCTATGTTGGTCAGCTACGCAGTTTCTACGGCCGTTTCCATGACGATGTGCATCAATCAGCTTTCGGGGGTGGAGCCAGGGGTGACGTATCAAGGGAGGGGCGGGTCTAAATTAGTTTATCAACAACCTCTCCACTCGTTTCCTCCCACATCGCTGACTACACCTTTAATGGTATGGAGTTTTTTGGCTAGAAGACTTGCCCTAAGCGACATTTTTCATGAGCTGTTCGTTTTTTGGCGTTCTCCATAAAATTGTGGATATTGAGTAAGATTTTCCGCAGAGATGTGTGGGAGCTTCCAGAAGGACGTTTATTCCATACGGTGCATGAGTGCCCCCTGACCACATATTTCTTTGCGATTGATTTAGTATTAAATTTAAAGAATTTAATACTGATGGGAGATGGGAGTCAAGCCAAACCCCACAAAATTTAAGTTCATCAACTTTTTCTCATACCGTTCTATCAAGAAAATCAATAGACCATTGCAAAGAGAGAGGGATAAAAATAGCAAGTAGCCTATAATAATAGTAGTAGTAAATTTATTACTTATTCAGAAGAAGCTTGTTGTAAGAAAACCATTTTTGCATTAAGTTAAAGTCAGATTGTAATGTGTGTTGTAATTGAGAAGTGTCATAGTTGGAGGAATACACAGTGTCAACAGAATATAACAAAATTTGAGTATTACAACAAACTTGCAGTAGATCATTGATATAGGCCTATTACCATTTGTGAAGTTGAGTAGAAAAACAATACAGAATCAGATGAAAGACCAAGCATACAAGTTGCAGAAGCAGAAAGTGATCAACCATGTCAAATGCTTTTGTGAGATCAGTGAATATAGCACCTGTAGACATGTTATTGTCAAGTGATGATAAAATGTCATTATTGAATTTCAGAAGAGCAGTGTTAGTTGAAAAGTTTGGACGAAAACCGAACCACTTTAAACTTTTTCTTGATGTAGATGGCCACACCTCCACCTCTTTTAGGGCGGTCAGACCTAAACACAAGGTCCATCAATGTTTCCCTCAGTGTCTAGGACAGATGTACTCAGCCAAGTTTCTAATTAGGCCTAAATAATGACATCTGCTTCAGTTGAAAGTGCATTTCCATTTCAGCGACAAAGCTGTGCACATTCAGATGTAAGAAACCCAGGACAGCTCTTCCTTAAAGTCTGCAGGGGTGTTAAAACCTCTGAACAGGTTTCTGTGGGATTCTTTAAAGCGACTCTATCCTGGTTTAGTATCGAGAACTGCACGAGTTGAGACAGAAATTGTCACATACAGTCATGACACTGATCAGAGTGATGAAGTCCAAAGTGTCAGAGGAGAAGAAAAGGAGCTGAAGCAGTGGAGTGACAGCAGGCGCACTGTCAGATGAGCTGAGCATAAGAAGCCGGACCGGAGTTTGTTTTCTGGGGACAGCGATCCCAAATAAGGTCAATAAAGTCAGGCACAGAAAGGTCAAGATCAGCCACCATGTCCGAGTCACCCCCATCATCACGTAATGTTAATCAGGATCTGGGAGTACAATTACCTGAGCGCAGGCATAGACCGAAGACCTGGTCAGCAGGAATCCAGTCCGGGTTTTTCCGCTTCCCTGTGCTGAAAGGAGACGACGCAAGACTTCTCATGTGAACAGGAAGTCAGAAGAGCAGCCACTAAAACGAGGTAAAAAGCAGGACCAGTCACCTCTTAAACAACGATTAATGAACTGAAACCCAGAGAATCAACCAGGAATAGGCACTGTCCTTGTCACGAGGAGAAGAGAGAAAACAGCGATCCCCCTCCTGTTCCGGCACACTGACAGAGCCGGTGTTCGTCACACAGCGTGGGCTGCTGGAGTCAGATCCTCCGGGAAGAAGTGAGCCGTAAGTGGGATCTCACTCACAGTGGAATAGATGAAGCCAAAACTGTTGAAATACACTGATCATATAGAAAATCAAACAGCACAAATAATGTTCACAGCCAAAAATAATCAATTACTGGAAATATTCAGGCTGTGTTCACGCAGAGAGAGGAGAATTATCACTGAAGGGGATTGTTTTATTTTCTAACTAGAAAAGTGGAACTACCAGGAAAAGCTTTTGTGTTTCAGTGTAAAACTTTGGAATGGTCTAAGAATTAAAACAATATCCAAACATCGAGCAGTTTATGAAAAAGTATAAAAACACGACTTGGAAAATGTACAGGGATGAAATTGTATAAACATCGATGCAGGTGGAATTAGTTGTACCTTTATTTCTTTATTTTTTTCGTTAATTATGATTTGTATTATATTGTTGCAATTTTATTTTGTTTATATGTGATTATTCTTTTCAGTATTATCATTATTACTTGGAAGTGAGTTAATAACTGACCACTTGTGTAAGGTGAAGGATGGGACCAGTTTCGACTTCCTTCTGCTCCTTCTTGAACGTGGAAATGTCACTTTTGGTGTTGCACTTTGGTTGTTGTTTATTTTGTTATGTTTTTTATTATTATGTTCCAAATAAATACATAACATAATAAAACAAAAAAACTGTGTTTTAAACAGACACACAGAGAGACCAAGAGTACGGAAGCCCTAAAAGGCCATGGTTTTTCCATGTTTTTTTAGCACCGTTTTCTCATGATAACGACTTAATTTCAGTCGTTTTCCCGAGATCTCGAGTTATTTATGTCGTTATCTCGGGATACTTTGTTTTCTCGAGATCTCAACTCATTTTTGTCGCTATCCCGTGATAACGATTTATTTATGTCGAGACCTCGAGAAAATGCTTCATATCCCGAGATAACGACATAAATAACTCGAGATCTCGGGAAAACGACTGAAATTAAGTCGTTATCACGAGAAAACGGTGCTAAAAAAACATGGAAAAACCATGGCCTTTTAGGGCTTCCGTACAAGAGCCATCTTGTAGACATACAGTATAAATAATGCACTGATGGGATGGCACTTTAATTTGTCGCAATGATAGTTAAGACATTCTGATTCTGATGCTGACTGACGCTCCCAGTGGGGCCCCCAATCTGAGCCAAAAATAGCAAAGACAATGGTCCCAGTAAGCCAGTGAACCCTCAGAGGGGCTCGACTTGTTAGGGCTAGGGGACTGTTATCATCTCTCTGAGAGGAATGACCACATTCTGACTCAGGCCGCTGGTCGAGAGCTGCTGTTTCTTTCTCCACTGGTTACAGTGCCTGTGTAGAAGAGAAACCCAGAAGTCTGCCTTTTGTACCAAGTATATCTCAATAAAATAATGTATATTTGTGAAAGAGAGGGGTCAGGGAGCTGATTAAAGTTTAAATGATCAAATGAAATGAATCATAACTAATGTCCCAAAGTAAACTGTGAACAAATTACATAAAAACTAGAACCTGATGTGATGAGTGTGGAGGAGCCTGTGGTGTGGAAAATAATCTAATGTGTGTGGGTAGAGGACATGAGGGACGTGGAGCTCATACCTGGGAGTCATGTGACCTTTATTGGACTTTGACCTTCAGTGTCATACATTCATTGTGGGTAAGGAGAGCTGCCATAGTACATGGAGACACATGCCATGAGGATTATTAAACATTATATTCAATTGTAGACAATGTTTGGTTGATTTGTGCCTTAAATCCATCAGACACAGTCATGTTTCACAGGCAAGTCTACACCTGAACTGCAAGGGGACACTGAGTCTACTTCCCCGAGGCAGGAAGACCCCGGATCATTTCCCAGCTTCCATGTATGTTTCAACTTAAGCCTGATCTGAACTCTGTGAGTGATAGTGTAGTGTCTGTCTCTAGCATTCTGATTCCCTCTTATGACTGTATAACTCAACACTTTCATAACCACTTCTGAGAGATCACATTACACTCTTCTACTTGCTGAGTCGGCTGGTTTGTGGCCTGAGTGATAAAACAACCGTGTTGCTCTGCTACATCACTCATTTATTGACTTTAACAGAGCACTTTACAATAAATACATCAATTCCTGTTCACATCACAAAACTGCATAATGATCACAACTGATTTAAATCTTATTTCTCAGTGTAAGTCAGCGAATGTCAATAAAAATATAAACAACAGTCTCTCCAGGAAATTGTGCTTACAGGTAGATTTAGTGAGCATCTTTTTAAACCCTCTGAGCTTAAATAAATGTTTGAAACTCAGCAGAGGGAGACGATGATGCAGAAACTGGACCAGATGAAGGTTCAGTACAGGCCAAAAGTTTGGACACACCTTCTCATTCAATGCGTTTTCTTTATTTTTATCACTAATTAAATTGTAGATTCTCACTGAAGTAATGATGGCCACTTGTTTCTCTTAACCGAGCTGATGGGATCTTGCCATAGTATTAATTTTAAAAGTGTCTAATAGGGCTGTTGGCTGTGCATCAGCCTTACTGCTGAACAACACAAATGATGGTCCCAACCCCGTTTAAAGGCTAGAAACTCCATCAATTTACCCTGGCAAGGCACACCTGAGAGGTGAAAACCATTTCAGGTGACTACCTCTTGAAGCTCATAAAGAGAATGCCAAAAGTCTGCAAAGCAGTAATCAGAGCAAAGGGTGGATACTTTGAAGAACCTAGAATATAAGACATGATTTCAGTTAATTCACATTTTTTAAGTACATAATTCCACACATGTTCATTCATAGTTTTGATACCTTCATTGAGAAGTTACAATGTAAATAGTGATGAAAATAAAGAAAACACATTGAATGAGAAGGTGTGTCCAAACTTATGGCCTGTACTGTAGATCATGAACTTCATTTGTAGTCAAGGAAATGGGGAGGAGAGTCTCTGTTGAAACAGGTAGGGATGGGAATCAAAAAACAATTCAAGTTGAGAATTGTAAACAGCTCCATCAAAGAATCAACATCATCAGATTTGAGAATCAGAATTTGGGCTTTATCTTTTACAAGAGGCGCCTATTGCACAACCTTAAATTAGTGTAAACACCAGCAGCTTGCAGAAGCAGTTGTCTATGCTGTGGCGTGCTTAACATTGTTGCTACTGAAAATCTGCAGGATTCAATAAAGGAATCATTTAAGAATTGGATCAATTAGCAGGATCTTTAATAGCATTTTTATTAATGAAATCGTGTAAATTCCCATCCCTAGAAACAAGTTTCAGTGATACCACAATAAAACAATAAAGGTGATATCATTCAGAGCTCAGACTCCATTTGAATTGGACTTACTGAAGCAGAGGGAGACAAAATCGAATCCGAGACAGGGTGAGTGTTCATGCAGTCTGAATATTTCTTACTGTTTTAATGTCTGGATGATCAGTTTAGTGAAGTGAGTGAATGCTGAGAGATGCTTTTTAAAATGAAACAGACACTGATATAGCAGACATGCTGCTCAGTAAACGTGAGGCTTTTTTCTCTCCTTTAATTCTGTTGTATCAATGAAGCTTATCACTATAGCAGGCTCCTCTCTCTGTCAGCCATGTTATTTGGCAGATATATTCAAAGTCTTTTTATAGAGTGAGCTGCTATACACCTGAAACATCCTCATTAATCGATCTCTTTGAAGTGAACAGGACTGAAAGTTTTGGCTCATATTTTGATTTTAAGGCAGTCATTTCCTGAACTTTCGTGTTCCTCATGACAAAATAAAGTGACTCTTAAAGTTTTCTCACTGAATAGAGCCTCAGTTCTTCATCTAGAGCCACCAAAGGTCTGTTTTATGGTGCAAGGGACACAACATTCTCAACAAATATTGGACTTAGGGCAAATATTGTCCAAAAATAAAATACTTGATTTTCAACACAAAAAATGAGTTGCTGATTTGAATTAAATTTTTAAATCTCAATGTGACAGAAATGACATAAAACAAGTTTAATAAAATTAAAACAGCTTTGTCTTCATACTGTTGTTTGGGTCAAACTCTAAAAAGAATCAAAAGAATTAGATATAGCTTTGTCTCATATTTTGATTTTAAAGGCAGTCTTTTCCTGAACTCTTGACGTCCTCATGACAAAATATTAAAAAAATACCCTCATGACATGATAATAATTGCTCTTAAAATGTTCTCACTCAGTAGATACTGAGTTCTTCCTCTAGAGCGACCAAAGGTCTGTTTTATGGCACTGTAATCTCTACAAGCTTGACAGACTTTGCTTCATATCCTTGTAGATACAAGCACTGCCCCCGTTAATCATCACCACTGTTTAATTATTAACACTGGCTTAAATAGTTCAGACTTAAATTCAGGGCACATGCCACAAGAGGGCTCTCAATCAAAACAATAACAAAAGATGACTTTTAGATTTGCAGGGATCATGGGATCTATTTCCTGCTGCTCCCTTCCATCCTAAAACTTCCATCCTAAATCTCAATGTGACAGAAATGACACACAGCTATGTCTTCAATCTGTTGTTTGGGTCATACTCTATAAAGAATCAAATGAATTAGATATGAATACGAGTTTAGACACAGTGGGCTCTAATTTCGTAGACCTGCGCCAACAGGGTGTGTCCAGTGTCCACTTTGCAAGTTTCCTGCATGGTGCAGAGAGGCACATCCACTCCTCCCTCCCTGCCCCCTGTGCAAGTGCCAGAGAAGGAGGAGACAAGGCATGAGTGGGTTTAACACAGCTAAGTGGAACCTTCACCAATCAAGTGAACGCCTCTCCTTGCCTTTTAATGTGCTGCTGGCGAGGCGCAGTGACTGATTGATCTGACTTATCCTTGCCACCGTGGCTCTGGTGTGCTGAAAAGGCCCAGTAGTGGAGACGGTCAGAGCTGCTGTCACACTTAAAGCAACTGGGGTAGTGGAGGGTAACTCGGGGCGTGCATCAGAGGCCATGATGCACGTCAGCGCGTGGACCACCTCGTGGGACAGATGTAATCTGATCCTGTGTCTTGAATAGGAGTACAAAATTAAGTGACAATTACATTTACACACAGCCGCTGGCTAATCCATTCATCATGCTGTGATACACCTGCATTCCTGGTCTGTTATCGCCAAACAGCAAAACCTTTGGTGGTCCTCTCCCGGTATCTCCTCCTCATCCTCCTTGAAGTAATGTATTCCATCTTTTTAGATCACGTTAAGATAAAAAGACTAAAACAGAGACACATGGGCAATCACAGGAAAACCCATAAGACACTAAGTGACATAAATTTATTTGCTTTCTTTTTCTTCTTCTTTTCCTTGAATTTTATGTTATGTGAGAAGCCGGATATCTACTCTGTATCAAATGATGAGGCTGTTCATTGTTGGCTTGTGAGATGTGCATCACTATCCAGCTGCTGTTAAATTTCCATTATGACAAACAACTTTAATCTGACATCAGATGTGATGGGACAATTAATATTGATACAAATGTATATGCTGGTTCAGAAGGGTACATGTAACAGTGATTGCTGTGATCAGCAGCAGCAGAGTTTGTCTAACCAAGCAAGAGTTGTTAAGACGGCAGGGCTTGTCATCGGATCACTGTTTAATAGGGGTGTAATGGTACACAAAAATGACGGTATGGTACGTACCTATGTTTTGGGGTCACGGTTCGGTACATTCTCTGTACAGTATGGGAACAGCGCAAAACCATTTGCTTGTTTAGCACGTGTATTAAACCAAAAATTTGTCATTACACAAACTGAAAACCAAAATATATTCAGTGTGCTGCTTGGTAATACTAATAAGCTAAATAAAATAAATAAACATATGTATGAAATTAAAAATAATGAGCTTTGTCTTAAATTCCTGGCTTAAATGTGGATGACTGGGTACTTTATACCGGGGCTCAATCACCTTTAGCATATGTTTAAAACCAGCATTTTCCACAACTGAATATGGTCTTAGATCCTATGCTATTAAAAATGCTGATGGATGCTGTTATCGCTTTGGCCAGATCAAAACTGTCTGGGAGAGGCTGCTTAAATGCAGACGTCAGTTGAATTTGTATTACAGGTTTTTTTTTCCTTACTGCGGAAATCTTTGCACCTGAGTGGTGCCGTTTGAGGTGAGCTGGCATGTTTCATGTGCTGCTGGAAAAACACCCGACCTCAGTTGAACAGTATCAGCAGTCGTTTTATCCACCTGTCTTTCTCCATTGCAATATTGCACCAGGAAGCCAAAGTGTTCCCAAAAAGGAGATTTCAGCGACTGGGGAGGGTCTCCAAGCTCCGGTTGGTCGCTAGCAGTAGCCATTATGCACAATTCAGACACAAGCTTTTGTGGTTATGGAAGCTCTTTAATATTCGTCTTCTGATTGGCTCGCTGTGAGAAGTCATGTCCACATGATGTGTACATGATCGCAAGAGCACGAATCACAGACCACTTTCCACATGAATATTAAAAGGCCTTCCCTAACAATGCCAATCGTAGACGAGTACTCCTGTGCATACTATAGAGCCATGTGCAGCGGCTAATGTAAACTTACTGTACTCGTTCGAGTACAGCACTGTACTGAACCGAACGTCCGTTTCGAGCGGTTCAGCATGGATACATGTACCGTTACACCCCTACTGTTTAAAGGTACAGTGTGTGTTATTAAATGCTAAAATAAAAAATACAAAAAATAACAGACTTGGTAAAAATGGAATAGATTACTTAAAATCATATTTAAATTAGTTTCTAATCAGCCTTAAATAATTAATGTTTTGTTTTCGTTACCTTAGAATAAGTCATTTATATCTTAATAGGAGCGGGTCGTCTCTTATGGGGGCTTCCATCTTGCGTCGCCATCTTTTTCATCAGAACTCCAGAACGGACAAACGAACGCTGCGTTTTTTTGTTGACGCCTACCAGAAATGCACAGTTGTGAAATAGACGAAGAAGAAGAGAGTGATTACCAAGCAGCTGTGCTAATACAAACAAACATGGAGGACCACACGTACAATTTGCCATCAGTGGAGCATGAATCATTGTCAAAGAAACGAAAACAGGATGAAGCCAAACGCAATCGGGAAAGGCTACGACAAAAAAAACAGGGTCAACATCGGTGCTGCCTTTCCCAGATGGAAGTCCCTGAAGGATAAGTTTGTAGACAGACGCAGAAGTTGCCTGTTTTTTGCTGGACAGGTAAGACTAAGTGTTGAATTGTACTCTTATATGGAGCCGAATTTATTTGTTTACTTTCGGGAGAAGTCGGAGTAAGACTCAGAGAATGTATCTGCTATGAGAGGCTTATTTCACGGCCACAAGCAATTTTCTGTGGCAGTAAGACAAAACATAGGCTGATAACTAAGCTATATAACGCTGTTGAGGAGACAAATATAAAGATTTTCACAGATTTTCCTTATTTTTATTGTTTGCTCCTAATTTGTTATTTAGTAGCATATGTACACATTGGTACGGTGTACATTTTAGGACATCCTCGGTCTCAGGCAGTGACAATTGCTCTAAGACTGCAAGGGAAGCTCAGCTTCCCCTAAAATGTCCCCAAAAAAGTGGTGATATGTTCTGCTGTGTGTACATTTCATTGACTAAATATGCGCTGGAATACCTTCATCTTTTGTTCAGAATCAGCTACTTATCACAGGTAACTGGCCGGACTTCCTTCTCATTCATCCCCACAGCGTCTCAGAGCTTTAACACAGTCGGACACTGAGCCTCTTCTGACTTCAGCGGGGAAGTGTAGAGTGGTTTGTTCCACTGTGGAAACTGGACGGTCATTGGATAAACGCTGGGCTTTGTCCCGCCCATCGGACGCTTAGCGTCTCTGGGGGTCTATGAGGCAGTGGGCTGGCCTGGACGCTCGGCTACTGCATGACGATTGGATGATCTGTCTGAGGCTGAATCCCTTTTTGATTGACAATGAAATGAGCCAATCAGCGATCTTGAAGTATAACCTTCTACCAGAGCATCTTCTAAGTTTTACAGTCAGTTGTTCTGGACTGATCCGGAGGCTTTATCGATCACCAGCGACTTTATCTTTTTTAAAACGACCAGCGTTGTGTTTCAAGATTCTCTCCTGTCACTTTTTCATTTCACCAATGAGCAGCTGCAGCTAGGAAGCTTCTTACGCTGCCACTCACTCACAGCCTGTCAAACAGTAGTCTCACATAGCAGCTCCAGCTGCTAGCAAGCTGCACATCATGGCAGAATTTACATATAAATAAATAAACAAATTTATGATGTAGGCCAGAAAAAAATGAGCTTCCCCTCCTTGAATGACCAGCAGCCGCCACTGGTCTCAGGAAAACCTCTGTGTCATTTCTCAGACCAAACGGCATCAGAAAACCCCCCCCTTAATAAAACCTCTGTCAGATAATATGGCCTCAGGCTTCAAAATGAAAGTCATCAGACAAAATACTGGAAAAACGGACTCAAATAAAAAACAGCGTCAGGTCGTAACAATATCATAATCATCATAATATCATAAATGTCAAGTCGTCTTGAGATGGCATTCAGCTAAAAATCAGCCACTAGCAAACTTCCAATTTTCAAAATAAAAGCATTCTTCATTATCTCCTATTAGTTCTTTAACGCTTTTGTAAATTAGGCTCTTGTTTTGGAGCTGACCGGAAGTTTCTTCGATAGCATAATGGCGCGCATAACAGAATGTCTGAAATACCAAAATGAAATTTGTATCCGTGCATTGTATGGCTCAAATGACCACATTTTGGTATTCTACGTGGTGACGTTCGCGCCTGAAATACTCTCTGAATTTTCAAATGTGGCGAATCAACAGAGATATTTGATAGCCTGGTAGCTGGAAGCACTTGTTGACGACGCCGTGTTGAAAAAACACTTTTTGTCCTTGGAAGGCCACCGTAGCACCGGGGTTCTCCATCAGGGAGGGGGGAGCCCCGGAGTGCTGCAATCTCAAACCTCACCTTTAGATGTCGCTAAAAACTACTCACTGTACCTTTAAAGTAACTTTTTTTTTTTGGTAAATCCTTTTATCAGGGATGAGAACAGGGGGTATATGACCTAAATAAATAAAGGTCCTTGTCTGTGGCTGTTCTTTGATTAAGCCAGTCTAAAGGAGTCCATACAGTTATCTTATTAATGTCCAACGTCATTTTCTGAGAGCTTCGTATGGTGTCAGTTCAGAGCCAATAACCAGATACATAAAACCATTATCAGTAATCAGTGCACATAAAGACTGCTCTCTTTGTGCTTGCAGTCTCTGTTTACAAGCTGGCTGTCACTCTCTGTGTCTTCTAAATGCTTGCCTTTGCTGAGTTTTGGCTCTCTGGGTGCAGGCCTTGAATAGACGGCCCCTACATCCCTCTCCTTTCTGATTGGTCACACATGCCTACTGTCTCCAGGTCAGAGCCAATCCAAGGCAGAGTAGGGTGGATCGTGTCTCTAGACTATCAGAGTTTGTTGTTAATGCTCTGCTTTCTGACTCCTTCATCACAGCTGACAGACAGGAGGGGGCGCTCTGCTATGAATCAGACTGAGGAACCAGAGGAGGGGGTCCCTCCATCAAAAACCTCTCTGAATGAAGACCAGGGTCTGAGGTGAGATGAAGATCTGCAACCATCACAATCTGACACTATCATACACTGCCTGGCCAAAAAAAAAATCACCACAAAAAAATAATATACCGGTCACACTGTCTAATACTTAGTTGGACCACCTTAACCTCTGATTACAGCACACGTTTGCTGTGGTATTGTTTTGATAAGCTTCTGCAATTTTTAATGGGGTTAAGGTCTGGACTCCACTAATCAAACTACCAATCAGTAAAGTTAACCAGAAAGAAAAAGGCTAAAGTTTGCTAGATTTACCCTGTTCCAGAGTGATGGGAGCATCATGGTAAAAAGAACTGAAGTGATGCACCCATTAACATATTTCAAGATCACAATGCCAGGAGTCATCAGGCTCAAACTGAAACTGTGGTTCAAGTAGCATGAGTTATCATTTTCACACATGGATTGGCCAACACAGAGTCAAGACCATAACCCCATCGAGAGTCTTTGGGATGTGCTGAACAAGGAGGCTCGTTATATTCTGGGTCTGCTTCGCTGCATCTGGCACAGGGTGTCTTCAATCAGTGCAGGGTACAATGAAATCTCGAGACTTCGAGGCATTCTGGAGCGAACTGTGCGGCCCAGTGTCAGAAAGCTTGGTGTCAGACACAGCTCATGGGTCCTCCAACTAGTGGAGCAGATAACCACAACAAGTGTTCATTTTGTGATACAAGCATGAAATCTGGTACACGTATTGCCAAAGGCACTTCCAAGAAAGCTGGATATGAAGGCATCCTGAATTTTCAACCTGGTAACCATGGCAACCGTTTTTCAAAATGGCCACCAATGCTAAACATTTTCCCATCAATTTTCTTATCAAGGATGATAATAAATCATGATAAAGAATAAAAAATGAATAATAGTTACTTTGACTGTGCTCATGGGTTACAGACAATGTAATAGCATGTAATAGAGTGGAATTTTGAAGCACAGCTGGGACACACTGGTGACACTACTGCTGTGAAAGTCATCATGGGTGTCATCATTTGGTGTTAGCTAAACACACTGCCTGGCCGAAAAAATCCCCACCTAGATTTCACTCAGTACACAGGTATGAGCCTCCTATGGGATAATTACTGCATAGGTGATTATCTTTTAGCTGAAAACAAGTTATTCAACCCCAGCTGATGCAATAAGCAGCTTCTCATTTCTTAAACAACCATGTCAAAGACATCCTGTGGTCGTGGAAAAGATGTTTGTCTGTTTAAGAAGGGTCAAATCATTGACATCAAGCAGAGAAAACATCTAAGGAGATTGATGAAACTACTAAAACTGGGTTAAGAACTGACCAACACATTATGAAAAACTGGAAGGATGGAAGAAATGTGGTTGAAAGAAATACTGAACAGTGTTTCCTCTAGGTTCATTGCCTTGGGGCGGCGGAGATGCGGGGTTGCGGGTTCATTACCTAATGCTCTATAATATCATAATTAAAGAGCATTTAGATCTGAATAAATAGTGAGCACTGTGGGCACACAAATACAACATTCTCAAAACAATTAAAATAAACTGCATAAAAACTATAAAAAGTATTTCAAAAAAAAAAAACAGGAAGAATGTAACATTTCATGTAACCATGTAAGCTCAGCAGGTGGAGAGAAGATGAATCATAAAGTTATAGCAAGTGACTGACAATAAGGAGAAACTACATGCTGAAAGTTTCCTACACTGCTAGCTGTGCTTCCCTTCTTAGTAAGGACAGTTGGCTTAAAATGCTGAGATTTTTGCTTGGGGAGATAGTTTGCAAGCTTCAGGTCATCCATTAGGCCTAATGTTTGTTTAAAGGGAAACTCCGGTTTTTTGACACCTGGACCTTATTTTTAGGTTTGTGCATGCTCATATACTCACTCAGACAAACATCGTGCAGCTCGGAGTCCTTCAGAAGTTATTTAGATCCAACCGATTTAGCCGCACTTAGCCGGGGCCACGGCAAGGAGCTTCAGCGCGGGACATAATCTCTGCAAAATCGCTCGTCTCTACCACAGCCCGGTTTGTCATTGCAGAGAAATCCTCCAGAGTAGTCAGACATATATTCCTGGATAGATCCATACGCGTGTCAGCCGGTTTCAAGTCCCACTCTGAGCAGCAAACACACTCCTCTTCTGTTGCTATAGGCGAACACTGTCCACAAGCGCACCACCACTTCGCATTGAGTCGTGGACGTGCTCCTGTTTGTTGTTCTCGAGCCAGCTGTTAGTCTCTCCCTTCGCATTCTTCTTTCATGGAGCTCCTCGTCCGTGTACTCAGACTCAAACTGGTCATCGTAGTCTGACTCTTCGGCATCAGATAAAGATTCTGCCATGTTGCCACAGCAATGGAGCTTCAGCGCGGAACATAATCTCTGCAAAATCGCTCATTTCGGCTATATTTTTTCATCCATCGCCAGTGTTATCATAAAGTCAGCTCGTCTACTGTCTTCAGGTGGGTCAGCTGACCTGGTAAACAAACTTTTGATGACGTCATAGCCGCGCGACACAAAGGTACAGCTGACTTACTTTTAGCCGGCATTGCTGAGCAACTTGGCAGAATATTTATCTGATGCCGAAGAGTCAGACTACAATGACCGGTTTGAGTCTGAGTACACGGACGAGGAGCTCCATGAAAGAAGAATGCGGAGGGAGAGAGACGAACAGCTGGCTCGAGAACAACAAACAGGAGCACGTCCACGACTCAATGCGAACTGGTGGTGCGCTTGTGGACAGTGTTCGCCTATAGCAACAGAAGAGGAGTGTGTTAGCTGCTCAGAGTGGGACTTGAAACCGGCTGACACGCGTATGGATCTATCCAGGAATATATGTCTGACTACTCTGGAGGATTTCTCTGCAATGACAAACCGGGCTGTGGTAGAGACGAGCGATTTTGCAGAGATTATGTCCCGCGCTGAAGCTCCATTGCCGTGGCCCCCGCTAAGTGCGGCTACATCGGTTGGATCTAAATAACTTCTGAAGGACTCCGAGCTGCACGATGTTTCTCTGAGTGAGTATATGAGCATGCACAAATCTAAAAATAAGGTCCAGGTGTCAAAAAACCGGAGTTTCCCTTTAAATTGTTTTTTTTTTATTATATTTTTTTACCGTTGTGGTCGCTCCTTCATCTGCCGCCTGAGTGTGAGTGTGTGTGTGTGTGTATGTCTGTATGTGTAGTGTGTGGATGTCTTTATCATCCCCTTCACACAACGCGCCACTTCCAGTCATTTCAATGAGGGACGGGCGGCAGACAGCACGCGGTTTGGACCGCCGCGGTAGGAGCGGTTGCCGCCGAAGAGCATAAACTGGGTGGCTCAGAGTCCAGCGTTTTGAACTTTCTGGCTGTAGTCGCCTGGCAGCAGCAAATCATAGGGAGTGTCATAGTAGTATGTCAGAGTGAGCATCTTCAGAGTAGACGATCTTTGTAGTGTTAACGCCGCTAAGGGGGAGCCCGGGGATTGGCTGAGGGTTACGGAAGTGTAGACTGAGAGAGAGAAATGCTAACTGTATGACACGCTGTTTGAGTCTGTTAATAAAGAGAATTAACAATTCAGAAGTTATCGGCTCATTCTATGACAGGGAGTGTTGTGAGACACTTTTAGGTGGCCTCTGCTCGGACGTTCGCTGAATCACCGCTACGTCTCGGCCCGTGGTGGCAGCAGCCTCTTAAAAAAAAATGCATGTCGGGGGGGACTCCGCCTGCAGAGAGACGGTTTGGGTGCCGCGCGGCTTATCGGTGTTGCACAAGAGGAGCGGGGGAGGAGCAGTGACGGTTCTAGACCAATTTCACAGGGGGGGCCAGGCTGGGGCCAAGGGTGTTGTCAGAGGGACACATTCAGTCCCGACAAAAGAAACTGAGAAGTGTTCTTGCATTTAAAATATTTAGTCTAATGTAATACAAAATACTAGTAAAAGTATTTCAGTTGCAGGAGTTTATTTGTTTATTTATTTAGTTAAATTTATTGTATGTTAGTTAAATTTTTTCAACAATATGTCCAAAGAAATTGTTAAATAAACAAAATAAGACATTGTTTTTGTCTTCATCAACAACACGGTCTTCAAGCCTTGAACACATTTACTTCAGAACAAAATTTAAAAACAGTATTGGTAATTGTTTCTGTAGCAATTCGGACAATAAAAACAATGAGAGCATCCACTATACCCTTTTAGTGATACAAATTTGTGATACAAAGTCACAGTTATCACTACTTTATTTTTAAATCAATACATCTATAAAAGAACACCAAACTAAAAGTAATAACAGCCGAAAAATGAATTTATGATTTCTGGACAGAAAAATCTCACTAGAGAAATCTGAAACAGTGTCATATTTAACTCGTATTGTACAGTCACCAAACGCAATTACACCATTGAAAAATATTTATTTGTGTTTACAATGGGGATTTTTTGTGGGATCAACTTTATGGAAGGGGGAAAGGATGAGTGGTGCAGTCTGGTTTATTCTAGTGGGTATACTCTGACATACTCTGATGGGTGTTTGTCCTCTTAGGGCCTCCATACACTGAAGACATATTTGCCACATTTTTACCTGATTTATACACCGTCCACTGAAAACAGCTCTGAGACCCACTTATGGGCCTCCACCCACAGGTTGAGAACCACTGCACTAGTAGATGTTATTTGAAGCTTAATACTTACAGATTGTTCTTATATCTTGGAGCATAAGTGATGCAGGAAGCCTGTGGGTGAATTTATCATTTAGAAAACAGCGCTTCAGTGAAAACAGCTGCCCAGAATTGGACTGAGAGTTTTGATTCATTAACAGGCCGACTCGTCATTTTTTAAGTATTTCCGTTAAGTTAAACAGAGCACATGAGCTATGAAGACACAGTTTGAATCATAAAAACACACTGAGTGACTGACGGTCCCTCACTGTCCCTGTGATGCGCGCCTGTCTGCGTCTTTACGCTCACCTGCATACAGAGGAGTGCGCGCACAGACTCCGAGGGAAAGTTCAAGACACACAGCCACGCTATACTAATCTCTGCGCATTTTGTTGTTGTTACAAGATATTTCAGGGCGTTTTCTTGTGGGCACCACGTATGCTACACTCCTGCGGCCCCCATGGGATTTGTACCTATAAACCCAGCGTAAAAAATTGGAGGTGTGGCGCGCGCGAGAGCGCGTGAAGCCAGTCAAAGGCGTGCGTATCACAGCCGGTGCGTAAAACTTGGTAGACCACATCAACCTCTGTGCTTTTATCAACCTCCTATTAACTCAAGTTGGTCAACAACATTTCCTGGTCTTACCGTGTAAAAATTACACAAACAACACAGCTTTACTCACCGCAATTTTCTGTGGTAAGTCTTCTTGTATCACTGTGATGATTCTGTCGGCATATTCTCTTTTTCTCCCAAGAGGTTCTGGCAGTGTAGCACCTAAGGGGTCTGATTGGAACCCAGTGTCGCATCATTTGTTCCGCTTATTACATCAGCGGGACACCACAGCCTTTAATGATTGTATATGCTTGGTGTGGAGGGGGGCCACAGGGGGGTCCAGGCTCAGTTTTACAGGGGCACTGGCCCCTGTTGGCCCCTCCCCAGAACTGCCACTGGGGAGGAGGCGTTTGTCAGAGCGGAGAGGAAAAATGCATTTTATTAAATGTAAGCAAACCATAGCGACACAACTATGGGCAAGATAGTTATCTGCCTCAGCACCCGCGACACCCGATTTAATGCAGGACTGTGATGTGAAGGTGGCGACATGATGCTGCAGTAGTGTATTTACAGTTTAAAAAAAAAAAATTGCAGGAGCGGCGGGTAGGATTTAGGAGCGGCGGCCCGCCACTCCTAAATGAATGTAGAGGAAACACTGCTGAATGATCATGATCAGTGAAACATTTAAACGTTTGGCCAAATCAAATCAAAGAAAAACAACAGCAGAACTCAGGGGTCTGTTTCATAGTAAAAGTAAGAGAATTTCCGCACACACAATTTGAAGGTATCTCAAGAGATTGGGACTGAACAGCTGTGTAGCCTTAAGAAAACCACTAATCAGTAAGGCTAAGCAGAAAAAAAGGCTTCAGTTTGCTAGGGGGCATAAAGATTGGACTGTGGAGGACTGGAAGAAGGTCATGTGGTCTGATGAGTCCAGACTGACCCTGTTCCAGAGTGATGGGAGCATCAGGGTAAGAAGAGAGGCAGGTGAAGTGATGCAGCCATCATACCTAGTGCCTACACGGATCTGAAACTTATTTCAAGGTTATATGAAATGTAGTGTTAATTTGAACAGGTTCTTTTAAGCTGCATTCACACTGAATGTGGCTCTGCGATCCAAATTGGTTGCCCACTCATCACGTGTCCATAAATAAACTATATTGCCAGAAGTATTCTCTCACCTGCCTTGACTCGAACTTGAGTGACAAACCATTCCTAATCCATAGTGTTCAATATGACGTCGGTCCACCCTTTGCAGCTATAGCACCTTCAACTCTTCTGGGAAGGCTGTCCACAAGATTTAGGAGTGTTAATGGGAATTTTTGACCATTCTTCCAGAAGAGCATTTGTGAGGTCACACACTGATGTTGGACGAGAAAGCCTGGCTCTCAGTCTCTGCTCTAATTCATCCCAAAGGTGTTCTATGGGGTTGAGGTCAGGACTCTTTGCAGGCCAGCCAAGTTCATCCACATCAGACTCTGTCATCCATGTCTTTCTGGACCTGCTTTGTGCTCCGGTGCACAGTCATGTTGGAAGAGGACGGGGCCAGCTCCAAACTATTCCCACAAGGTTGGAGCATGGAATTGTCCAAAATGTCTTGGTGTGCTGAAGCATTCAGAGTTCCTTTGACTGGAACTAAGGGGCCAAGCCCAGCTCCTGAAAAACACCCCCACACCATAATCCACCCTCCGCCAAACTTTACACTTGGCAAAATGCAGTCCAGCAAGTATTGTTCTCCTGGCAACCTCCAAACCCAGACTGATCCATCAGATTGTCAGATGGAGATTCGTCACTCCAGAGGGCGCGTCTCCACTGCTCTAGAGTCCAGTGGCAGCGTGCTTCACACCACTGCATCCACACTTTGCATTGCTCTTGGTGATGTGAGGCTTGGATGCAGCTGCTCGGCCATGGAAACCCATCCATGAAGCTCTCTGCTCTGTTCTTCAGCTAATCTGAAGGCCACATGAAGTTTGGAGCTCTGTAGCGATTGACTGTGCAGAAAGTTGGCGACCTCTTCTCACTATGCGCCTCAGCATCCGCTGACCCCGCTCCGTCAGTTTACGTGGCCTACCACTTGGTGGCTGAGTTGCTGTGGTTCCCAAACACTTCCACGTTCTTATAATCCAGCTGACAGTTGACTGTGGAATATTTAGGAGTGAGGAAATGTCACGACTGGATTTGTTGCACAGGTGGCATCCTATCACATTTCCACGCTGGAATTCACAGAGCTCCTGAGAGTGACCCATTCTTTCACTAATGTTTGTAAAAGCAGTCTGCATGCCTAGGTGCTTGATTTTATTCACCTGCAGCCATGGAAGTGACTGGAACACCTGATTCTGATTATTTGGATAGGTGAGCGAATACTTTTGGCAGTATAGTGTATCTCATTTTGTTCACCGACACCCATCACAGTGGCTTGGTGACGTCACATCCACCCGAGTTTCACCACAATCATATCATATATCATATAATAGTATGTATAAGATGACATTATTCTAACTGTATGCTTTTCACTCACTTATCAAACACAAAACACTGCAGCTGATGCCCTGCAGTAGCATCATCTGTGAGTTCTCTGCGGTCCGTCAAAGTGGAAATAAAGTTCTCACTGACTAATGTTTCCCCACACGGACATAGATTGTTGTGCTAGGAAAACTGTCTGTCACGGATACCGTCACACACAAACACACACCGCTGATTGGCTGTTAACACAGTCATACACAACATTGCCAGTCACATCCTGGGAGGGTTAGCCCCGCCCCATCATTGCTGTACATTGACTTTGCATGGAGAGTCATCACAGAGGACGTGGTGTGTTGGCACCTTAACTCTTGAGATCAAAAGCATTGATCTGAAGCTAAATTTTGAGGGGTATCTTATTTTCTAATAAACAAAATAAAGCATGTATCAACTGTATCAATTTCAGGCTTAAAAAACAATAGCCTCTAACTCACTTTCCATCCCATCAAAATTCTGGATGCCTCCATATCCACATCTTTTTGGAATGCATTTAGCTAACACTGTACCAAAATTCATGCTTGTATCACAAAATGAACGATTGTTATGAAATTTCAAGCTAAGCTGCTCCACTGAACAGGATAATGACCCAAAACACAAAGCTAAAATAACCCATGAATGGCTAAGAACTAAACATTGACTATTTTTAAGTTACCTCCTATGATCCCTGATCTAAATCCAAATGAACATTTGTGGAAGGTGCTTAAACATGCAGTCTGGAGAAGACACCCTTCAGACCTGAGACAGCTGGAGCAGTTTGCTCGTGAGGAGCGGGCCAAAATACCTGTGGACAGGTATTTTGAAGTCTCATTGAGAGTTCCAGGAATCGCCTGATTGCAATGATTGCCTCAAAGGGTTGTACAACAACATTAGTTAAGAGTGTCATCAACAAATGAAAGAGCCCAGTTTCATATTTTTAATGTTGTTTTTTTTATATGATCCTGTTGAGTCACAAACCAAAAACAATGTCTGATTTTCAGTAAATTTTTATTTATTATTACTTTGTCAGTTTCAAGTTATTTCAGTGACCATGTGGGTTTTTCTTTCTATAATGGAAGGGGACCAACAATTATTTCCATGTCGGTATGCCTGAATTGAACCGTAGTATGTTTGAGCCCATGTTAATCAAACAGAGTGGACAAGTTTCAGAGTTAATTACACTCAACAAAAATATAAACGCAAAACTTTTGTTTTTGCTCCCATTTTTCATGAGATGGACTCAAAGATCTAAAATTCATTCCAGATAAACAATATTACCATTTCTTTCAAATGTTGTTCACAAATCTGTGTAAATGTGTGATAGTGAGCACTTCTGCTTTGCTGAGATAATCCATCCCACCTCACAGGTGTTCCACATCAAGACGCTGACCTGACATCATGATTAGTGCACAGGTGTACCTTATATTGCCCACAATAAAAGGCCACTCTGAAATGTGCAGTTTTGTCTCACAGCAAAATGCCACAGATGTCGCAAGCATTGAGGGAGCGTGCAATAGGCATGCTGACAGCAGGAATGTCAACCAGATCTGTTGCTTGTGCATTGAATGTTCATTTCTCCACCATAAGCCGTCTCCAAAGGCGTTTCAGAGAATATGGCAGTACATCTAACCAGCTCACAACCGCAGATCACGTGTAACCACACCAGCCCAGGACCTTCACATCCAGCAGGTTCACCTCCAAGATCGTCTGAGACCAGCCACCCAGACAGCTGCTGAAACAATTGGTTTGCATAACCAAAGAATTTCTGCACAAACTGTCAGAAACCGTCTCAGGGAAGCTCAACTGCATGCTCGTCCTCATCGGGGTCTTAACCTGACTCCAGATCGTCGCCGTAACAGACTTGAGTGGGCAAATGCTCACATTCGATGGCGTCTGGCACGTTGGAGAGGTGTTCTCTTCCCGGATGAATCTCGGTTTACATTGTTCAGGGCAGATGGCAGACATCGTGTGTGGTGTCGTGTGGGTGAGCGCTTTGCTGATGTCAATGTTGTGGATCGAGTGGCCCATGGTGGTGGTGGGGTTATGGTATGGGCAGGCATCTGTTGTGGACGAAGAACACAGGTGCATTTTATTGATGGCATTTTGACTGCACACAGATACGGTGATAAGATCCTGAGGCCCATTGTTGTGCCATACATCCATTGAGCATGTTTGGGATGTGCTTGACTGGCGTATACGACAGCGTGTACCAGTTTCCACTAGTATCCAGCAACTTTGCACAGCCATTGAAGAGGAGTGGACCAACATTCCACAGGCCACAATTGACAATCTGATAAACTCTATGCGAAGAAGATGTGTTGCACTGCATGAGGCAAATGGTGGTCACACCAGATACTGACTGGTTCTGAGTACCCAGACCCCCAATAAAGCAAAAAAATGCACATTTCAGGGTGGCCTTTTATTGTGGACAGTCTAAGGCACACCTGTGCACTAATCATGGTGTCTGATGAGCATCTTGATGTGGCACACCTGTGAGGTGGGATGGATTATCTCAGCAAAGCAGAAGTGCTCACTATCACACATTTACACAGATTTGTGAACAATGTTTGAGAGAAATGGTAATATTGTGTTTTTGGAATGAATTTTAGATCTTTGAGTCCATCTCATGAAAAATGGGAGCAAAAACAAAAGTGTTGCATTTATATTTTTGTTGAGTGTAGTAAAAAAACAGTACAGACAACACACAGCTGAGTTGGACAAACAGCCAGTGTGTCCATCGGCTAAAGTTCATGTGTGTAGTGTTAATGCTGGGTCACTCTGATTATCTTCATGCCAAGTTATTAAATCTCCCTGCTGGTTTAATCCACAGAGTTCAGCAGGAAACATCTGGACTCCTAAGCGATGGACCCAAACAGCCTGAATCAGAGCTGGACTCCATATTTATGGTGAGAATATCACACTATTGCAAACTCCATGATCTTTAGATTTGGTGGTCCATCACCATCCAGTCTTTGTGCTGGTCTGTTTTAGAAGACCTTAGACTGTCACATTGTCTGTGATCTACACATTTAATCTCCACTCTGTCATTGTTCTCCAGCTGCTGAAGGAGGACATCATCACCTTTGTGAATAACCAGCTGAGCAGAATTCAGAAAGATTTAAGTCCAGATTACCCAGAATACTTAGAGAGTCAGATCGAGGATGTGTTGGTTAGTAAAGATGAGCAGCAGAGGAGCAGCAGAGAGGCCTTTCTTAGGATCACAGTGGACTTCCTGAGGAGGAGGAATCAGGACAAGCTGGCTGACAATCTGTGGAACAGTAAGAACTTTTTTCAGATTTAATATGATGGAAAGAGGAAATGGAGCTTCATATTTGTAGATCTAATCCACTCTGAGCCACCGGGTTTATAATAAAATCCTTTTAGTCCAATCTGAAGATCTGAGCAGCCGTCTGTGATGTCAGGACTTTGTCCAGGATCCAGACTTTAATGTCAGTTTTGGTTTTTCCCTCAGGATCTCAGGCTGCACTGTGCAGACGAAAACTCAAGTCCAACCTAAAGCAAAAGTTCCAAACTGTGTTTGAGGAGATCACTAAAGCAGGAACTGAAACCCTGCTGAGTCAGATCTGCACAGAGCTCTATGTCACAGAGGGAGAGGCCGGAGGGGTCAATGAGGAACATGAGGTCCAACAGATCGAGACCACATCCAGGAGAACACACAGACCAGAGAAGACCATCACAGGAGAAGACATCTTTCGAGGACCACCTGGAGAAGATGGACCAATCAGAACAGTGATGACTAAGGGCGTGGCTGGCATTGGTAAAACAGTCCTCACTCAGAAGTTCATCCTGGACTGGGCTGAAGACAAAGCCCACCAGGACATACAGTTCATGTTTCCATTCCCCTTCAGAGAGCTGAATCTGCTTCAAGAGCAGAGGTTCAGCTTGGTGGAGCTTGTTCATCTCTTCTTCAATGAAACCAAAGAAGCAGGAATCTGTAGGTTTGAGGAGTTCCAGGTCTTGTTCATCTTTGATGGTCTGGATGAGTGTCGACTTCCTCTGGACTTCAACCAAACACAAATACTGACTGATGTCACAGAGTCCACCTCCGTGGATGTGCTGCTGATCAACCTCATCAGGGGGAACCTGCTCCCATCTGCTCACCTCTGGATAACCACACGCCCTGCAGCAGCCAATCAGATCCCTCCTGGATGTGTTGACATGGTGACAGAGGTCAGAGGTTTAACTGACCAGCAAAAGGAGGAGTACTTCAGGAAACGCTTGGGAGATGATGAGCAGGCCAAAAGAATCATCTCCCACATTAAGAAGTCCAGAAGCCTTCACATCATGTGCCACATCCCGGTCTTCTGCTGGATCACTGCTACAGTCCTGGACCATGTGCAGAAGACCAGAGAGCCAGGAAGGCTCCTGAAGACCATGACTGAGATGTACATCCACTTTCTGGTGGTCCAGTCCAAACTGAAGAGCATCAAGTATGATGGAGGAGCAGAGACTGATCCTTGCTGGAGTCCAGAGAGCATAGAGATGATCCAGTCTCTGGGTAAGCTGGCTTTTGAGCAGCTGCAGAGAGGAAACATGGTCTTCTATGAACCAGATCTGACAGAGTGTGGCATTGACATCAGAGCAGCCTCAGTGAACTCTGGAGTGTTCACACAGATCTTTAAAGAGGAGAGGGGACTGTACCAGGACAAGGTGTTCTGCTTCATCCATCTGAGTGTTCAGGAGTTTCTGGCTGCTCTTCATGTCCATCTGACCTTCATCAACTCTGGAGTCAATCTGATAGCAGAAGAACAGAGAACATCCACAATCATTAAAATCTCTACTGTCAAACCTCGTCTGAAAGATCTTCACCAGAGTGCTGTAAACCAGGCCTTACAAAGTCCAAATGGTCACCTTGACTTGTTCCTGCGCTTCCTTCTGGGTCTTTCACTGAAGACCAATCAAAACCTTTTACGGTGTCTGATGAGACAAACAGGAAGTAGGACACAAACCAGTTGGGGAATAGTTAAGTACATTAAGTCAAAGATCAGAGAGAACGTGTCTGCAGAGAAGAGCATCAATCTATTCCACTGTCTGTATGAACTGAAGGATCGTTCTCTGGTGGAGGAGACTCAAAAGATTATGAAATCAGGATGTCTCTCCAGAAGGATACTGTCTCCTGGTCAGTGGTCTGCTCTGGGCTTTATCTTACTGTCATCAGAGAAAGACCTGGACGTGTTTGACCTGAAGAAATACTCTGGTTCAGAGGAGGTTCTTCTGAGGCTGCTGCCAGTGGTCAAAACCTCCAGCAAATCTCTGTAGGTGCCCCTACCTGCACAGGTTACATCAGATTTCTGCATCTGTACGAGAATGATCATTAACTGGTTGCTTTTTATTTTCTTCTGATTCTTTTCTCAGGCTGACTGGATGTGGACTATCAGAGAGAAGCTGTGGAGCTCTGTCCTCAGTCCTCGGCTCACAGTCCTCTTTTCTGAGACACCTGGACCTGAGTAACAACAACCTGCAGGATTCAGGAGCAACATTGCTGACCGTTGGACTGAAGAGTCCACACTGCAGACTGGAGACTCTTAGGTGACAAAACAAATCCTGAGCACCAGGATGTATGATCAGGACTATGACAGAGACAGTTTTAATTTTCATGAGGTTGTTCTGAATCTTTTCAGGTTGTGTGGATGCAGACTGTCAAAGGAAAGCTGTGGAGCTCTGTCCTCTGTTCTCTGCTCACAGGCCTCTGGTCTGAGAGAACTGGACCTGAGTAACAATGACCTGCAGGATTCAGGAGTGATGCTGCTCAGTGTTGGACTGAAGAGTCCACACTGCGGACTGGAGACTCTCAGGTGAGAATAAAAATGCTCAAATAAAAATCGAAGCTCAGACCATCATCTGAACACCTGAATACCTTTGACATGGCAGAGCTGCAAATGTGCACTAAACAGACTGAGAGCCTTAGTGTATTGCAGAGGTGGGAGAAAGTCACTGTTTTGCAAGTCTCAAGTAAGTCTCAAGTCTTTAAACCCAAGTCTCAAGTCAAGTCTCAAGTAAAGACGTGCAAGTCCAAGTCGAGTCTCAAGTAAAGACAAGACAAGTCAAGTCAAGTCTGAAGTCATAGGCTTAAAATTTTCAAGTCCTTCCAAGTCATAAGCACAATAAAAACCAGGACAGTTTCGTCACTTTATAAAAAACAACCAGGACAGTCAGGACAGGACATGAAAACAGGACATGTCATGGAAAAACAGGACACTTGGTCACCCTGGGCCTTAACTTTACAAGTATTTTCAGCGAACGTCAGTCGCAGTTTTTAGCCGCGGCGAGTTTACGATTGAACTTAAACCGTTGTTGCATACAACGGATGCTAAGCTATAGTTACCCGAAAGGATCGTCGTCGGCTCTCCATCTGTTATTCCCACGCGGCAGATTTTGCAAACGGCAATTCGTTTTTTGTTTATGACATCCTAGTTTGTGAATGCAAATGAAATTATCCTTGGTAGCATGGTTCCGCATCTCTTGGTTGTTCCTGCACTCCTGCAGTCTTTCGCTCAGGGAAGTAACTGTGTAATCCACACCCTCTTTGTTTATTCTTCTAAACCCTGATTGGATGTTAATAGATGCATTCAATGGAGCAGATCCTGTGGGAAAAAATACTGTTTTGCTGGAAACGACAAAAATCAGTCACTTAGTGGAATACTTTGAATGGGAGCACATTTTATTCAACAGTCTTACTGAAAATTTCAAGTATTTTCAAGTCATCAGACTAAAGTCAGAGTCAAGTCCTGAGTCACTGATGTCAGAGTCCAAGTCGAGTTACAAGTCTTTGATGATATTGTCAAGTCGAGTCCAAAGTCATCAAAATTGTGACTTGAGTCTGACTTGAGTCTAAGTCACATGACTTGAGTCCACACCTCTGGTGTATTGGGAGAGATTGTCTCGAAAATATGCACAAATATATGTTCACAATTTTCAGGTGTTTTTTTCCATCCACAAATCAATCAATCAATCAATCAATCTTTATTTGTTTAGCGCCAATTCACAACAAGTGTTATCTCAAGACACTTTGCAATAGAGCAAAAGCTCTTCATTTTATAGATACACATATATGCATAGATACATATTTACATATAAAATACACATATACATATATATATACATCCAACACCCAACATGAATCCATATAGCCAAACCTTCTGTGGAGCAGCAGGAAATCTTGAGTGTGGATCCCTGTCTCATGATGAACAGGAAATCCACACAATGCTGTGTTGGGTGCGAGTGCGAAGGAAGGGAGGGAAGAGGAGACAAGTGGACTAAAGTAAGAACTAAAGTTAGTTTTCAGATGACAGATCCATGCACCATAGACCTGTCATCTGATTTATTAGAGGTTAGCCTCTTGAGATGCTACATCTCGTTTTCAGGAGGGTCCTCCTGTCTGAATGGTTGTGGTGATCATTTTATAGAAGTATAATCAATGATATCCTTACTGAAAATAAGAATTTATGGTAGTGACGAACTCATGGGTGCCCAGACCACAAGGTCATCCCTACCATATTTGTCTCTGTTAAGTATAAATGTATTAAACGCCTCGTGAGATGTGACATCCCATTTTCAAGAAGAACCCCATGACTATTTGGTGCTAAATATAGATACTATAAATGTATCAACCTTGGATAGGGAGATTGTGCTAATATCTACATTAACAGCTATAATGATAATGGAAATTGAATGTTCCTAATGAAATGGCCAAATATGAATCACGTTTGTAATTGTAGTTTTTAAGGCTTTGTGACTTCACAGCAGCAGAAAGTCTCCACCAAGGATTCCAGGCCACCTACAAGACAAGAGCCAGAGACGAGTACAGGAGCAAACAAAAGGGGCAAAAGCAGATATGGAGAGAGAGAGTGTGAGAGAGAGATAGAGCCCAATGTGCCAGATCCCCCCCCCGGCAGTCTAAGCCTATTGCATCTTCACTATGGGTCTAATTTATGGACTGTTAGCTGGTCCCTAACTGAAAGCTTTATCAAAGAGGAATGTTTTAAGTCTAACCTTAAAGGTAGAGAGAGCGTCAGCCTCACGAACTGTGGTCGGTAAATTGTTCCAGAGACGAGGAGCCTGTGAACTGAAGGCTCTACGTCCCATACTACTTCTGGAGATTGATGGTACTACGAGCAGGCCAGCATTTTGGGAGTGTAATGTTCTAGAGGGGTTGTAGGCAATATAAGCTCTTTAAGATAAACTGGTGCCTGTCCACTGAGAGCTTTGTAGGTGAGGAGAAGGATTTTGAATTCCATTCTAAATTTTATGAGAAGCCAATGCAGAGAAGCTAATTCAGGAGTAATGTGGTCTCTTCTCCTAGTTCTAGTCAGGGCATGTGATACAGCATTTTGGACCAGCTGAAGTGCCTTAAGCAACTTGCTGGGACAGCCTAAAAAAAGAGAATTAACGATAGTCCAGTCTAGAAGTAATAAAAGCATGGACTAGCTTTTCGGCATCGCTCTGGGACAGGATAAGCCTGATTTTAGCGATGTTACGAAGATGAATAAAGGCTGTTTTTGACATTTGCTTTATGTGAGAGTTAAAGGATAAATCCTGATCAAATAGAACCCCAAGATTTCTAACAATTGTGCTTGGTGCCAGGCTAATGCCCTCTATGGCAGTTAAATCATTAGCAAAGGTTTCTCTAAGGCAGGGGTGGGCAACTGGTGGCCCGGGGGCCACGTACGGCCCTCCGCCTTGCTAAATGTGGTTCGCCAGTCATTTTCAAATCAGCAATTGTAAATATGAAGAAAACTCAAATATCTAATCAAAATAATTCTATATAATCTTGACTGATATTTATGATATTTATTGGCTTTTGTAAGTTATTTACGGCCTACTTTGCTATTATAATGTCTCTAAATCTCTTTCATGAAGCATTGGAACATTATATCAAGTATTACTCAAGACCATATTCAAAATATGGCATCAGTAAAATCTTTGAGCTTTAAAAATTTAGGAACACTCATCATTTCATTTATTTGAAATAGCTTAGTGGGCTTTAATTCCATATATTTTTGCTAAATTTGCTTGAATTCTGTGTCAAGTTCATTTAATTATATATAATAACTTTTATTTGTCATGTAACATATGAATATTGTTTATGCTAATTTTAGGATTAATTAATATTCTCTAATAATATTTATTCAACATCCTTTTCCCCCGGAGAATTTCCAAAAATTTGTAACAATGCGGCCCTCAGGCTGGGTAAAATGGTTTTATGTGGCCCTCTTGGTAATGAAAGTTTCCCACCCCTGCTCTAAGGTGTCGAGGGCCCAGCACAATAATCTCTATCTTGTCTGAGTTAAAGGGAAACTCCGGTTTTTTGACACCTGGACCTTATTTTTAGGTTTGTGCATGCTCATATACTCACTCAGACAAACATCTCGCAGCTCGGAGTCCTTCAGAAGTTATTTAGATCCAACTGATTTAGCCGCACCTAGTGGGGGCCACGGCAAGGGAGCTTCAGCGCGGGACATAATCTCTGCAAAATCGCTCGTCTCTACCACAGCTCGGTTTGTCATTGCAGAGAAATCCTCCAGAGTAGTCAGACATATATTCCTGGATAAATCCATACGCGTGTCAGCCGGTTTCAAGTCCCACTCTGAGCAGCTAACACACTCCTCTTCTGTTGCTATAGGCGAACACTGTCCACAAGGGCACCACCAGTTAGCATTGAGTCGTGGACGTGCTCCTGTTTGTTGTTCTCGAGCCAGCTGTTCATCTCTCTCCCTCCACATTCTTCTTTCATGGAGCTCCTCATCCGTGTACTCAGACTCAGACTGCAAATCTCTGCGATCTCTGCAAAATCGCTCATACACTATGCCAGCTGTCTTCACTACTTCATGTTTCTGACAATGGAGTCGCCAATTGTCAGATTTTGTTCCCAGCAGGGGAGAAAACCTTTTTGAAAGGTGAATTGCATGGTTGGGTACTGAGTGGTCTTTGACTTGTGGCTGTGCTCTTCTCGGACAGTGACCCATTAATTACAAGCCTTCATACTCAAGCTGATGCTGTGATGTCAAGCTGTGGATTTACCTGTCTGCCTTATCCGTCTGTCTGCAGTCTGTCTGGTTGTTTGGTCTCAGAGGAGGGCTGTGTGTCTCTGGACTCTGCTCTAAGCTCATCCTCTGTGACAGAGCTGGACCTGAGCTACAATCATCCGGGAGAACGAGGAGAGAAGCTTTTGTCTGCTCGACGAGAGGATCCACGCTGCAGACTGAACATCCTGAGGTACATTGACACCATAGAAGAAGAAATAATCCCATGTTGATGTTCAGCAGTCTGAAAAGTGAGATTAATGAGAGTCAGAGACGTCAGAGCTGCAGAGAAAGACTGGAGACTCATTTGAGTTTGGACAGGAAGTCAGACTATCACTGCAAACACTGATGTATTCATTATTTTATTTTTATTGATGTTTAACTTTAACAAAGGCACATTTATGATTTAACAGACAGGAGACAGAGAGGAGGTTTATCTGAAGTGTCAGTGGTTTAACATCATGGGGGTCATGGGGGGGGGTCTTACACTGGAGCAGATCTGTAAAGTAATCTGATTACAGACTGAAACAACAGACTGGAGAGTGATTCATCAGTTCAGTGATAAACTGAGTTGGACCCCCACACATCAGTTATTGAAGTTATTAACCCCTTCATCTCCGAGGATAACCCCTCCCTCACCCTCACTCAGCCCCCCCTCCTCAGGCTGCAGCTCTCTCTCTCTCTCTCTC
Source organism: Scarus forsteni (assembly GCA_036419115.1). Taxonomy (NCBI): domain Eukaryota; kingdom Metazoa; phylum Chordata; class Actinopteri; order Labriformes; family Labridae; genus Scarus; species Scarus forsteni. Next base: position 1,915,384 of record JAZDUH010000155.1, on the reverse strand, counting down.
TCTCTCTGTCACTCTCTTGTCACCATCATGTATTTAAAGACCACATCGTCTCAAGTCTCACAGGTGAACGGGTCACACAGCAGCTTCATTTGAAAGACTTCCTGTTCATGGATGATTTGGTCCACTGAGGGTCCCTGACTCCTGTAATGTCCTCTGTCAGTTTCCTGTCAGACTGCATCAGTTTGTAGTTTCTCTGCTCAGATCTCCACGGTCGTTTGGGCTGTTGGCTGGAGAGGGGACTATCTCAGGACCCTCATGAATGAAGAACTAATCACAGCTTTGGTTTCTGTCTCCAGGTTGGACCATGGTGGACCACACAGACTGAGACCTGGTCTGAAGAAGTGTGAGTGTTTTTACTCTTTGATTTAAAGACGATTCTTCAACTTTTTACTCCTCTTGAACTTTTCATTTGAAGGATTCTCTCAGAGCTCCAGAGTTAAAACACCATCAGGAGGATAAACTATGGAGACATGAAGGTCAGAGGTCTTTAGTCTGAGGAACAATTCACATGATCAAAGTGAAGATGAGGAACAAAAATCAGCAGAGATGGTGTGTTGGTGTGATCAGAAACATGTCCTCTTACAGAGAAAGCTCTGTGGTCCTTCTTCAGATGTCTCAACAGGCTGTGTGTCCCTCAGCTTTGGAGCAGCAGACTGGAGGGCCTGATCTCCAGAGTGTGGAGTTTGGAGATGTTTGGTGTTTATGGAGCAGAGGTTTCTGGTGGTGGTCTCTGGGGTGTGTAGGCCCTTCAGGTATGAGGCAGTGTATCCATTGATGCACTGAGGGGTGAACAGAGGGATTTTAGGTTCAGTCTGGAGACGTTCAGGGTTCCAGAGAAGAGTCTGAGGGATGGGTGTGATGTCCTACTTGGTTCCTCTCATCAGGATCCTCTGCAGGTTTGTGCTCTCTGGAGCTTGTGGAGGTCCTTGCTGGGGATCCTGATGAGAGGTGCACTGCAGTAGTCCAGCCTGGAGGAGATAAAGGTGTGAACAAGTTCTTCTGCCCCAGAGAGAGAGAGAGAGGGGAGTGAGTGAGGTTTAGCTCTGCTCCTGAAGTGGAGGACAGAGATCCTGCTCAGGTGTTTGATGAAGGTTTCTAGGGAGAAGCAAGGTCCAATCTGAGCTATCAGGTTGAAGACTGGGGGAAAGAATGAAGTTCTATTTCAGGAGCTTTAATAAGACCACATGTTTGACCACGGTGTTACATGTGTGCATCATGAGCTCAGGTCCTCTTCTGTGGTCCAGACTAAAGACCATGGTGGTTCAGGTCTGGTGCGTGTCCACATTGGAGCTTTTACAAATGGACCAAACTGAGAGAAGTGTAAGAGAAATGCTCCTCATTGGTCAAGATCACTGGAGAGACTAATGACTCCTCTGCTGCAGCTTCTCCAGCCTGTTAGAAAACATCATTAAATCATTCCAGATCTATACTGCCTATCAGTCATGACCACATTTGAGTTTGTGAATGAATGAAATTCAAAGAATGATTTTGATTGTTTACTCAATTCTTGTTCAAAAGTGTTTGATTCTCTATTGTAGTTTTTTTCTTCTCTGGTCAAAACCATCAATCTGTTCAGTTCTTCTATGTGTTGACCTGAGATCTGATTGGACAGCAGCTGAGTCATGTGAGGATGAAGCTTCATGTTTAATCTGTCAGATAGAGCAGGATGTAAAGCAGCACCACAGAGTTTCAGCAGACATTGTGCCCATAAAAGTCTAAAGTTGTCTCATCCAATAAGCTTCTTGGGTGAGAAATGAAACATCTTCCCAAAACTCAACACCGTCCAGTTGCCTCGTTTTTAAAACATGTGTTTCCATGTGTTCCTAGATGATGAAAATCTACACAGAAGAAGTAAGAGTTAGCTTCTCAACATATTACCAAATATTTTGCAAAAGAACATTTTACATCTAACTATAAATCTGGAAGGAAAAAACCAAAGTTATTTCCAATTAAACAGGTAAAGAAAAGAATCAGGTGCCAGGGAGGACCTGAGTAATCAAAACATCTAAATATGCACACACATTGGTATATGCAAACAAATATAAGTGTATATATATGCACATTGCGCATTAATTAATTAATATTTTGTGATTGTTTTTTGCTATAGTGATGTTAAATCATTTTCAAGTGAAGCCCATTTTTCTGTGTATTCCTGCTCATTGTTTTGCATCCTGCAAGCTACCTTTTCTAATTTGATTATTCCCTTTGCTTCAGTGATCTATTCTTAATACGATGGTGCATTAGGTTCAGTCCAATTGGTCAAATGACTTTTTTGTGACCATTCAGACAGAGAGAAACATTTTTTTATCTTTTGAAGAAACATCGTTAAGAGTTTGGATGACTCCAAGTATACATGTTTGTGGTGCGAGTGGTATGACCGAGTTAATGTGTATCAGCACTTGTTTGTAAATATTAAACCATCTATCTTTGATTTTAACACAGTCCCATGGCAGATGAAGCTAAGTACTTTCCACTGAACCACATTTAAGGTTCAGTGGTTCAGAACCACATTTACTGTCATTGATGCCTATTCTGCAAAGTTGTGAGGGGGTGCAGTAAAGCCTGTTTTGAAATTTGAATTGTGTTATTTTACTTTATATTGAAATGGTTGTCATACGTTACTCCATATGTCACTGAATGAAATATTTCTTTCCTGTACACCCAAATCCCTTCTTCACTTTTTTACATTTCAAGAGGATCATTGGTGCTTTAATTTAATGCTGTTATTGTGTAGCAGATTTATGGGGATATTCTTCTGGATATCATGTTTAAGGGTAAGGCAATTAAGACATTCACCTTCAGGGATGATATAATCAGAGATGATTATAATCAAGATGTTAAAAGTTTTGAAACAGTTGCTTGAGAATATGTGGCACAGCTTCGTGATACCTCTGATTTTCCATCAGTTCCAGTTGAGTGTTTTTATTGATTGTTATGTCAGAGTTCTGCCATAGTGGTTTGTACATAATTGATGAATGTTGATTGATGCCTCTATGGGGCTACTCACGAGTTCTTTAGGAAAACTTTTCAAGAAATATGTAGTTTTTGTGGTCATGCTTAGTCTCTGTAACATACTTTCTTCCATATGATTCTAGTCTTTGTTCTCTAGAGGATCCAATAATTCACTGAAATGCTGACCTGAAAGGACATATAACAATGGTGGAAATTGGGAAGCTGTAGTACCTCTTCTATATGTGTTAGACATTCTTAAGTATGAACATCTGGCCTTTTTATCATGCTATATGAAGGTTGAAATTATTCTGTGTTAAAGGTGTAGTCAGCAATCTTCTAATCTTCTAATCTAATGCAGCATTTGTCAAAGTCACAGTATTTCTCCTCTCCATCCATAAAATGTCCCCACTGACAGCATGTTGAAAAAAAAGTTCGGTTTCAGTACACAGCCTTGGCTCTGAATTTCAGCAGGTAAATACTGTGGCTCGGGCCGAGTCACCAAAACGGGGTACACCCCCACACATCCAGGAGGGGCAATCATACTCGTGCGTAGATCAGACAGAGGGGGGAGGGGGAGTACTAGGTTGTGTAGCGTGTGGAGTTAGTGTAAGAGAGAAATACAATATGTGCAGTAGCAATGGCTGAAAAACAGCCCAAAAGAAAAAGGTCAGAAAAGTAAAAAAAAAAAAAAAAAAAAAGAAGGGCTATGACCATGAAAGAGCGAAGACCCGGGTCAACATTGGTGTTGCTTTCCGACGGTGGAGGGAACTCCGCATACTGAAAGACCTGAAAATGAACGTGGATGTCGCCGTCTTTCTGCTGGATAGGTAAGCAACATTAGCTTTGTGGTGCTTCACATAACAGTAACAGCCGTCAGACATTCATCTTATTGTCTAATTTGCCAGAATATACTGTTGTCGTAATGTTCTCAATATTGTCAGTCGAGTTGTTTGACGAGTCGGGATTGGTCAGCTACGCAGTTTCTACGGCCGTTTCCATGACGATGCACATCCATGAGCTTTCGGGGGTGGAGCCAGGGGTGAGGTATGAAGGGAAAGGCGGGTCTAAATTTGTTTATAAACAACCTCTCCACTCGTTTTCTCCCACATTGCTGACTACACCTTTAATGTCCAAATCAGGGTTTTGAATTCTGATCGGTAACATTCTTAATACATAGTTAACAGAGGAGTGAATGTTGATTTTTAGAACATTGACCTGGCAGGGATATTGGAAAGTTTTATCATTGATCTATGTTGAAATTAATTTGACTGAATTCTTTGGTGAGGTTGATATCTCTTATTTGAAGAGTTTATGGTTATTTTTTAGCTCTAAATATGTTATCCCAGTTGTTTTCCATTTAATGTTTGTATTTTTTAAACTTGTGATGGTGCAATATTTATTGAAAAGTAGTAATTCACATTTACTTCAGTTAACTTTGTCTCCAGAAGTGAGCCATAGTGGGTGATAGTTTGCTTTACTGAGGGAGGAGTCAACATCAGATAAAATAAGAATTATGTCATCTCAGTAGAGTGAGATTTTGTATATTTGATCTCCAACTTCTATGCTGTTAATCCTCTTTCAGATCTTAATTTTTCTGGTTCAGTAATGAGGTTGAATTGATAGCCTGATAAAGGACATCCTGGTTTACCCCCCTGGTGAAGAATAAAAGAATCAGATACATCATTGTTGATTTGTATGGAGGCCTTGGTTTTTTTTGTAGCATCTTCATCCAGTGGATGAAATTATTGCAAAACCCATATTTCTGCAGAGTGCCAAAGAGAAATAAATATTCAATCCTGTCAAAGGCTTTTCCAACATCTAAAGTGCAAAACACTGCTGAAGGGAGATTCATTTTACTGAATGAATAATATCAAATAATTTTCTTGTGTTAGCAGATGATTGCTTGTCTTTCAATGAAAAAAAACAATTTGATCTGTGTGGATGAGCCTCCCCAATACCTGAACCAACCTTGCAGTGAGAGTTTTGGCCAAAATTGTATTATCTATGTTTGTAGGAGACTTGGACTATAGTTGCTACATAGCAAGGGGTCTTCCTCTTTTTTATGGATTAAGGTGATGTGGGAATAATTAAACATGATTGGTAAACTTCCCTTGTCAAAAGATGCTTTAAATTTCTGTAAAAGTATAGGAGATAACTTTGAAAACTCCTGATAAAATTCTGAGGTATAGCCATCAGGTCCGGGGGGGTTTATTTTTGGAAAATTATTTGTTTATTGCTTATTGTTTATTCTGAGCCCCATTAGCTGCAGCACAGCTACAGCTATTCTTCCTGGGGTCCAACCAAATTATACATACAGTATAAAAGCAATAAAGTTAAAAAGAAAAAACAGAAAACAAAAGTAAACAGCAGAAAAACATCAAACAAGGCCAATTTTCCTTCCAGATGTAAAGAATTTATATACATGGAAGAAAATGGCATTTTAGTAGTCTCTTGAATTGTTTTAAATTAATGTCCACTTTTACATGTGCAGGTAAAAAATTCTATTCTCTCATTCCTCGGTACAGAACTGTTCGCTTGATTGAGTCAGATGTTGTCTTAGGTATTGAGAAATTCCCAACACTAGCATGTCTGGTGTTGTGATTATGACTTTCTGCACTAAAAGTGAGCTTTTCAAACAAATCATACGGTGTTCTTGAGACCGATACATTTCTAATCACAATCAGCAGTGAATAAAGAAGTCTGTCTTTGACCATTAGCCAGTTGAGCTTTTTGTGCATAGATACAATATTTGTTCTATTGCCACACTTCAGAACTGTACGGGCCACTCTGTTTTGCATAATTTGTAATTTGTTTAACAATTCATTATTGGCATTGGACCAAACTGCTGGGCAATAGTCAAGATGTGATAATATGAGTGATTGGGTTACTATTTTTAAAGTTCTCTGGTCCATATAGGAGGCATGTCTCCTTACAATTGCTGTGCCTCTTCCCATTTTTGCAATAATATGACATATGTGTTTCTTCCACGAAAGTGTATTGTCAACTGTCACTCCCAGAAGTTTGGTTTCATGCACTTGTTTTATAGAGATGTCATTTAATTTGATATTAAGTGCAGGATTTCGAGCAACATTATAATTCGACCCAATAATCATACAGTTAGTCTTCAGTGTATTCAGGGCGAGCTTATTTTGACTGACCCATTTTGCTAAATTAATCAATTCCATGTTTATTGTAGTTTCCAGTTCATTACTTGTTTTTGCAGAAGCATATATAGTTGTATCATCTGCATACATTACTGTTTTAACTTCATGTAAAGCATAAGGTAAATCATTTGTAAAAATTGAAAACAGTAAAGGTCCCAGACGGCTCCCTTGCGGAACTCCACATGTTATGGTTTTACTTTCTGAGTAGCTTCAATTAAAAAACACACTTTGTGTTCTGTTAGACAGATAACTGTACAACCAGTTCAGCGCAGATTGCTCAAAGCCATAGCAGGACAGATTTTGTATTAACAAATTATGATCAATAATGTCGAACGCTGCTGAAAAATCTAAGAATACAGCTCCAACCATGTTTTTGATTTCAATTTGTCTAAGCCAGTCCTCAGACATAACCGTCAGCGCTGTTGCAGTCGAATGGGCTTTCCTATATGCATGTTGTGAACTGCAGATTATGTTATTGTCTAATAAGTAATTATTAATTTGTTCATATACAATAGTTTCAATCATTTTTCCAAGCACAGGTAACAGACTTATTGGACGACTGTTAGCACAAGAAAAGGGCAGTTTTTTATTTTTAGGTAGTGGCATTATCTTTGCTTGCTTCCAAGCTTGTGGGCATAAACCAGATTTAAAACTCAAGTTCATAATGTGAGCTAGAGCAGGAGCGATTTCATTAGCAACTGGTTTGAGAAGTCTGTTGTCTAGACCATCAAAACCAGGTGGTTTTTCTTTACTATTTCTTATTAATTCTTTTATCTTATAAATGTTTATATCTACTAGTTTGAACTTCAAATCCCTGTTATTCATAATTTTATTTCTAATTAATGCATGAGATATATCATTACTTAAACTAGTCATACTTTCTGTTAAATTATCTAATTTATCAATAAAGTAATCATTTAAGTGATTCACTATTTCAATCGGTTTCGTGACGAATTTACCTTTCGCCTCCAGAAACGCTGGATTGTTTTTATCTTTTCTACCAGTCAGTTTGTTAAAGACATTCCATTATTTTTTACTATCTTTCCAACCTCCTTAAATTGATTTTCAACATATAATTTCTTCTTTTTCCTGTTCAGTTTGGTAACAGGGTTTCTTTTTCTCTTATATAGATCAAAGTCATATTTATCACCTGTTATAGTTGCATTTTTTTTCAACTGATCTCTCAATTTCATTGCATCTTTGATTTCTTTGTCTAACCATGGAGCAGTAGCATTCCTGACAGTGAACCTTTTTAATGGAGCATGTTTCTCCACCAGAGGCAAAAATAATTTGTTAAACTTCATAAGGGCTACTTCTGGATTATTTGCTTCAAAAACTTCTAACCAGCATATTTCTTTTGCTTCCTTGACAAACAAATCCTCATTAAACAACTTAAAAGATCTTTTCAGTAATGTCTTGGGTCCAGGTATACCCACCTTAAGATTTCTCACAATTATAATCAGGTTGTGATCACTGCATCCAATGGGCACAGATAGAATCCGATTGCATAGCTCTGGGGAATTCGTAAAAATATGATCTATGCATGTGGCAGTTTTGATACCATCCTGTTTTATGCATGATCTAGTAGGTTTGTTCATAACCTGCGTAAGACCGTATGTCATCGAAGCAGTTTGCAATTGAGATTTCAGAGGACAGTTTTTAGCAAGCCAATCAATGTTTAGGTCTCCCATAAAGTAAACCTCCTGACCCGTCATGGTGTTATTCTCAAGCATTTCACAGATAGTTTCAAGATATTCCTTATTGGCACTGGGTGGTCTGTAACAACAACCTAGAAGAATAGGCTTTTTGTGAGGTAGATGAGTTTGTATCCACATTGTTTCAATATTATAATTCATTAAGTTGTAACATACTATGACAGGAATGTGATCTTGAACATAAAAGGCAACACCCCCACCAAATCTATTCCTATCTTTCCTGTAAATATTGTATCCTTTAATATGTAACTCAGTGTCATCAAAAGAGGAGTCCAAATGAGTCTCTGATATAGCAAGTATTTGCAAACTATATTCAGACAACAGCTCAGTAATTTCCGTAATTTTGTTTCTTAGACTATTAATGTTAATATGCGCTATACCTAAGCCTTTCTTTGGTCGTATGCGTTGAGACATGACTATGTTAATCATATAATGTCAAAAAAAAAAAAAAAAAAAGTCAACTTTGTTATACCTTCAGCATTCAGCTTGGAGTGCTGGTGCGAGGATGGATGATAAGCTTGTCGTGTCTGAGATAGGCAATGTCTCCTCTTTCGCGTGCCGCCTTTAGTTTTGGCATTAGTTCTTTCCTTTTGAGTTTTATGGCATCTGTATAGTCTTCGTTGATAAATATCTTGGTGCCTTTAAGGTGTTTGGCTTTTTGTAAGACCTCAGTTTTGTCTTTAAAACGCAGGAACTTGACCACTATGGATCTTGGTCTGTCTCTCTTTGCGTCTAGTTTCCCTGTGCGGTGTGAACGTTCAACTTCAATGTCTTTGTGTATCTGCAACTTTTGCTTTAACATGTCCTTTACCTTTACTTTTGAGTCCGCCCAGGATTCTCCTGGGGTTTCAGGTATTCCATCAATGATGATATTATTCCTTCTCGATTGACCCTCAAGATACTCATGCTTGTCCAGAATAACCTGTAGACTTTCACACAACTTCATTGTATCTGATTGATTTGTATTGCAATGCTCTGATTGTTTTGCTTGAGTGACTTTAAGTTCATCTACTTCTTTTTGTGTGTACTGTATGCTAATTTTTAGTTCTTGCACTTCTTTAGCTATTAAGTCCAGCCTGGAATTGGTTGACTCCATAATAACTTTGACAAAGTCTTTGAACATGTCTTGTTGTTGTTGTAAAAGAGCCATGAAAATTTCCTTTTGGTGATTTAACAGGTCATTTACCTGAGTGAGTGAAACCACTCCTTCATCTGTGTTTTTTTGCTGCTTTGGTCCCATTTTTTTTGTTTTGTTTAGGCAGCGGGCGGGTTACAGGCTGCGAGCTCTTTCTCGCCCAGGCTTCGGTCACTCCAGCTAGCTCTGTGGTAGCCGGTCGCTGGCCCCCGCTAGCTCTGTGGTAGCCGGTTGCTGGCTCCTGCTGGCTCTGTGGTAGCTGGTCGCTAGCCCCCGCTAGCACTGTGGTGGCTGGTCGCTGGCTCCCGCTGGCTCTGTGGTAGATGGTCGCTAGCCCCCGCTAGCACTGTGGTGGCTGGTCGCTAGCTCCCGCTGGCTCTGTGGTAGCCGGCCGCTGTCTCCCGCTGGCTCTGTGGTAGCCGGTCGCTAGCCCCCGCTAGCTCTGTGGTAGCCAGTTGCTGGCTCCTGCTGGCTCTGTGGTAGCTGGTCGCTAGCCCCCGCTAGCACTGTGGTGGCTGGTCGCTAGCCCCCGCTAGCACTGTGGTGGCTGGTCGCTGGCTCCCGCTGGCTCTGTGGTAGCAGGTCGCTAGCCCCCGCTAGCACTGTGGTGGCTGGTCGCTGGCTCCCGCTGGCTCTGTGGTAGCTGGTCGCTAGCCCCCGCTAGCACTGTGGTGGCTGGTCGCTAGCCCCCGCTAGCTCTGTGGTAGCCGGTTGCTGGCTCCTGCTGGCTCTGTGGTACACTGTGGTGGCTGGTCGCTAGCCCCCGCTAGCACTGTGGTGGCTGGTCGCTGGCTCCCGCTGGCTCTGTGGTAGCAGGTCGCTAGCCCCCGCTAGCACTGTGGTGGCTGGTCGCTGGCTCCCGCTGGCTCTGTGGTAGCCAGTTGCTGGCTCCTGCTGGCTCTGTGGTAGCTGGTCGCTAGCCCCTGCTAGCACTGTGGTGGCTGGTCGCTAGCCCCCGCTAGCACTGTGGTGGCTGGTCGCTGGCTCCCGCTGGCTCTGTGGTAGCAGGTCGCTAGCCCCCGCTAGCACTGTGGTGGCTGGTCGCTGGCTCCCGCTGGCTCTGTGGTAGCTGGTCGCTAGCCCCCGCTAGCACTGTGGTGGCTGGTCGCTAGCCCCCGCTAGCTCTGTGGTAGCCAGTTGCTGGCTCCTGCTGGCTCTGTGGTAGCTGGTCGCTAGCCCCCGCTAGCACTGTGGTGGCTGGTCGCTAGCCCCCGCTAGCACTGTGGTGGCTGGTCGCTGGCTCCCGCTGGCTCTGTGGTAGCAGGTCGCTAGCCCCCGCTAGCACTGTGGTGGCTGGTCGCTGGCTCCCGCTGGCTCTGTGGTAGATGGTCGCTAGCCCCCGCTAGCACTGTGGTGGCTGGTCGCTGGCTCCCGCTGGCTCTGTGGTAGCTGGTCGCTGGCCCCCGCTAGCACTGTGGTGCATAATCCTGAAACATCTTTGATTTTTTTGGTGGTAGTTTATGGACCAAAGTAAACCATCTATGATGACTACATCCGTATCTGCTTCTTGGTCTGGAGATGCGGTGTGGGTCTCAAGGATGGAGACCAGCTGTGATTTCTGGCAAGAATAAAGCTTTCCACCATCACTCAACGCAGCTTGGTAGGCTTGATTTTCATGTTGGAAGAACTCCTGCAGGTCACATTCTCTACTCTGACAGGAGACGAAGAGTTTGGAGAATAGTTGGCAATCCTTCCCCAATCTCTGCTTTGGTGGCTCTACAGTAGGGGCATCTTGGCGGAAGAAGTCAACTGTATTTCTCTTGATTGGTTCATAGAAAGTGGTTGGGTTCTTTTGCAGACCTTGTGCGAATTCCTGAGATTTTGTTTGTCCATTTTTCAGTTGTGACTGTAGAAGTTCTGCTGAATGGGACTGGCAATATCTCTTGTGTCCATGGAATACAAATCCTGACTCTCTTCTTGAAATGGATTCTCTAGGTCTTGAAGACAGACAGTTTCTTGACCTTCTTCTGGAAAGTCTTTTGAGCTTGAGGTATTTGCTCGTGGTGGAGTGTAAGCTCACATCGTTCTTTAGTTTGTACCTCAGCTTCATATAGTGACACCAGATGGCTAATCTCGGGACCAGCTACCGTCCGTCTCCTCAAGGCAGATGGGTCCTCTGTGAGACCAATAGCTCCACCGTCAGCCTTGATGATGGCATTTGCTTGTTCATGGGCTTGATCAAGTGCAAGGGCAGAGAAATTGCGACTGCTTTTGCCAAGAACAAAGTTGCCACTCTTGAACTCCTGAGCCAGCTCTGGATGTCTGTTGTTTAAGGTTAACATGTCCTTGAGGTGTATGATAAGCCAGCAAGCATAGTTGATGTTGTTGTTGGCAAAGAAGTATGGTATCAGCTCACTCACTGCCTTACAGTAGAGACTAAAATTAGCCTCACAAAATGATCTAATGAGCAAGAAGATCACCAATTCTATGGAGAGAACCAAGTGCCAGTACCAAAACTGTGGACTTTGCTCTTTGCGTCTCTTACACCACTCCTCAAAGCCCAATATTTCTTCATTGTTATCTCTGCTGTCTTGGCAGTAATCAGTGTATGCTGCCCTCAAGAGTTTATAGAGACTATATGCTGTTACCTGATGCATTTGTCATGTTCTGGTAACTCTGGAAACTGACTGAAATGAATCTGCAGTGCCAGATGAAGCCACTCCAGCCTCAGCTAAAGGCCCCTGTCCACCCACTACCACAGAGAAGTGTGTCAATGGACTTGAGTGCTGCCATTTCAATATGGAGACCCCCAAACATGACAAGATACTTCTCTTCTCCATATTCCTCCGGCCAGTGCCACTGCACTTGCTTTGCAAGGGCATATGTTGGCTGGCTGTGACAACAGGTACTTGACCTGGGTTTAGGTATATCACTATTTCCTGCACTTTCTCCATCACATGCTTAATGGTAGTGTTACGGATTAGCCCCACCCGGGTCCAGAACAAAACAGAAAAACATATAGCTAACCCTAACCTGAAGTGTACAAGTGATACTAGACGGCTAGAGAAAGAATGGACTGGTTTTCACGCAGAAAACAACCGAAGCGGGATAAGCTCACCCACACGTCCTTCGGCCTGGCACCTGGCGAGGATGGCTCCGGTCGGCGGCCAGTCGAATGGCGGACTCAGTCGTAGCTGTGAGCGGCGAACCCAGTCGGCGTAGCAGTGAGCGGCGAACCCAGTCGGCTTCTTTCTCAGTTCAGTTTTTGTATTTTGGTTGGGGGTCAAACAAAAGTAAAACGCTGGTTTTATCTCAGTGGGCATCCGTGTCGAATCCTCAGGCGTCTGTACGTTGGCGTCTCCCAAAACCTCCCAGCTGCAGCCCCTTTTACCTGATGGCTAATGACGTCTTACAAAAGGAGACAGACATCCACTCCTGGCGCACCTCAAGCATGATGCGTTCAAGTCCATCAGAAAACACAGTTATGCCAACACAGCTTAACCCACTTTATTTTCCATCGTGAAAACCAGTCCAAAGTAAATGAGAAAACAAAAGAAACCCCAAAAAAAAGAAGAAAAGAAAGAAGAGGACCCATCTATCCTTTACATACCTAACAGTAGCAACCGAGTGGGCTTGGTCTCGGAGAAGTGGCAGCATTGATGTGATGCTTACATTAAATTCCGCTCCCATCTTAAATAAAGCATGGTGTGCTGGCCATGTTAAGTTCACTGCACCATCACGTTCTTTCACAGCCATTATTTTCTCTAGCCACTCGTACTTAGGTGTAAGTTGTGGGCTGAACACATTGGTGGCTTGCTTTGGCATTGGGGTATTTGGTGGTAAAGGATACTTTTTCTTGAAAAAAGCAGGGTGGATGTTGGTGAAAGAGTCAGGAAGTCCTTGAACAGACTTGACTCTTTCTGGACCAAACCTGTGCAGCCAACGCTCCTCACCACTGCTTCCCTTGGTCGGATGTTAAATTACAGAGACACTGGTGCCATGAAAGGATGTAGTAGCAGTTGTTGCAGAGGGGTTATGGTCAATGTTGTCCATGACAGCAGTAGTAAACAGCCCTTTCCTTAGCACCGGTGGACAGACCACACCCTCCTCAATATATTGGTTGACTGTTGCATCTCCCAGTTGAGCTGATATCTCCAGCACCCGATCATATGAAATGCTCATACCATGTTCATGCAGCATTTCAACCAGGCTTCTCTTTCTGGTTCTGGCATAAATAGACATACCAATGAACACTGGGAATGGAGTTTCCCTATCTTTGGAATGTCCACTGGTGGCTGCTCCCTCTTTGCATCAGGAGAAGCAGTTGTACTGCAACAGTTGTGCAACAGCCTGGTCAGTCTGTGAAGTGCCTATTCTCAGCTGTGATTTCATGTCAGCCCCATGTTCTACCATACCAATGAACTGCAAGAGAATAGGAGGGACGGCATCTTTGACACATCCCTCATGGAATGTTCCATCAAATGTGGACTGATGGTCCAGAATGTGCCATCAAAAGGATTTTTGCGGCCTTGACCTTGGAAAGTGCCTCTGAGTAATCAGAGACTTTAGAGAGAGCCAAGCCAACATCTACCTGGAAAGCCAGGAGCACATCTCTGCCTTGTTTGTGAGCCGTGAGTTCAGGGATCTCCGCTAACAGTTTTTCCTTAAGCCTAGTAGAATTCACTGTGGGTGAGATTACGCCCAGCTGCTCCAGGCGCTGCTGGTATAGGTTGCCCAAATCTGCGAGACAGAAGGCTGTAGGACTATCAGAACTGAGACTGGTTTCTACAATATAGTTGACCAATTCTGAGAGAACCAGAGGAACGATATCTGGTTCTGTGTCACCCTGAGACAACTCTTTCTCAAACCTTCTGAGGTGGGATCTCTCTCTGTTGCAGAGACCAGTGAGACATACATGGTGGTACTTAAGTTCCTGTGTTATGGCATCAGCACCACTTAGTTTAACCAATAATTTGCCATCATTTAGTGTTTGTGTACATTCATGTAGTCTGTCATTCATGTGCATTGTCATTACCTGTCTGAGGTCAGATGCAAGGGATATCTTATCACAAAAAATGCAAGCCTGATTATCATGATTTCTCAACATCATGTTTGCTTTGTGTGCTATTCATCTATGTCACTATGGCATTGGATTTTCGCTTCCTTGCACGAAGTAATTGGGTGTTGTTGAACAGAACTCGACAACTAAAGTGATACTTTGCTTTGTTCCTTCTCAAAGTAGCTTCTATACCCCCACCTTCATCCAGCCTTTCCATGTCCAGGATCATTGGATCATAGCACTGATCTCATGAAAACGAGGGACATTGGTGGCAAGCATGTTATAGCCGTCATGTAGTAAAACAAAGTGTATCATAATGTAGTGATTGGAGGGCTTCATTTCCTGTCTGTCTGACAAAGACAACATTTCTCCCTATCAGTTTGTCTCTTGGCTAACTTGGGATTTGTATTTGCCATTTTTTGGGACTGGTGTCTGATTAAGGCCGAGGGGTTATCCTTTACCACCTTAAATAGTTTCATCTGAAAATTTTCCCTGCAAAATAATGTTATATGGACTGCATAATATGTTGTTTTTTTCCAAGTTTTTATGTTATTATTTTATAAAATTTATTTTAAAGTGCTGTACATTTGAGGAAAAAAGCAGATAAGAGTCTGGGGAAAAAATAAAATACACACCCAACCCACCCTCCGAGCCCAGATCAAACACACACAGCCACTCATGCGCACTTTTTTTCTCCTCCTCAATCTTTATAATGTGTTTGTTAGACATTCAATTTTCCCGCCTTAGTGACCAGCTGCACTGAGCTTTTAATCAAAGGGTGACATCATCATTCTGAGAGCGAAACATTTTTTTCAACACCTCCTCACATGACCCCTCTAGTTTCAGTTGGGGTCCTTTCTTTCAGGTCAAGGACCCGAAAGAGTAGTACAAAAGGCAGCTAAAATATTGTGCAGGAAATTGGGTTCACATTCTGAGCCTATTGTTATTGATAAGCCATACCTCAAGAGGAGCTGATATACTAAACAAGTGGCTTGGACGACACCAGTGGCGGCTGCTGTTCACTCAAGGAGGGGAAGCTCATTTTTTGCTGGCCTACATCGTAAATTTGTCTGTTTATTTAAATGTAAATTCTACCCTCCATTTTCTTAAAATAGCTTTAAAATAATTTTGGTAATTACCTTGGCTGTTTCTTTAGGGCAGCTGAAGCATGATTTTCAGGAAAATGATCTGTTACCCTGTCGTGCCAACTAGGTGTCTTTTCCAGGGATTTTACCAGTGTCCTCTCAATGGCCAGCAGAGCTAGACTGCTTGAACAGCCTTGGCCCGGTATGAGACTTGAGCCGCTTTGAACAGGAGAAGCTCCTCTCCAGAACAACTGACTGTAAAACTTAGAAGATGTTCCAGTGGAGGGTTATACTTCAAGATCGCTGATTGGCTCATTTCACTGTCAATCAAAAA
>JAZDUH010000155.1:1832500-1895000 GCA_036419115.1 Scarus forsteni | reverse complement strand
GTGATAGATGTAGCCACCCCAATAGCAACATCAGGAAAAAGGTACATGACAAACTAGAGACATACCAAGGGTTCAAAGAGGAGCTGGAGAAATCCTGGAAGGTGAAGGCAACAGTGGTGCCTGTGGTCATCGAGGCACTTGGGGCAGTGACCCCCACACTGGAGAAGTGGCTCCAACAGATCCCTGGAGAAACATCAGACATCTCACTCCAGAAGAGTGCAGTCCGAGGAACAGCTAAGATCCTGCGCACCCCCAAGCCCCCAGCCCTCTGGTAGAGGACCCGAGCTGAGGAGAATGAACACCCCCCCACCCCACCAGGGGAGGGGGGGGGGGGGTGAGAGAAGAGTTTTTTTTGTTTTTTTATATCTATATCTATATATAGATATATCTATATCTATATCTATATCTATATCTATATCTATATATATATATATATATATATATATATATATATATATATATATATGTATATATTAGTGCTGTCAGGCGATTAAAAAAATTAATCTAATTAATTACAGGATTTGTAATTAATTAATGTAATTAATCGCATTTTAATCTCATATCTGCTCAAAGTCCCCACATAAAGAATTTGAATTATAGGACATCACAAAATTGTAGTGGATGATTCATCAAATGAATACACTAAAAAGAGAAGACTGTATATCTACATTTTTATTGGTGATTGAATAAAACCTAAGTCAGGGCGTCTTGTCCAGAAAATTCTATGCTCAATCAGGCAACTCAAATTACACTTTAAGTGTGTTTCATCAATCAAATTGAAAAAATAAGAAAAAGGTCGAGGACATCCAGCAAACCAACTAGGCCTGATGCATTATTAAAGAATGTAGTACAAATATAGATAAATAAATTCAAAAATAGAATAAGACTTAATCTTAAATATGCCATTCCTGTTGTCACCTGGGTTTTGTTTGGTTTGACTAGAGACACATGTGTGAAGTGACGTGCCACTGCCATGTACGGGTCCTCCAATAATGGCCAATATCAAAATGTTTGTGTGCTATGATTAATCGTGATTAATTTTTTTAGTGCATTAATTTGCGTTGTAATTAATTAATGTAATTAATGCACTAAAGTGACAGCCCTAATATGTATATATGTATATATATGTATATATATATATATATATATATATATATATATGTGTGTGTGTGTGTGTGTGTGTGTGTGTGTGTGTGTGTGTGTGTGTGTGTGTATATATATATGTATATGTGTGTGTATATATATATGTATATGTGTGTGTATATATATATATATGTATATGTGTGTATATATGTATATGTGTGTATATATATATGTGTGTATATATATATGAGTATATGTGTATATATATATGTGTATATGTGTGTATATATATATGTGTATATGTGTATATATATGTGTATATGTGTGTATATATATGTACGTCTGTGTATATATGTATATATATTTATATACACACACACATATGTACACACATATATATACACACACACATATTATATATATATATGTATATATATATATATATATATATATATATATATATATATATATATATATATATATATATATATATATATATATATATATATATATATATATATATATATATATATATATATATATGTATATGTATATATGTGTATATATATATATAAAGATATAGATATAGATATAGATATGTGTGTTATAGTGGCATGTTAGCAAAGGCCAGCACAAAGCAGTGTTCACAATGTCATGATAGTCCCTTCACTAACATAGGAGTCTCTGTTAAAGGAGACATATCATGCTGATGCATGATTTAATATTTACATATGATATAATAAATTCGAAAACAAGACCTTACACCCCCTTAATTTTCAAAAAATGAGATATTGTATTTTATCTATCCTAGAACGAGATTTGATGCCTCTGAAAATAGGTCATTGCGAGATGTCCGCGAGATTTCAAACGTCGTGACATCACGATGTACCTTTCTTTTTATTGGAGTAATCTGATAAAACACTTCCTCCTCTGTGATGTCTGTCAGCCCCAAAACCGTCACCGAGGAACACATCTGTCCAGCAGGGGTTTATAGATCTCACAGTCACTCATTACCTGCTCTGGCCTGTAGGGGGACTCAATACGCGCTCGCTGCATTGAGCCTGCCGGAAAATACAGTAGAAGAAGAAGGACAGGCTGGCTCAACCCCCGATAGAACTGACCAATCAGAGCACAAAGGGCTGTGACGTTGCGAGGTAACTTTAGGTCATCCTCAGATCCGAGCATTTCAACGAGACCTTGTTAATGGCCTAAAATGAGGATTTTGGGAATGCTATTGTGGGGCAATGCAGGAACTAAATGACTTGTACTGAGGGCAGAAATGCTTTACAGGCATCCTAGTCTGGCATAGTGAAAAGGAGAAACAAGCATGATATGTCCCCTTTAAGAAGGCATTTCACAGGAGTTGAAATGAGACAGAATCAGTCGGATTCTGAAATCCTCACTGATTTAATCAGAGTTTTCTGTCTTCCTGTGAATAAACTTGTTTTTGAATCATCCTGTTGAATCGCATCTCCTGCTGTTGCATAAAAATGTAGTTTGATGAAGACATTGTCTTCTGAAACTCTGTGCTGCTGCTTTAAAATCCTGCTCTGACAGATTAAAGATGAGGCTCACATGTCCTCACATGACTCAGCTGCTGTCCAATCAGATCTCAGATGAACACATATGACAACTGAACATGGGCGATGGAACCACAAACTCAGAAATCAAACTTGTTCAGATAACAAGATGGAGCAGAGTTTGGGGTCAGAGGTCCAACAATGCAGACTCAGCAGAAGATAAAACCTAAAAACATCTGAGCTGACTCGGAGTGTCCGGTCAGATGATTGTAGATGATCTGCTGATGACCTGCTGCTGTGATGTTTCTCCTTCTCTCCATCAGGGGCCTGTGAGCTGGAGGTGGACACAAACACAGTGGACAGAAGACTCAGGCTGTCTGAAGACAACAGGACGGTGACGTTAGTGGGAGAGCTTCAGTCATATCCTGATCATCCGGACAGATTTGATGATAGTCGTTATCCTAAGCTGCTGTGCAAGTCTGCACTGAGTGGTCGCTGTTACTGGGAGGTCCAGTGGAGCGGAGTTGTTGCTGTATCAGTGAGTGACAGAAGAATCATGAGGACAGGAGGCAGAGCTGGATGTTCGTTTGGATATAATGATCATTCCTGGAGTCTGAACTGCTGTAATGATAGTTACTATGTCCGTCACAATGACGGTGAAATGTCCTTCTCCTCCTCTTCATCTCCTGGTAGAGTAGCAGTGTATGTGGACTGTCCTGCTGGATCTGTGTACTTCTATGAAGTCTCCTCTGATGGACTGATCCACCTCCACACCACAGAGACCACATTCACTGAGCCCCTCTATCCTGGCTTTGAGTTTTGGGGATGGTCTTCTGGTTCCTCATTGTACCTGTGTCCTCTGGAGTCCAAACCTGCAGATGATTGAAGGAACTGAGATGTCTTGTCCTCTGCAGCATCCCCTGAAGAGACGTCTGTTTATGCTGACAGGAAACAGCTGATCATAAGTCAGCTGATGTCACCAATAAACAGCTGATTGTTCTGAACAAAACAGGGAATAATAAAAATACATTAAAATACATCAATATACACACATGAACAAAATTGTTTAAACCCTTCCGCTAAAAAAAACCCCCACAATAGTCACTGAAATAACTTGAAACTGACAAAAATACTAGATATAAATCTGCTGAAAATTAATAAAAATCAGATATTGCTTTTGAATTGGTGATTTGGTGGTTCAACATAGTCATTCTCAAAAACAAAATAATGACATTGGCCTAGACAAAATGATGGTGCCCTATGATGGTACCCTTAACTTAATATTATGTTGCACAACCCTTTGAGGCAATCACTACAATCAGGCAATTTCTGGCCCATTCCTCGTAAGCAAACTGCTCCAGCTGTCTCAGGTCTGAAGAGTGTCTTCTCCAGACAGCATGTTTCAGCTCCATCCTCGATTGTTCAATAGGATTTACATCAGGGATCATAGAAGGCCACTTCAGAGGATCCCAGTGTTTTGTTCTGAGCCATTCTTCTGTGTTTTTAACTGTGTTTTGGATCATTGTGCTGTTGGAGGACCCCATGACCTGCGACTGACACCAAGCTTTCTGACACTAGGCAGCACATTCAACTCCAGAATCCAGAATGACTTGATAGTCTGGAAATTTCATTATACCCTGCACAGATTCAAGACACCCTGTGTCAGATGTAGCAAAGCAGCCCATAACTGAGCCTCCTCGATGTTTCACGGGAGGAACAGTGCTCTTTTTTTTGCATGCTTCCTTTTTGTGTCTTTGAAAATAGACCTGATATGACTTACCAAAAAAATCTCTAGTTTTGCCCATCTGTTCACAGGACATTCTCCCAGAAGCTTTTTGGCTTGTCATTATGCATTTTGACAAATTCCAGTTTTGCATTTATGATTTGCTTTCAACAGTGGTGTCCTTCCCCTAAGTCCACTTTGGCTCAAACAGTAATGGATGGTACGATCTGATACTGATGTATTTCGACTTTGGAGTTCACCTCTTATCTCTTTGGAAGTTGTTTTGGACTCTATGGTTAACATTCAAATTGTACATTTCTTCAATTTGTCATCAGTTTTCATCTTGCAGCCATGTCCAGGGAGGTTGACTACAGTCACATAAACCTTAAACTTCTGAATGACGTGCAGCTGTAGTCACAGGAACATCAAGCTGTTTGGAGATTGTCTAAAGGTGCGTTCACATCAAATGCAACTGTGCGATCATAATCACGTTGTCTGCTGAAGTCACGTTGCGTGTCCACAAATACCTCATTTTGGTCAACGTCGCCGTGGCTCGGTGACGTCACATCCGCTCGAGTTCCACCACGATCATATACAGTATCATAAAACAGCATGTATAAGCTGACATTATTCCAACTGGATCCTTTTCATTCACCTACCAACAACAAAACACTGCAGCTGATAGCCCTGCAGCAGCATCCTCTATGAGTTCTCTGCGGCCCGTCTAGGCGTAACTAATGTACTCACTGACTAATATTTCCCACAAGGACATAGATTGTTACTCTTAAGTCCAGTATAAATACTTTCTGTCATGGGTACCATCCATGAGCAATGTGGTTGAAAGCGGCAGTCCCATTGCGGGAAGGGTAACCCACCCCATGGTGGTTGCGCATTGACTTTGCCTGTAGAGTGGTTGTCGAGGACACTCAAGTCACGTTCATAGCCTTTACCTTTTTTAGGGGTACCGTCATTTTTGTCCAGGCCAGTTTCATTGTTTTGTTTTTAAATGATTCTTTTGAACCACAATCAAAATCAATGTCACATTTCCATTAGTTGATTTTCAGTACATTTTTATTTATT
Source organism: Scarus forsteni (assembly GCA_036419115.1). Taxonomy (NCBI): domain Eukaryota; kingdom Metazoa; phylum Chordata; class Actinopteri; order Labriformes; family Labridae; genus Scarus; species Scarus forsteni. The sequence goes on along the minus strand of JAZDUH010000155.1, from coordinate 1,889,594 downwards.
ATTACTTTTGTCAGTTTGAAGTTATTTCAGTGACTGTTTGGAGTTTTTCTTTCTTTTATGGAAGGGTACCAACAAATTTGTCCTTCTGCTTATTTATGTATTTATTTATTTTCATTGAGTTTTTGTGATTTTTCCAATACAAACAAGAAATAGCAATGAGCGCTGCATAAGCAATTACATACAAATATGATGCATAAATCAAAATATAATAAATAAAAATAAATATAATAATAAAAATAAAATGTGGTCATGTGTACACAAAACGTTTCAGAGCGCACACATGGAATAGTTAAATATAACATTGCTGTGCACCAAATCAACAAAGGCAAAACAGACAGTCAATCGACAACAAAAATAGATGATTTAAACCTAAAAAATTGTGCTTTAAGTTTTTTAAGATATGTGTCCAAGGGCTTCCATAGTCTCTAGAATTGGTCATATTTGTGGTTGAGGTCATAAGTCAACTTCTCCAAAGGAAAAGGGGCTGTAATTTGTGAAATCCACATATTACTTGTTGGGACCTGTGGAGCTGACCACTGTAGCAAGATACACTTTTTTGCCAGAAATAGGAGGATGGTTAGCAGAGATTCGACATCTCTATCAAAAAGACTGTTGGGAGTATAATTCAATAAATAAAATGAAGAAGATAGTGGAAAATGTTTGCCAGTAATCTCCTGAATCACAGAATGAACTTCTTTCCAAAATGTTTGGAAAAGATTACATGACAAAAACATATGAGTATATGTACCTTTATGAGTCTTGCATTTAAAACAAAGATTTGAAGTACTGAGAAACATTCTCTGAAGGCAAACTTGGGTAAAGTATGTTCTATGAAAGAACTATAAATTCTGTGCATGTATAGAAACCTAAGTAGCTACATATTGGAAAAATTCAACTGCAAATAAATGTCATCCCCACAGTGACCTCAGGGATTCACAAACTGAAGAATTAAAATGCAATAATAAAGTATAAAACTTTGAGATTATACCTTTAAGTTATTTGGCTGAGACCATGACACTCGAGTTCTGACAGTTTCAGTCTGATTGAATCTTTCTCCAATAGAGACATTGTGAAATGATGGATTTGAAGATACCTGAAATAGCCTTTATGAGGAATATCAATGTCAGTTTTATTTTGCTCAAATGTCTTATGGGAGCAAGAGCTCAGTAGGCCAGTAAAGTCTGAGAGTCTTGTAGAGGACCAATCTTGTAGGCCAATAGCTCTGATTTGGCAAGGAAAATCAGGATTTAATGATAAAAGTGATCAAGCAGAGATAAATGAAGGAATTTCTAAGTATCTTCTAATATCTCTCCAGACCAGCAGTGTGTTGAAAACAATAGAGTTACCATGAAGCATTTTCAGTTGGTCATTTTTTTATTATTAATAAACAATAGAGACATTAAATTGTCTGGGGTGACAAGCTAACGATTCAAGCCTGACCTATAAAGAATCATGTCTTACTTAACACCAGTTTGTCAATATTTAAAGTTGAGAGGACCAGTAATATAACTGTAAATTTGGGAGGGATAAGCCTCACAATTCTTTTGGCTTAGTAAGTTTAGAGAAACTGACTCTCTGATGTTTATTGCTCAATATAAATTTTGAGATACATGCCCTAATAGAGTTGAAGAATGATTGTGTAAGGTAACATGGCAGATTCTGAAAGAGGTACATAAACCAAGGGGGGATATTCATTTCTTTCATATTTATTCTTCCCAAAAGAGAGATTGGCAAGATCCACCTTTTCAGATCATTTGAATTTTTTTTAATCAGAGTGGAGTAGTTAGTTTCAAATAAATCATGGAAGTCTGGAGAAATAATAATATACCCAGATACTTCAAACCTCTCTCTGATGAATGAAACGGGACTGAACGGGGTTTGTAACCAGATAAAGTACTAAAGGTTTAAATACAATTCAAGACTGTGGGAAAGGATTCATGAGGTTTTATAAGATACAATAAAACATTGTCCGCAAAAAGAGAGATAACATGCTCATCCTCACCCATCATGACTCCAGTTATTTTGACGTTAGATCCAATTGTGACGGGGTCATTTTAAGCTTTTTTTTTTAAGGTTGCATGATTTAATTCAAATTGCTACTGTGTGTGTTTTGACCAGGACCTGAATGCATCCTCCTATTCTATTTCATTCTTTCTGACCATGTGACCTGGGATGACACCTGACGTAGCTCAAATAGCCTGCGTCATCGCATGAGACACCCCTTCTATCTTCCCGCAGGTATTTGCGCTGCAGATTGTTTTCAGAAGGAAGCCGAAATGACCAGATAAAGTACTAAAGGTTGAAATACAATTCAAAACTGTGGGAAAGGATTCATGAGGTTTTATAAGATATAATAAAACATTGTGAAGTGAAGTGGAGGAGAAATGCTCCTTACTGGTCAAGATCTCTGGAGGGACTAATGACTCCTCTGCTGCAGCTGCTCCAACCTGTTAGAAAACAGGCTAATTTTTACATCTACTCATTCTAGACTTACTCCGACTATCACTATAGACCATGCTTGAGTTTGTGAGCAGCCTAATTCAATTTGAAAAAAATTCAAAGAAGGATTTTGATTTTTCCAACTCTTGTTCCAAATGATTTGACTATTGTAGTTTTTCTTTTTTGGTCAAAACCATCAATTTGTTCAGTTTTTATATTTGTTCACCTGAGATCTGATCGGACTGCAGCTGAGTCATGTTTAATCTGTCAGACAGAGCAGGATGTAAAGCAGCAGCACAGAGTTTCAGAGGACATTGTGTCCATAAAAGTCCAAAGCTGTCTGAAATCTGAAGTGTCTTCTGTCCAAACTCTGACTTATTTGAGCGTCAAATGTGTGAACTGTAAACTGTAGAGTGTGTTGACTGTGATATCCCTGCTGCGTCAAAGTAAGAGCGCTCCTGGGCACTCTCTTTCAGACGGGTGGTGTCCCTTGATCCTTCAATAAATGAGTCTCCCTTTTCATCCAAGTCATTAGTAAACTACCCTCTTCATCACTCAATATAACCAGATTATAAATTTATACACATATGTTATACCTCGTATATTTACCAAGAAAACTCTAAATGTCATCAGTGGATCTCCCTCTCATTTCATGTCTTGTAAATCAATCTAACACCCCATTCATGTCATCTTTGTTGTGTTTTATCATTTATCATCATTTCGTTAAGAAATTCTCCCTAAATTGAAAGTCCTGTCATTTGGGGTCTGTTTGGAAGGTTTGACATCCCTGTAAAGAAAACTTTCACTCAGGTTTATGAGATGGATTTAATTTAAATTTAAGCTCTCACAAACGTGATAAAGACTTATAATTACTAATTCATCTTTCAAGAGATCACAATCTTTTTGAGATCATTACTCGATGGTGCCCCAATCAGCTATAATCCTAATTCTATGAGAAACTGTTGGAATGATAAGAATTTTGATTTTCAAAATTTATGTCCATAAGTATTGAACAAATTATTGCAACACTCTCATTACACGAAGACCTCCATACTGATCATTCTCAGCCTAAAATCAGAGCAATGATGTGAGAACTAAGAAGGGAAGATCTGTGGAGACTGCTGTCATCACTCTAGGACAGCTTCTGACTGATTATTGACAGCAGAGGTAATATCAGCTCTGACTATCAGCTGATAAAGGATTCTTGGAACTGAAACTGTCTCACTGCTTTAATCAAACAGAGTTTTCTGTCTTTTTGCGAATCAACTTGTTCTCAACCATCCTGTTGAATCTCGTCTCCTGCTGTTGAATGAAAATGCTGTTTGATGAAGACGTTGTCTTCTGAAACTCTGTGCTGCTGCTTTAAATCCTGCTCTACCTGACAGATCAAACATGAAACTTCATCCTCTCATGACTCAGCTGTAGTCCAATCAGATCTCAGGTGAATCTGTATGAAAACTGAATGTGGACGATGGAACCACAGATGCAGAAATCAAACTTGTTCAGATAGATGGAGATGGAGCAGAGTTTGGGGTCAGAGGTCAAACATGGCCGATTCAGCAGGAGATAAAACCTAAAAACATCTGAGCTGACCCTGAACCCTCAGGCTGATGGAGTGTCCGGTCAGATGATTGTAGATGATCTGATGATGACCTGCTGCTGTGATGTTTCTCCTTCTCTCCATCAGGGGCCTGTGAGCTGGAGGTGGACACAAACACAGTGGACAGAAGACTCAGACTGTCTGAAGACAACAGGACGGTGACCTGTGTGAGAGAGCTTCAGTCATATCCTGATCATCCAGACAGATTTGATGATTTTTGTCTTCAGCTGCTGTGCAGTTCTGCTCTGAGAGGTTACTGTTACTGGGAGGTCCAGTGGAGAGGAGATGTTGTTGTATCAGTGAGTTACAGAAGAATCAGGAGGACAGGAGGCAGTGATGCATGTTGGTTTGGACTCAATGATCACTCCTGGAGTCTGAACTGCACCGCTCATGGTTACTACGTCCGTCACAATAAGAGAAGAACATTCATCTCTTCCTCTTCATCCATTGGTAGAGTAGCAGTGTATGTGGACTGTCCTGCTGGATCTGTGTCCTTCTATGAAGTCTCCTCTGAAGGACTGATCCACCTCCACACCACAGAGACCACATTCACTGAGCCCCTCTATCCTGGCTTTGGGTTTATGGTATTGTCTTCTGGTTCCTCGTTGTCTCTGTGTCCTCCTGCAGATGATTCAAGGACCTGAGACGTCTTTTCCTCTGCAGCACACTCTGAAGTGACGTCTGTTTTTGCTGACAGGAAACAGCTGATCATCTGTCAGCTGGTGTCACTGCCCCAGTCGCCTCACTCAGTGCCAGCCACTTACTGTACCTGCACCTTGCTCAAATGAAGTAACTAGCTCTCAGTCCCCATTGATCGATGAACCCAGATCCCTTCTCCTGGAACTCCTCCCTGCACATAGGTATCCTCCCTGCCTCCACACACTTGCCCCAGGTCACTCACCTGTACACACAAATCTGGCTTTCCTCTACATTGATCTGGCGACTTGGAACTGGACAAGGAACCGCTAGGATCCATTCACGTCTTCTGCACTCTTCCTCACCTCCAAGCCTGAAGTGCCCCAGTCCCAAGAACCCCTGGCTCCCCTACAATCGTTTTTCTTTTTTTACTCCTCTTTGGTTTTGGGTCTAATTCAAAATATTACTAACCATAATGCTGTACACTTATCGGGAAATCTACAACATCAAGTAATAAACACAAGACCCAGGAGGATGGTTAACTCTTATATTTCATCCATTCTGGTGCAGGACAGACAAGAGGGCATAACATCATCTCAAAGGGTACAAAATTAAAGATGTCAATACATTACATGTCCCTCCCCCTTTACTGTTAAGGTACCCTTGAAGAGAGTAAACACTTGTATATGTCACAGTCTAGTCTGTCATTATAACTTCTCTAGAAATCAACACTAAACAATGTTTTAATTTATAACATAGAACTCTTTCCTGAAAAAGGCAAAGAGGGCAGACTACCTCAACTCCCAGAAAAACACTGGGGATTGTTCTGCACAGATGTTGAGAGTAGTCCCTTTGCTAAAGTGAAAGTCTGTTAGTGGGTAGTAGGTCCCTTACAGGATAAGTGTGACCCTCAGGTACATCAGTCCTTTTGGTTTTTAGTAAGGGCTGTATCAGATCTTGTCTAGGAGACATGATTCCTGGTGTAGGTATCTAAGCTGGTTTGGGTGTTCCTAGAATGGTGTCCAAATCCTGCAGGCTCTTTCTATACTTCATGTATGGAGAATGCCCCTGGATAGACTCAGCTCTGGTACAAGGATAACTGTTGAGGTGAGATATCCTGTAAACCTGATGCATGGAGCAATTGATCAGTGTGTCTTCTCCAGCTGATATGATCACTGTTTTCCACTATGAGGACCTGTTTTAGCCTCAACTGTTGTAGGTATCCATTTAACACCTTTGGTGTAGTTCTAGGCTAGCACCTGGTCTGCCCTTGTGAGCTTTGCTTTTGCATGTCCTTTGACCTAAACTTTATGTTGATGGTTTACAACCTATTTTGTCTTGTTCCCTCAGGAGATTAAGGCGAGTGTGAAGTTCTCTTTTAAACACCACCGAGGCAGATGACACCTTGGTTGTAGCATGAGGGGTGTTTCTGTATGACAGAAGGAAAGCACTAAGGTACATGTTGAGTGACCGCATACTTTGGAAGTATTTGAAAGCCTGCTTCATTTTTTCATTCTCGCCATTTCACAGGGGGTAGAATAATGACACATAATAATAAACATCCAAACTGAACTGATGGTTAATTTCTTCTTATCAGGTAAGGTGTGAGACTTTCTGTCATTTCTCTCTTCTACCATGAGTTGCAATATCCATAACTTCAGACATGACTGGATCTGTGCGCATGTGATTTCACCTGAGCTGAAGTCAGTTCTTTCTGAAAACAAGAAATTTATGGTTGTGACAAACTTATAGGTGCCCTGACCAAAAGTGCATCCGTACCATATTTGTCTCTGTAAACAGCTATAATGATAATGGGAATGGAATGGGTCTGTGTTATGTCTGTAATTGTAATTATTGAGGTTTCGTGACTCCACAGCAGCAGGCAGTCTACACCAAGGATCTCAGGCGACCTACAAGACAAGAGCCAGAGACGAGTACGGGAGCATACAAAAGGGGTAAAGGCAGATGTGGAGAGAGAGTGGGAGAGAGAGATAGAGCCCTATGTGACAGATCCCCCCGGCAGTCTCAGCCTACTGTATCTTAAAGGATAAGTTTGGTTTCTACAGCTTTCACATTGTTTATAGAATGAAGTAGAACAATATGCTCACCCAGAAGGCTTTCCTGATCCAAACAGTGCTTCGGGAGATATTTAGATCCAAAGTCGAGCGGCGGACATCCGTATAATGGTAGCACATAGGGCATACAGCGCCGCTCCTAAAACTGCATTAATTGTCCAAAAACTCATTTGTTTCTTCAGTATTTCATCATGGTCCGCTCGCGCTACTCCTCCAAGACAGTCCGGGGTCGCTCCACCCATGTTTTTGTGACTTTGTTGACCTCTGAACTGGAAACTTTCTTCACGCCTGCCGCGCATGCGCAGTATGGCTTCCTCCTTTCGATGAGCTCCTCATCTGTAAACTCTGGCTCGAAACTGTAAGGACACCCATCATATTCGAAAGTTCTCGTCCACAACATCTTCATCCGATAGATATTCGTCCATTTTGCACAAAACTGGAAGAAGAAAGTTGCCCCGGTGGTCGCCCCTGAAACAATGAGCCACACTGCGCATGCGCGGCAGGCGTGAAGAAAGTTTCCAGTTCAGAGGTCAGCAAAGTCACAAAAACATGGGTGGAGCGACCCCGGACTGTCTTGGAGGAGTAGCGCAAGCGGACCATGATGAAATACTGAAGAAACGAATGAGTTTTTGGACGATTAATGCAGTTTTAGGAGCGGCACTGTATGCCCTATGTGCTACCATTATACGGATGTCCGCCGCTCGATTTTGGATCTAAATATCTCCCGAAGCACTGTTTGGATCAGGAAAGCCTTCTGGGTGAGTATATTGTTCTACTTCAGTCTATAAACAATGTGAAAGCTGCAGAAACTGAACCTATCCTTTAACTAGGTGTCTAATTTATGGACTATAAGCTGGTCCCTAACTGAAAGCTTCATCAAAGAGGAATGTTTTCAGTCTAACCTTGAGAGAGGGTATCTGTCCCCGAGCCGTGGTCAGTAAATGGTTCCAGAGAAGAGGAGCCTGATAACTGAAGGCTCTACCTCTAATACTACTTATGAAGATTGATGGTATCACAAGCAGGCCAGCAATTTTTGGAGCATGATGTTCTAGAGGGGTTTTATATTATACATATTCAGCTTTGAACAGAGCAACGGTGAGCCATGTCCCTCTTAGCTGAAATGAATGTTATTTTCCTGTGTTTTTAGTATGCTAAAGCAAGCTAAGATGGTTTTAAAGGCCATGGAAGTGTAGTGTAAAGTGGTGTAGCAGTTAAATATGTAACTGTAACTAGGATTTTGCACTGATCCCTATAGTTTAAGAGGTACTATTTTGTGTGTCTTCACTGCCAATTTAAAGGAAGAACATAAAATCAACACAAAAAATGGTGAATGTAGCATTTTGTTTCATTTTATTTACACAGTTAATGGAGGAATTTAACCCTTTTATTTTTGAGTTAAAGTGATTCAGAGATTAATTTTTGGTGCAGCTTTTCTATTGTACTAGGAGGCCTATAGTGCAGTAGGAGTAATTAAGCACATTCCGTTCATATCTCTGAAATTAATGTAGGTTGAGTTCCTACTGTTGTTTCATTTTGCACTTTTTCTGTTAGTCTAATGCTAACCCAGTTATGATAAGCTACCATAACGTTACTTCAGCTGTGCTAATCCCTTGCTGTGATTGTTAACATTGAAACCCTGTTAACACGAACAGTAAATATGTGAGTTTTTGAATGGTTTACTCCTTATATTGAACCTTGATATATTTTTGATGTTGCATAACTGCAGTTGATCAGATTGAGTTTCACATATGAGATTAAGTGCAATACTCATATGTTGATTATAAAACCTTTAATGATGCATCAGAGAATAGAGTGTGATGGATTTATGTGACCTTGTCCATTGGTCAGGTTTTTTGTGTGGACCGGAATCCAAGGACAGGAAGAGATTCAGATCGTATCAGATGGCGAGCCAGTGAACCTTGAAGGAGGAACTCGGGAGAAGATAGACACGTACCCTCTCATACAAACATTTGCCTCACATAGACTTTGAACCCAGGTGCACCTGTTGTTTTCCTTTTCTAAACGTAATGTAACGCTCAACTTAATTTTTTAGTCAGCACTATAAAAAAAACCAAGGGGACTCTTTTGCGAAACTTAGAAAACCTCTTGAAGAAGGAAAAAAAAACATAATATATATCATGTCAGAAACAACAATTGTGCTTGAAAAATGAATGAAACTCTCCACCAAATGTATCAATTTCAAAACACCTCAACTTTAATTAATCCCACCCCCCAGAGCCAAGCGCATCTCTTGTCTATAACTAAAAGTAGGTCACATCAAAACCAGGGAGATAATCTAACTCTTTAACCTTCCAAAAATGAAATAAAAATATGACCCTAACGAAAATACTTCAAATGTGTAACTTTTATGTACTTTTAAATTAGTTTTTTGTCCTTTTCAGTCTTTGGTGTGCGCCAAACGCGGCGTCTGTCCTTCACTCTTATCCAGCCAAAAAACACGTAAATCCTCGTTATAAAAAAGGGGAAAAAAGAACAAAAATGTGCGATAGATCGCTGAACTTCTGGTACCAGGTATGTGTAAAAAAAACAAAAAATTGAAACGATCTCACCCCATCCAGCAACCGAACGCCAGGTAAGATAATCCTTCAGTCTCTAGTCACGCGCTCCAGCCTCCGCACGGAGATATCCAGCCGGGATCCAGTTTGGTAGGTGATTCTTAACTGCTTGTATCTATGAATTATATTATCCTTTGGTTTTAATTTATTGAATACAGCTCGTTCCATTTTCTTTTAATCAGGTCCTAAAACTCCAGGTCCACCCGCTTCTTTGTTCACCTTCCTGGTTCTCTGCCTCTCCGGCCCTTCCCCCCGACACTTCCTTCCTTTATCACTTCGTTCGTTTTTGTTAAATCATTTTAACCTTACCTAAATATTATTATATGACAGCGGGTGTCCATAACCTATTCAACCATACAGGGAGTTTTTTTTTTACTTTTGTAAGATCAAAGAAAACCTCTTGTTTTTCTTATACTTTTATTATCTTTCTTAACCATATATCATAATCATATCTTTTTTTTTTGGTGACATTGTCACAGTAAAGGGCCCCAACGGAAAAAAAAAAAAAAATTTAATATATTTTTGTGCGCACTTTTACTTTTGTTTTAATTGGGATATTTTCTTTTTTGGTTAAATTGTTTACATATTCTTGTATATTGTCATTGCCCTACATACCACTATTGTTGTTTGACACCAAAGTGTCAAAGGAGGCCCACGGACTGCCTGTACAGAGCAGCAACCTACTGGCAGCCACCCACGCCGGGGTCCCGAGAGAGCAACAGGCCGATGGATCCAGCACCACAGCCCACCAAGGGCCACCCACCCCCAGGCACTGCCCCAGGCCCCCACCCGTAGGTACCAGAGCCCAGCTGCATCCAAAAGCTTCCCACACCACCCATCCCGTGTTCTTGGAGTCGAGGGTGGTAGGGGGGCGACCAGCTTGCCCCCTAACACCCCGACTCCAAGAATCCTATGTTTTGTGAATGTGCACAAAAGTGAAGATACTGTATATACTGAAGTTCAATGAGTGATTAGCGAGGTGCAAATAAAGAGGTTTGGCTGGTTAGGACCAGGCCCGACTAGATATAGTCGGACTCACCTCAATCTTAGGCTCTGGAATCAGTCCTCTTAGAGGAGTTGAACTCTCTTCCACTCTGGAGTTGCAGTTGGTGAGTTGAGAGGTGCTAGGCGGGGATGGCAGTGCTTGTCTCCTCTAGGATTGAGGCCTGTACGTTGGAGTTTACCCCAGTGAACGAGAGGGTAGCCTCCCTCTGCCTTCAGGTGGGGGGATGGAACCTGACTGTTGTTTGTGCTTATGCACCAAACAACAGTTCAGCATATCAACCCCTTTTAGATTCCCTAGAAGGGGTGCTGGAGAGTGCCCCTTCTGAGGACTCCCTCGTTCTACTGGGGGACTTCAAATGGGCTTTCTTCGAAGGGTGGCTGGGCTCTCCCTTAGAGGTAGGTTGAGAAGTTCAGTCTTGAGGCAGATGAGATGGCTCGGGCATCTGGTCAGGATGCCTCCTGGTCAGGTGTTCCGGGCACATCCCACCGGTAGGCAGCCTTGGGGACGACCCAGGACACGTTGGAGAGACTATGTCTCTCAACTGGCCTGGGAATGCCTTGGGATCCTCTGGGAAGAGCTGGACGAGGTGGCCAGAGAGAGAGAAGTCTGGGCTTTCCTCCTTAGGCTGCTGCCCCCGCGACCTGACCACGGATAAGCGGGAGAAGACGGTATGGTAAATTTTTTTTCTATGTCTTACCAAGTGTTGCACTGTTGACTATTGTGGATCCATTTTATGATATACTACAGATGGTCTGCTAAGAAGTAGTGGTAGAACTGTGGGGCTTCTAAGCCTCCGAGATGTTTAGGTTTCTATGGTGTGGATAATTTAATCCTTGCTGGTTTATTTTTCTAGTAGTATTTTGAAATGATGGAATCCTGAGATTAAAACCAAGTGAGTGTGGGTTGAATTGGAATCATTGAAAATAAGTAATTTATTTTTGGTAATATTGACATTTTAACAGTAGCTATCCTGCCTGTAAGAGTTAACGTTAAATTCATCCATCGTTGGAGGTCATCCGTAATTGTTTTCAACAGTGGTGTAAAATTTAGACTAAACAGCTCTGACAATCTGGAGGAGATGTGAATACCCAAGTATGTCAGGTGACTGGTGCATGCGGTAATAGGTGATGTACGGGCTGCCACAACCCATCTGCTGTTTTTAATGGGAAGAATACTTGATTTAGACCAGTTTATTGAGTAATCTGATATATTGGAGAATGATTTGATTAAACGTATTGTTTCTTTTAATGACCTAGATTGGAATTTCTGATACAACAATATGTCATCTGCATATAAACTGACTTTATGATGAGATGTGGGTGTCTTGATTCCTATGACGTTATTATTCTGACGAATGGCTGCTGCTAGGGGTTCAATAGATAGTAAATAAGGAGGGGGAAGTGGGCACTCTTGCCTAGTCCCACTGTGCAGTGTGAAGTTTTGTGATGTTTGCCCATTAGTGATGACTGTGGCTGAGGGAGAGGTGTAGAGAATCCTAATCCAGTGAATAAATGATGATCTGAAACCAAACTTCTCCAGTGTGGGAAACAAGAAGTCCCAGCTTACCAATTCGAAGTCTTTCTCTGTGTCTAATGAGACTATGTATGTTTGTGTTGGCTGTGATAGTAAATACTGCATTAAATTAAATATCCTGCGTGTATTATTAGCTGAATATCTTCCTTTTATGAATCTGGTTTGATCTTGGGAAATTATGGATGAAATCATCTTTTCATTTGTGGACTAGGACTTAAATGACAATTTTTATGTCTGATCTATTGATTAGTGAGATTGGATGGTAACTGGATGGTAGAGTTGGGTCTTTATTAGGTTTCAACTGGAGGGAAATTGTGGCTGTGTTCATGTTGGATAGGAGTTTTGACTTTCTTTTAACTTCAGTGATGACTTTGTACAATATGGGTGACATGACTGACCAGAAATGTTTGTAAAACTCAGCAGGGAAGCCGTCAAGTCCGGGTCATTTATTGTTTGGCATGAGTTTGAGTGCTGCAAATAGTGAAGTTTTTTTGACAGTTATTCATAATTGTCTCTTTCAAGTATCCTTCAAATTAAGAATACTTGACCTTCTTGCAATGAGGAAAAATTTAATGTTGTCCTCTTGGCAAGGCTGCCTATAAGGGGGAATAAAGAGGAAGCTTTCTGGGGCTCAGATTCAAAGGCGGGCCAAAAAGGTTAAAATGGTTGGACCTAAATACATGCAAGTAAAACCAAACTTTACTTTTTACCAAAGTCCTCACAATTCCAAGTAGAAAAAAATACATGGGTTTATGGGAACTTCAGCAAAACAGTGCCAGTTTCAAAAGAAAACCTATATTTCTAAAAACAAAAAAAACCAAAAAAAAAAAACAAAGCAGCAAAGTTGTGTGGCAGCAAATAAAAAACAATTTAAAAACAGGAACTAGTTAGAGAAGTATGACCACTGTCAATGGCTAATTGAACCCAAAAGGCAAATCAGGAGAGTCAATAAAGAGAGTCAACACAAAGATTTATTTACCCAGGGTAGGTCAGGTGAGACAAAAGAGGGATGAGGCAACACAGTGTGGCTGTTCCAGCTGGGCTGGAGGAGGCACTGAAAGACAGGAGGAGAAGCACGAGTAGTCACAGGGTAAGACACATCAAGACCAAAAACATGATAATACAAACTCTGGAGAGACTGGAAGCTGGCCAAAATTACCATGGTGAGTGTGGGAGTACTCTGGCACTGTGATGAGCGCACTAGCCTCATTTATAAAGCTTGCTTACGCACAAAACAGGGCTTGAAAGTGGTGTGAATCGCTTCCCAAGCAAAGGTTGTAATTTATAAAAATAAACTTGGCAGGGAAATGTACTGGACACAACGGAATGACAACTTTGATGCTGCTGCACAAACATTTTGGAGACGGGGAAAACTCAGAGAAGAAAAGGAGCTGAAGCAGTGGAGTGACAGCAGGCGCACTGTCAGATGAGCTGAGAGTAAGAAGCCGGACCGGAGTTTGTTTTCTGGGGACAGCGATCCCAAATATGGTCAATAAAGTCAGGCACAGAAAGGTCAAGATCAGCCACCATTTCCGAGTCACCCCCATCATCGTACAATACCAGGTTAACCAGGATCTGGGAGTACAATTACCTGAGCGCAGGGGTAGACCGAAGACCTGGTCAGCAGGAATCCAGTCCGGGTTTTTCCGCTTCCCTGTGCTGAAAGGAGACGACGCAAGACTTCTCATGTGAACAGGAAGTCAGAAGAGCAGCCACTAAAACGAGGTAAAAAGCAGGACCAGTCACCTCTTAAACAACGATTAATGAACTGAAACCCAGAGAATCAACCAGGAGAAGACACTGTCCTTGTCACGAGGAGAAGAGAGAAAACAGCGATCCCCCTCCTGTTCCGGCACACTGACAGAGCCGGTGTTCGTCACACAGCGTGGGCTGCTGGAGTCAGATCCTCCGGGAAGAAGTGAGCCGTAAGTGGGATCTCACTCACACTTAGGTAAAGTTAGAAAGATATTCACAGATTCGGACTTTGCGGATCAATAACTCGTGATTAAAACAACCTACTTACACACCAGACCCCTCTTTCTAATCAGTGTCACGACGACTGTGAACTACAACCTCGTTTTCCTCCGAACGAGCTACACAATTTCAATTGATCTCAATACGCTGCCGGTGAAGGCTCGGCGGCTTAGGGACCGTCGACAAATTACCATATCGGAAGAGAACGTGAAACAAAATTCAATAACTTCTCCAAACTGACATATGAAGTCTTCAAAATCACAACAAACATAAAGGACCACATTTAATTCATACTACAGGTCATATTTTTCAAGAGTTATGAATAAAAATACTTTTAAGGGAAATTGCTGTATTGCTGAAAATACGGCAAATGCCATCAAAGTTATGAGACCTACCAACAAAATGAGAACAAAACATGAAAGGTGATCTCCTGTACTTTACACTAAAGCTGTTACTTTAGCAAAAATGTTTGATTTGATTGATTTAATTGAGTTGATTAATGTATAAGAACAATAATAGCTGTTGTAACTTATCTGTTGTTTACTGTAGTGCCACAAAACTTGGCCTGATGATCAAGCATATCTAATACTTGATACTACAGCATAGAATTTAGAAAAATAGGTTTCACTGTATTTTATATGATTTTTTTAATATGGACACATACTTTTTTAATAGTCTATGATTTTTAAAAACTTTAATAACTTAAATTTTGTTGGTTGTATTGACACCAAAGTCACCCTGGTGATCAAGGATCCCCTTTGCTCTGTACTACAGCAAAGCTTTTAGGAAAATAAGTTTCACTGTATTTTATATGATTTTTCTAAAATGGACAAATTTTAATTAACAGGTTATGACTATAATAAACCTTAATAACTAAAATTTTGTTGGTTGTATAGACACCAAAGTCACCCTGATGATCAAGCACCCCCTTCACTATGTACTACAGCAAAGATTTTAGAAAAATAAGTTTCACTGTATTTTATATGATTTTTCTAAAATGGACAAATTTTAATTAACAGGTTATGACTACAATAAACCTTAATAACTAAAATTTTGTTGGTTGTATAGACACCAAAGTCACCCTGGTGATCAAGCACCCCCTTCACTATGTACTACAGCAAAGATTTTAGAAAAATAGGTTTCACTGTATTTTATATATTTTTTTTAATATGGACAAATTTTAATTAACAGGTTATGACTATAATAAACCTTAATAACTAAAATTTTGTTGGTTGTATTGACACCAAAGTCACCCTGGTGATCAAGGATCTCCTTCACTATATACTACAGCAAAGATTTTAGTAAAATAGGTTTCACTGTATTTTATATGATTTTTTTTTAATATGGACGAATTTAAATAAACAGTTTATGACTATAATAAACCTTAATAACTAAAATTTTGTTGGTTGTATAGACACCAAAGTCACCCTGGTGATCAAGCAACTCCTTCACTATGTACTACAGTAAAGATTTTAGAAAAATAAGTTTCACTGTATTTTATATGATTTTTCTAAAATGGACGAATTTTAATTAACAGGTTATGACTATAATAAACTTTAATAACTAAAATTTTGTTGGTTGTATAGACACCAAAGTTGTTCTGATGATCAAGGATGTCCTTCACTATGTACTACAGCAATGATTTTAGAAAAATAGGTTTCACTGTATTTTATATGATTTTTCTAAAATGGACGAATTTTAATTAACAGGTTATGACTATAATAAACCTTAATAACTAAAATTTTGTTGGTGGTATTGACACTAAAGTCACCCTGATGATCAAGCACCCCCTTCACTATGTACTACAGCAAAGATTTTAGAAAAATTAGTTTCACTGTATTTTATATGATTTTTTTTAAATATGGACAAATTTAGATAAACAGTTTATGACTACAATAAACCTTAATAACTAAAATTTTGTTGGTGGTATAGACACCAAAGTCACCCTGGTGATCAAGGATCTCCTTCACTATGTACTACAGTAAAGATTTTAGAAAAATAAGTTTCACTGTATTTTATATGATTTTTCTAAAATGGACGAATTTTAATTAACAGGTTCTTATACATTAATCAACTCAATTAAATCAATCAAATCAAACATTTTGTTGGTTGTATAGACACCAAAGTCACCCTGGTGATCAAGCAGCCCCTTCACTATGTACAACAGCAAAGATTTTAGAAAAATAGGTTTCACTGTATTTTATATAATTTTTTTAATATGGACAAATTTTAATTAACAGGTTATGACTATAATAAACCTTAATAACTAAAATTTTGTTGGTTGTATTGACACCAAAGTCACCCTGGTGATCAAGGATCTCCTTCACTATGTACTACAGCAAAGATTTTAGAAAAATTAGTTTCACTGTATTTTATATGATTTTTTTTTAATATGGACAAATTTAAATAAACAGTTTATGACTATAATAAACCTTAATAACTAAAATTTTGTTGGTTGTATAGACACCAAAGTCACCCTGGTGATCAAGCAGCCCCTTCACTATGTACTACAGCAAAGATTTTAGAAAAATTAGTTTCACTGTATTTTATATGATTTTTCTAATATGGACGAATTTTAATTAACAGGTTATGACTCTTAAAACTTTAATAACTTAAATTTTGTTGGTTGTATTGACACCAAAGTCACCCTGGTGATCAAGCACCCCCTTCACTATGTACTACAGCAAAGATTTTAGAAAAATAGGTTTCACTGTATTTTATATGATTTTTCTAATATGGACGAATTTTAAGTAACAGGTTATGACTCTTAAAACTTTAATAACTTAAATTTTGTTGGTTGTATAGACACCAAAGTTGTTCTGATGATCAAGGATCTCCTTCACTATGTTCTACAGCAAAGATTTTAGAAAAATAAGTTTCACTGTATTTTATATGATTTTTTTTAAATATGGACAAATTTAAATAAACAGTTTATGACTATAATAAACCTTAATAACTACAATTTTGTTGGTTGTATAGACACCAAAGTTGTTCTGATGATCAAGGATCTCCTTCACTATGTACTACAGCAAAGATTTTAGAAAAATAGGTTTCACTGTATTTTATATGATTTTTCTAAAATGGACAAATTTTAATTAACAGGTTATGACTATAATAAACCTTAATAACTAAAATTTTGTAGGTTGTATAGACACCAAAGTCACCTTGGTGATCAAGGATCTCCTTCACTATGTACTACAGCAAAGATTTTAGTAAAATAGGTTTCACTGTATTTTATATAATTTTTTTTATATGGACGAATATTACTTAACAGGTTATGACTATAATAAACCTTAATAACTAAAATTTTGTAGGTTGTATAGACACCAAAGTCACCCTGGTGATCAAGCAGCCCCTTCACTATGTACAACAGCAAAGATTTTAGAAAAATAGGTTTCACTGTATTTTATATGATTTTTCTAAAATGGACGAATATGAATTAACAGGTTATGACTATAATAAACCTTAATAACTAAAATTTTGTTGGTTGTATAGACACCAAAGTCACCCTGGTGATCAAGCACCCTCTTCACTATGTACTACAGCAAAGATTTTAGTAAAATAGGTTTCACTGTATTTTATATGATTTTTCTAAAATGGACGAATATGAATTAACAGGTCCTGATCCTAATTAACCTATTTAAAGCAACAATTTAAACAGCTTTTTTTTCTTCCTTTTTTGCTGCTAAATTCTATTAATATAGTTCAGCCCTAATAAAATGTTATGAAATGGCATATAGGCTCATCAGGATGCAAGGATGTAAAATTGAGAAAATGATGGCTCATCAAAAAATAATTATGCACTAAAGCCGATGTTTTTACTAATCTGTGAAATATCCAAGACTGTAATAGCATGTAGAGTACCACGAGAATACCCATTTACAAAGACCAAAATCTATTACACTGAAACCTATATCTGTTAATTAAGAGTTTTGGGCTGTTTTGGAGTGACTGTTAATTAAAATTCGTCATTTTAGAAAAATCATATAAAATACAGTGAAACTTATTTTTCTAAAAAATCTTTGCTGTAGTACATGAAGGGCTGATCACCAGGGTGACTTTGGTGTCAATACAACCAACAAAATTTTAGTTATTAAAGTTTTGGTAATAACCTGTTAATTATCCATTTTTAGAAAAATCATATAGAAAATACAGTGAAACTTATTTTCTAAAATCTTTGTAGTACATAGTGAATGCAGTGATCACCAGGGTGATTGGTGTCTATACAACCAACAAAATTTTAGTTATTACCAGGTTTATTATAGTCATAACCAGTTAATTAAATTAATATTCCATTTTAGAAAAATCATATAAAATACAGTGAAACTTATTTTTCTAAAATCTTTGCTGTAGTACATAGTGAAGGGGCTGCTTGATCACCAGGGTGACTTGTCATACAACCAACAGAATTTTAGTTATTAAGGTTTATAGTCATAAACTGTTGATATTTGTCCATATTAGAAAAATCATATAAAATACAGTGAAACTTCTAAAATCTTTGCTGTAGTACATAGTGAGACTGCTTGATCACCAGGGTGACTTTGTGTCTATACCAACCAACAAAATTTTAGTTATTAAGGTTTATTATAGTCATAACCTGTTAATTAATATTCCTCCATTTTAGAAAAATCATATAAAATACAGTGAAACTTATTTTTCTAAAATCTTTGCTGTAGTACATAGTGAAGGAGATCCTTGATCACCAGGGTGACTTTGGTGTCAATACAACCAACAAAAATTTTAGTTATTAAAGTTTTTAAGGGTCATAACCGGTTAAAAAATTATTCGTCCATATGAAAAAAAAATCATATAAAATACAGTGAAACTTATTTTTCTAAAATCTTTGCTGTAGTACATATGAAGGTTGCTTGATCACCAGGGTGACTTTGGTGTCATACAACCAACAAAATTCTTAGTTATTAAGGTTTATTTTTAGTCATAACCTGTTAATTAAATTTGTCCATTTTAGATCATATAAAATACAGTGAAATTTATTGTTCTAAAATCTTTGCTGTAGTACATAGTGAAGGGGATGCTTGATCACCAGGGTGACTTTGGTGTCTATACAACCGACAAAATTTTAGTTATTAAGGTTTATTATAGTCATAACCTGTTAATTAATATTTGTCCATATTAGAAAAATCATATAAAATACAGTGAAACTTATTTTTCTAAAAAGCTTTGCTGTAGTACATAGTGAAGGAGATCCTTGATCACCAGGGTGACTTTGGTGTCTATACAACCAACAAAATTTTAGTTATTAAGGTATAAATCATAATAATTAATATTGTCCATTTTGAAAATCATATAAAATACAGTGAAACTTATTTTTCTAAAATCTTGCTGTAGTACATAGTAAGAAGCTTGATCACCAGGGTGACTTTTGTGTCAATACAACCAACAAAATTTTAGTTATTAAGGTTTATTATAGTTCTGTTAATTAAAATTGGCCCATTTCATATAAAAATACAGTGAAACTTATTTTTTAAAATCTTTATGTAGTAACTGGAGTTTTCGCCTTGAATTAAATTTTTTTGTGTGTTGGTCTCCATAATGACAAAAAACAAAAGTTATTAAGGTTTATTATAGTCATAACCTGTTTATTTAAATTTTATTCTATTAGAAAAATTATATAAAAAATATTATGAAAAAATCTTTTCTAAAATCTTTTTAATTAAAATATTTCTGAACTCTTGCTTGATCCTGTTGACCAAAAAAAAATCTATAATACCAGGAAAAGCTTTTGTGTTTCAGTGTAAAACTTTGGAATGGTCTAAGAATTAAAACAATATCCAAACATCGAGCAGTTTATGAAAAAGTATAAAAACACGACTTGAAAAATGTACAGGGATGAAATTGTATAAACATCGATGCAGGTGGAATTAGTTTATGTTGTTCCTTTATTTTATTTTTTTTCCTTATTTATGATTTGTATTATTATATTGTTGCAATTTTATTTTGCTTATGTGTGATTATTCTTTTCAGTATTATCATTATTACTTGGAAGTGAGTTAATAACTGACCACTTGTGTAAGGTGAAGGATGGGACCAGTTTCGACTTCCTTCTACTCCTTCTTGAACGTGGAAATGCCACTTTTTGGTGTTGCACTTTGGTTGTTGTTTATTTTGTTATGTTTTTTATTATTATGTTCCAAATAAATACATAAAATAATAAAACAAAAAAACTACGTTTTAAACAGACACACAGAGAGACCAAGAGCCATCTTGGAGACATACAGTATAAATAATGCACTGATGGGATGGCACTTTAATTTGTTGCAATGATAGTTAAGACATCCTGATTCTGATGCTGACTGACGCTCCCAGTGGGGCCCCCAATCTGAGCCAAAAATAGCAAAGACAATGGTCCCAGTAAGCCAGTCAACCCTCAGAGGGGCTCGACTGGTTAGGGCTATGGGACTGTTATCATCTCTCTGAGAGGAATGACCACATTCTGACTCAGGCCGCTGGTCGAGAGCTGCTGTTTCTTTCTCCACTGGTTACAGTGCCTGTGTAGAAGAGAAACCCAGAAGTCTGCCTTTTGTACCAAGTATATCTCAATAAAATAATGTATATTTGTGAAAGAGAGGGGTCAGGGAGCTGATTAAAGTTTAAATGATCAAATGAAATGACTCATAACTAATGTCCCAAAGTAAACTGTGAACAAATTACATAAAAACTAGAACCTGATGTGATGAGTGTGGAGGAGCCTGTGGTGTGGAAAATAATCTAATGTGTGTGGGTAGAGGACATGAGGGACATGGAGCTCATGCCTGGGAGTCATGTGACCTTTATTGGACTTTGACCTTCAGTGTCATACATTCATTGTGGGTAAGGAGAGCTGCCATAGTACATGGAGACACATGCCGTGAGGATTATTAAACATTATATTAAATTGTAGACAATGTTTGGTTGATTTGTGCCTTAAATCCATCAGACACAGTCATGTTTCACAGGCAAGTCTACACCTGAACTGCAAGGGGACACTGAGTCTACTTCCTCGAGGCAGGAAGACCCCGGATCATTTCCCAGCTTCCATGTATGTTTCAACTTAAGCCTGAGCTGAACTCTGTGAGTGATAGTGTAGTGTCTGTCTCTAGCATTCTGATTCCCTCTTATGACTGTATAACTCAACACTTTCATAACCACTTCTGAGAGATCACATTACACTCTTCTACTTGCTGAGTCGGATGGTTTGTGGCCTGAGTGATAAAACAACCGTGTTGCTCTGCTACATCACTCATTTATTGACTTTAACAGAGTGCTTTACAATAAATACATCAATTCCTGTTCACATCACAAAACTGCATAATGATCACAACTGATTTAAATCTTATTTCTCAGTGTAAGTCAGTGAATGTCAATAAAAATATAAACAACAGTCTCTCCAGGAAATTGTGCTTACAGGTAGATTTAGTGAGCATCTTTTTAAACCCTCTGAGCTGAAATAAATGTTTGAAACTCAGCAGAGGGAGACGATGATGCAGAAACTGGACCAGATGAAGGTTCAGTACAGGCCAAAAGTTTGGACACACCTTCTCATTCAATGCGTTTTCTTTATTTTTTATAACTAATTAAATTGTAGATTCTCACTGAAGTAATGATGGCCACTTGTTTCTCTTAACCAAGCTGATGGGATCTTGCCATAGTATTAATTTTGAAAGTGTCTAATAGGGCTGTTGGCTGTGCATCAGCCTTACTGCTGAACAACACAAATGATGGTCCCAACCCCGTTTAAAGGCTAGAAACTCCATCAATTTACCCTGGCAAGGCACACCTGAGAGGTGAAAACCATTTCAGGTGACTACCTCTTGAAGCTCATAAAGAGAATGCCAAAAGTCTGCAAAGCAGTAATCAGAGCAAAGGGTGGATACTTTGAAGAAACTAGAATATAAGACATGATTTCAGTTAATTCACATTTTTTAAGTACATAATTCCACACATGTTCATTCATAGTTTTGATACCTTCATTGAGAAGTTACAATGTAAATAGTGATGAAAATAAAGAAAACACATTGAATGAGAAGGTGTGTCCAAACATTTGGCCTGTACTGTAGATCATGAACTTCATTTGTAGTCAAGGAAATGGGGAGGAGAGTCTCTGTTGAAACAGGTAGGGATGGGAATCAAAAAACAATTCAAGTTGAGAATTGTAAACAGCTCCATCAAAGAATCGACATCATGAGATTTGAGAATCAGAATTTGGGCTTTATCTTTTACAAGAGGCGCCTACTGCACAACCTTAAATTAGTGTAAACACCAGCAGCTTGCAGAAGCAGTTGTCTATGGTGTAGTGTGCTTAACATTGTTGCTACTGAAAATCTGCAGGATTCAATAAAGGAATCATTTAAGAATTGGATCAATTAGCAGGATCTTTAATAGCATTTTTATTAATGAAATCGTGTAAATTCCCATCCCTAGAAACAAGTTTCAGTGATACCACAATAAAACAATAAAGGTGATATCATTCAGAGCTCAGACTCCATTTGAATTGGACTTACTGAAGCAGAGGGAGACAAAATCGAATCCGAGACAGGGTGAGTGTTCATGCAGTCTGAATATTTCTTACTGTTTTATTGTCTGGATGATCAGTTTAGTGAAGTGAGTGAATGCTGAGAGATGCTTTTTAAAATGAAACAGACACTGATATAGCAGACATGCTGCTCAGTAAACGTGAGGCTTTTTTCTCTCCTTTAATTCTGTTGTATCAGTGAAGCTTATCACTATAGCAGGCTCCTCTCTCTGTCAGCCATGTTATTTGGCAGATATATTCAAAGTCTTTTTATAGAGTGAACTGCTATACACCTGAAACATTCTCATTAATTGATCTCTTTGAAGTGAACAGGACTGAAAGTTTTGGCTCATATTTTGATTTAAGGCAGTCATTTCCTGAACTTTCGTGTTCCTCATGACAAAATAAAGTGACTCTTAAAGTTTTCTCACTGAATAGAGCCTCAGTTCTTCATCTAGAGCCACCAAAGGTCTGTTTTATGGTGCAAGGGACACAACCATTCTCAACAAATATTGGACTTAGGGCAAATATTGTCCAAAAATAAAATACTTGATTTTCCACACAAAAAATGAGTTGCTGATTTGAATTAAATTTTTAAATCTCAATGTGACAGAAATGACATAAAACAAGTTTAATAAAATTAAAACAGCTTTGTCTTCATACTGTTGTTTGGGTCAAACTCTAAAAAGAATCAGAGGAATTAGATATAGCTTTGTCTCATATTTTGATTTTAAAGGCAGTCTTTTCCTGAACTCTTGACGTCCTCATGACAAAATAAAAAATACTCTCATGACATAATAATAATTACTCTTAAAATGTTCTCACTAAATGGATACTGAGTTCTTCCTCTAGAGCGACCAAAGGTCTGTTTTATGGCACTGTAATCTCTACAAGCATGACAGACTTTGCTTCATATCCTTGTAGATACAAGCACTGCTCTGTAAATCATCACCACTGTTTAATTATTAACACTGGCTTAAATAGTTCAGACTTAAATTCAGAGCATGTGCCACAAGAGGGCTCTCAATCAAAACAATAACAAAAGATGACTTTTAGATATGCAGGGAATCATGGGAGTAATTTCCTGCTGCTCCCTTCCATCCTAAAACTTCCATCCTAAATCTCAATGTGACAGAAATGACACACAGCTATGTCTTCAATCTGTTGTTTGGGTCATACTCTATAAAGAATCAAATGAATTAGATATGAATAAGAGTTTAGACACAGTGGGCTCTAATTTCGTAGACCTGCGCCAACAGGGTGTGTCCAGCACACTTTGCAAGTTTCCTGTATGGTGCAGAGAGGCACATCCATTCCTCCCTCCCTGCCCCCTGTGCAAGTGCCAGAGAGGGAGGAGACAAGGCATGAGTGGGTTTAACACAGCTAAGTGGAACCTTCACCAATCAAGTGAACGCCTCTCCTTGCCTTTTAATGCGCTGCCGGCGAGGCACAGTGACTGATCGACTGATCCTCGCTACCGTGGCGCTGGTGTGCTGAAAAGACCCAGTAGTGGAGACGGTCAGAGCTGCTGTCGCACTTAAAGCAACTGGGGAAGTGGAGGGGAACTTGGGGCGTGCATCAGAGGCCATGATGCACGTCAGCACGTGGACCACCTCGTGGGACAGATGTAATCTGATCCTGTGTCTTGAATAGGAGTACAAAATTAAGTGACAATTACATTTACACACAGCCGCTGGCTAATCCATTCATCATGCTGTGATACACCTGCATTCCTGGTCTGTTATCGCCAAACAGCAAAACCTTTGGTGGCCCTCTCCCGGTATCTCCTCCTCATCCTCCTTGAAGTAATGTATTCCATCTTTTTAGATCATGTTAAGAATAAAGACTAAAATAGAGCAATATGGGCAATCACAGGTAAACCCAAAAGACACTAAGACATAAATTTATTTGCTCTTTTTCTTCTTCTTTTCCTTGAATTTTATGTAATGTGAGAAGCCGGATATCTACTCTGTATCAAATGATGAGGCTGTTCATTGTTGGCTTGTGAGATGTGCATCACACTCCAGCTGCCGTTAAGTTTCCATTATGACAAACAACTTTAATCTGACATCAGATGTGATGGGACAATTAATATTGATACAAATGTATATGCTGGTTCAGAAGGGTACATGTAACAGTGATTGCTGTGATCAGCAGCAGCAGAGTTTGTCTAACCAAGCAAGAGTTGTTAAGAAGACAGGGCTTGTCAAAGGCTCACTGTTGAATAGGGGTGTAATGGTACACAAAAATGACGGTTTGGTACGTACCTATGTTTTGGGGTCACCGTTCGGTACATTTTCTGTACAGTATGGGAACAGCGCAAAACCATTTGTTTGTTTAGCATGTTTATTCAACCAAAAATGTGTCATTATACAAACTGAAAACCAAAATATATTCAATGTGCTGATTGGTAATACTAATAAGTTAAATAAAATAAATAAACAACAAATGTATGAAATTAAAAATAATGAGCTTTGTCTTAAATTCCTGGCTTAAATGTGGATGACTGGGTACTTTATACCGGGGCTCAATCACCTTTAGCATATGTTTAAAACCAGCATTTTCCACAACTGAATATGGTCTTAGATCCTATGCTATTAAAAATGCTGATGGATGCTGTTATCGCTTTGGCCCAATCTAAACTGTCTGGGAGAGGCTGCTTAAATGCAGACGGCAGTTGAATTTGCATAATAGTTTTTTTTTTCTTACCGCGGAAATCTTTACACTTGAATGGTGCCGTTTCAGGTGAGCTGGCATGTTTCACGTGCTGCCGGAGAAATACCCGACCTCAGTTGAACAGTATCAGCAGTCGTTTTATCCACCTGTCTTTCTCCGTTGTAATATTGCACCAGGAAGCCAAAGTGTTCCCAAACAGGAGATTTCAGCAACTGGGGAGGGTCTCCAAGCTCCGGTTGGTCACTAGCAGTAGCCATTATGCACAATTTAGACACAAGCTTTTGTGGTTACGGAAGCTCTTTGATATTCATCTTCTGATTGGTTCACTGTGAGAAGTCATGTCCACATGATATGCACATGATCACAAGAGCACGAATCACAGACCAGTTTCCTCATGAATATTAAAAGGCCTTCCCTAATCAAGCGTAGACGAGTACCCCCGTGAATATTAAAGAGCCATGTGCAGTGGCTAACGTAAACTTACTGTACTCGTTTGAGTACAGCACTGTATTGAACCGAACGTCCATTTCGAGCGGTTCAGCACGGATACATGTACCATTACACCCCTACTATTTAAAGTAACTTTTTTTTATTGGTAAATCCTTTTATCAGGGATGAGAACAGGGGGTATATGACCTAAATAAATAAAGGTCCTTGTCTGTGGCTGTTCTTTGATTTAACCAGTCTAAAGGAGTCCATACAGTTATCTTAATAATGTCCAGCGTCATTTTCTGAGAGCTTCGTATGGTGTCAGTTCAGAGCCAATAACCAGATGCATAAAACCATTATCAGTAATCAGTGCACATAAAGACTGCTCTCTTTGTGCTCGCAGTCTCTGTTTACAAGCTGGCTGTCACTCTCTGTGTCTTCTAAATGCTTGCCGTTGCTGAGTTTTGGCTCTCTGGGTGCAGGCCTTGAATAGACGGCCCCTGCATCCCTCTCCTTTCTGATTGGTCACACATGCCTACTGTCTCCAGGTCAGAGCCAATCCAAGGCAGAGTAGGGTGGATCGTGTCTTTAGACTACTAGAGTTTGTTGTTAATGCTCTGCTTTCTGACTCCTTCATCACAGCTGATAGACAGGAGGGGGCGCTCTGCTATGGATCAGACTGAGGAACCAGAGGAGGGGGTCCCTCCATCGAAAACCTCTCTGAATGAAGAAGACCAGGGTCTAAGGTGAGATGAAGATCTGCAACCATCACAATCTGAAAACCATCATACACTGCCTGGCCAAAAAAAAAAAAAACACACAAAAAAAATACCGGTCACACTGTCTAACATTTAGTTGTACCACCTTAAGCTTTGATTACAGCACACGTTTGCTGTGGTATTGTTTTGATAATCTTCTTCAATGTCACATTTATTTCCATCCAGTGTTTCATTAATTTTTCACCAAGATCTTGTATTGATGATTAGAGAGTCTGACCACTGCAACAAAGCCTTCTCCAGCACATCCAAAGATTCTCAATGGGGTTAAGGTTTGGACTCCACTAATCAAACTACCAATCAGTAAGGTTGACCAGAAAGATAAAAGACTAAAGTTTGCTAGATTTACCCTGTTCCAGAGTGATGGGAACATCATGGTAAAAAGAAGTGAAGTGATGCACCCATCGACATATTTCAAGATCACAATGCCAGGAGTCATCAGGCTCAAACTGTGAAACTGTGGTTCAAGTAGCATGAGTTATCATTTTCACACATGGATTGGCCAACACAGAGTCCAGACCATAACCCCAGTCTTGGGATGTGCTGAACAAGGAGGCTCAGTTATATTCTGGGTCTGCTTTGCTGCATCTGGCACAGGGTGTCTTCAATCAGTGCAGGGTACAATGAAATCTCGAGACTTCAAGGCATTCTGGAGCGAACTGTGCGGCCCAGTGTCAGAAAGCTTGGTGTCAGACACAGCTCATGGGTCCTCCATCAGGATAATGACCCAAAACACAAAGCTAAAATAACCCATGAATGGCTGAGAACTAAACATTGACTATTCTAAAGTGACCTCCTATGATCCCTGATCTAAATCCAATGGAACATTTGTGGAAGGAGCTTAGACATGCAGTCTGGAGAAGACACCCTTCAGACCAGAGACAGCTGGAGCAGTTTGCTCGTGAGGAGCTGGCCAAAATACCTGTGGACCGGTATTTTGAAGTCTCATTGAGAGTTCCAGGAATCGCCTGATTGCAATGATTGCCTCAAAGGGTTGTACAACAACATTAGTTAAGAGTGTCATCAACAAATGAAAGAGCCCAGTTTCATATTTTTAATGTTGTTTTTTTATATGATCCTGTTGAATCACAAACCAAAAACAATGTCTGATTTTCAGTAAATTTTTATTTATTATTACTTTGTCAGTTTCAAGTTATTTCAGTGACCATGTCGGTTTTTCTTTCTTTAACGGAAGGGAAACAACAATTTTTTCCATGCTTGCATGCCTGAATTGAACCTTAGTATGTTTGAGCACATGTTAATTAAACAGAGTGGACAAGTTTCAGAGTTAATTAGTAAAAAAAAACAGTACAGACAACACACAGCTGAGTTGGACAAACAGCCAGTGTGTCCATCAGCTAAAGATCATGTGTGTAGTGTTAATGCTGGGTCACTCTGATTATATTCATGCCAAGTTATTAAATCTCCCTGCTGGTTTATTCCACAGAGTTCAGCAGGAAACATCTGGACTCCTAAGCGATGGACCCAAACAGCCTGAATCAGAGCTGGACTCCATATTTATGGTGAGAACATCACACTATTACAAACTCCATGATTTTTAGATTTGGTGGTCCATCACCATCCAGTCTTTGTGCTGGTCTGTTTTAGAAGACCCTAGACTGTCACATTGTTCAGGCTGTGATCTATACATTTAATCTCCACTCTGTCATTGTTCTCCAGCTGCTGAAGGAGGACATCATCACCTTTGAGAATAACCAGCTGAGCAGAATTCAGAAAGGTTTAAGTCCAGATTACCCAGAATACTTAGAGAGTCAGATCGAGGATGTGTTGGTTAGTAAAGATGAGGAGCAGAGGAGCAGCAGAGAGGCCTTTCTTAGGATCACAGTGGACTTCCTGAGGAGGAGGAATCAGGACAAGCTGGCTGACAATCTGTGGAACAGTAAGAACTTTTTTCAGATTTAATATGATGGAAAGAGGAAATGGAGGTTCATATTTGTAAATCTCATCCACTCTGAGCCACCGGGTTTATGATGAAATCCTTTTAGTCCAATCTGAGCAGCTCTCTGTGATGTCAGGACTTTGTCCAGGATCCAGACTTTAATGTTATTTTTGTTTTTTCCCTCAGGATCTCAGGCTGCACTGTGCAGACGAAAACTTAAGTTCAACCTGAAGCAGAAGTCCCAAACTGTGTTTGAGGAGATCACTAAAGCAGGAACTGAAACCCTGCTGAGCCAGATCTGCACAGAGCTCTACGTCACAGAGGGAGAGGCCGGAGGGGTCAATGAGGAACATGAGGTCCAACAGATCGAGACCACATCCAGGAGAACACACAGACCAGAGAAGACCATCACAGGAGAAGACATCTTTCGAGGACCACCTGGAGAAGATGGACAAATCAGAACAGTGATGACTAAGGGCGTGGCTGGCATTGGTAAAACAGTCCTCACTCAGAAGTTCATCCTGGACTGGGCTGAAGACAAAGCCCACCAGGACATACAGTTCATGTTTCCATT
This sequence comes from Scarus forsteni, assembly GCA_036419115.1. NCBI lineage: Eukaryota > Metazoa > Chordata > Actinopteri > Labriformes > Labridae > Scarus > Scarus forsteni. The sequence goes on along the minus strand of JAZDUH010000155.1, from coordinate 1,860,888 downwards.
CCCCTTCAGAGAGCTGAATCTGCTTCAAGAGCAGAGGTTCAGCTTGGTGGAGCTTGTTCATCTCTTCTTCAATGAAACCAAACAAGCAGGAATCTGTAGTTTTGAGGAGTTCCAGGTCTTGTTCATCTTTGATGGTCTGGATGAGTGTCGACTTCCTCTGGACTTCAACCAAACACAAATACTGACTGATGTCACAGAGTCCACTTCCGTGGATGTGCTGCTGATCAACCTCATCAGGGGGAACCTGCTCCCATCTGCTCACCTCTGGATAACCACACGCCCTGCAGCAGCCAATCAGATCCCTCCTGGATGTGTTGACATGGTGACAGAGGTCAGAGGTTTAACTGACCAGCAAAAGGAGGAGTACTTCAGGAAACGCTTGGGAGATGATGAGCAGGCCAAAAGAATCATCTCCCACATTAAGAAGTCCAGAAGCCTTCACATCATGTGCCACATCCCGGTCTTCTGCTGGATCACTGCCACAGTCCTGGACCATGTGCAGAAGACCAGAGAGCCAGGAAGGCTCCTGAAGACCATGACTGAGATGTACATCCACTTTCTGGTGGTCCAGTCCAAACTGAAGAGCATCAAGTATGATGGAGGAGCAGAGACTGATCCTTGCTGGAGTCCAGAGAGCATAGAGATGATCCAGTCTCTGGGTAAACTGGCTTTTGAACAGCTGCAGAGAGGAAACATGGTCTTCTATGAACCAGATCTGACAGAGTGTGGCATCAACATCAGAGCAGCCTCAGTGAACTCTGGAGTGTTCACACAGATCTTTAAAGAGGAGAGGGGACTGTACCAGGACAAGGTGTTCTGCTTCATCCATCTGAGTGTTCAGGAGTTTCTGGCTGCTCTTCATGTCCATCTGACCTTCATCAACTCTGGAGTCAATCTGATGGCAGAAGAACAGAGAACATCCACAATCATTGAAATCTCTAATGTCAAACCTCGTCTGAAAGATCTTCACCAGAGTGCTGTAAACCAGGCCTTACAAAGTCCAAATGGTCACCTTGACTTGTTCTTGCGCTTCCTCCTGGGTCTTTCACTGAAGACCAATCAAAACCTTTTACGGTGTCTGATGAGACAAACAGGAAGTAGGACACAAACCAGTTGGGGAATAGTTAAGTACATTAAGTCAATGATCAGAGAGAACGTGTCTGCAGAGAAGAGCTTCAATCTATTCCACTGTCTGTATGAACTGAAGGATCGTTCTCTGGTGGAGGAGACTCAAAAGATTATGAAATCAGGACGTCTCTCCAGAATGATACCGTCTCCTGCTCAGTGGTCTGCTCTGGGCTTCATCTTACTGTCATCAGAGAAAGACCTGGACGTGTTTGACCTGAAGAAATACTCTGGTTCAGAGGAGGCTCTTCTGCGGCTGCTGCCAGTGGTCAAAACCTTCAGCAAATCTCTGTAGGTGCCCCTACCTGCACAGGTTACATCAGATTTCTGCATCTGTACGAGAATGATCATTAACTGGTTGCTTTTTATTTTCTTCTGATTCTTTTCTCAGGCTGACTGGATGTGGACTATCAGAGAGAAGCTGTGGAGCTCTGTCCTCAGTCCTCAGCTCACAGTCCTCTTTTCTGAGACACCTGGACCTGAGTAACAACAACCTGCAGGATTCAGGAGTAACATTGCTGACCGCTGGACTGAAGAGTCCACACTGCAGACTGGAGACTCTTAGGTGACAAAACAGATCCTGAGCACCAGGATGTACGATCAGGACTATGACAGAGACAGTTTTAATTTTCATGAGGTTGTTCTGAATCTTTTCAGGTTGTGTGGATGCAGACTGTCAAAGGAAAGCTGTGGAGCTCTGTCCTCAGTTCTCTGCTCACAGTCCTCTGGTCTGAGAGAACTGGACCTGAGTGACAATGACCTGCAGGATTCAGGAGTGATGCTGCTCAGTGTTGGACTGAAGAGTCCACACTGCGGACTGGAGACTCTCAGGTGAGAATAAAAATGCTCAAATAAAAATCGAAGCTCAGACCATCATCTGAACACCTGAATACCTTCAACATGGCAGAGCTGCAAATGTGCACTAAACAGACTGAGAGCCTTAGTGTATGGGGAGAGATTTGTCTCAGAGATGTAAATAAATAAACATTCAAGATTTTTACATGTTTTTCAGATCCACAATTATATCCATTATTTTCACGTTTTTACATATTGTGAGTGTGTTTATTATGACTTTTTATTTGTAAATCTTCAATTCTGCTTGTGAATTCTTGAAAGTGCATTTGTGGATCAACCAGCCCGTACTTTTATTTTTGAGACATATATAATGCCGTTTCGAAGAAATTCAGACACACTCTAACAAGTTGAGAGTGTTTACATATGGAGTATCCCACTCCCTCCATCCATTAGGTGGCAGTGTTGCTCTCTCCAAATGACAGTGGCCAACAATGGCATGGTCTTCAAATCAAATCAAATCAAACTTTATTCATAAGGCACTTTTCATACTTAAAAAGCAACACAAAGTGCCTCACAGAGGCTAAAATCATCATGAAAACAGAAAACCCGGCTAACCCCCTCCCACAAATACGGAGACATATCCAGACACACACTCACAGATATCAGCATACGCACACACACCCACAACATTCATACGATCTGTCATAAAAGAGAGAAAGAGAGACATCGCTGTGCACCGAGGACTGAGATAAGGAATAAGCTACCTTTTGGGGCCATCAACACCGAGGAGGGCTCCCGGCCCACGAAGAGCGCAGTCGGAGTCTTCCATCCTCCCGCACAGACACAAGGCCCCACAACACAGTGCAGGGGCCTATGGCCATGCAGGCGGAGCCGTTCCCCGGCAGCGGTCCCACAAGTGGACCAGGAGTAGCTCCCAGTGTGGAGAGCCCCCATGAGGAAGCACTGGAGCTAAAAACCATCGTACTAAAACAATAATAACAATATAAGAAAAGAAGAGAGATTAAATAACATAAAATGGATAAAAAATTATGAATTCAATATGATAAGAAGTTTGACTACAAGAATAAATAAGTTATGCAGTAATAGAAGAATAAATAATAGAGGATTAAATAAGTTGATTAAATCAATTAAAAGCTTGATTCAAAAGGTGGGTTTTAAGTCTCTTTTTAAAAATATCAACATACTCTGCAGCCCTGAGATTCTCCGGCAGGCTGTTCCACAATCGGGGTCCATAATAACTAAAAGCCGCCTCCCTGTGTGTCTTAGTTCAAACTTTTGGTCTGGTTAAAAGGCCATTGCCAGAGGACCTCAGGGTCCGCGAGGGGTGATGCGGTAAAAACAGGTCAGATAGGGGTGCTGGTTTGGCGGAGTGGTTAGCAACCAGGCACCCCGTGTACTTGCTTCTGCCGGTCCAGGTTCAAATCCCGCCTGTTTGCAGAGTGTCTTCCCCTACTCTCTCTCCCCCTTTCACCAGCCTATCCACTGTCTCTGTCCTATCAATAAAGGCACAAAATGCCCAAAAAATACATTGAAAAAAAAAATAAAAAACAGGTCAGATAAATAAGAAGGCCCGAGGTCGTTAAGACATTTATAAACCAGTAAAAGAACCTTAAATTGATCCTGAAACGCACGGGGAGCCAATGCAGCAATTTTAAAACTGGAGTAATATGTTCCCATCCTCTGGTCCTCGTCAGCACTCGTGCGGCTGAATTCTGTAATAATTGGAGGCTGGATATTGTCTTTTTGGGAAGACCAGAGAGTAGGGCATTACAATAATCTAAACGAGAAGAGATAAAAGCATGCATTAACACCTCCGTGCTGGCCTGACAGAGCTGGACCTGAGCTACAATCATCCAGAAGAACGAGGAGAGAAGCTTTTGTCAGTTCAATAGGAAGGAAACACCTTCAAGATCAGAAACGTGCTTAAAGTTGGAGGAAAGTGGCAAAACCTGGTCCTCCAGTGGTAATTTCTGGCCCTCACCTTTGTCTACAATCTGTCTCTTATACATGTATTATATTTATTAATTTTTTTACAAAAATTTGACAGTCATTAGCAGATGAACATAAATACCTCAAACGCAGCATTGATGCAGACAGCTGATACCTCCTCCTGCTGCTTGGGTAAAATTAGAAAGCTATTCACAGATATAAACAGTATAGATACATACAGTATAGATATATATGAATATATATACTGTGATGTCAAACTGTGGATTTACCTGTCTGCCTTATCTGTCTGTCTGCAGTCTGTCTGGTTGTTTGGTCTCAGAGGAGGGCTGTGTGTCTCTGGACTCTGCTCTAAGCTCATCCTCTGTGACAGAGCTGGACCTGAGCTACAATCATCCGGGAGAACGAGGAGAGAAGCTTTTGTCTGCTCGACGAGAGGATCCACGCTGCAGACTGAACGTCCTGAGGTACATTGACACCATAGAAGAAGAAATAATCCCATGTTGATGTTCAGCAGTCTGAAAAGTGAGATTAATGAGAGTCAGAGACGTCAGAGCTGCAGAGAAAGACTGGAGACTCATTTGAGTTTGGACAGGAAGTCAGACTATCACTGCAAACACTGATGTTTTCATTATTTTATTTTTATTGATGTTTAACTTTAACAAAGGCACATTTATAATTTAACAGACAGGAGACAGAGAGGAGGTTTATCTGAAGTGTCAATGGTTTAACATCATGGGGGGGGGGGGGGGGGGGGATTCTTACACCGGAGCAAATCTGAAAAGTAATCTGATTACAGACTGAAACAACAGACTGGAGAGTGATTTATCAGTTCAGTGATAAACTGAGTTACACCCCCACACATCAGTTATTGAAGTTATTAACCCCTTTATCTCCGAGGATAACCCCTCCCTCACCCTCGCTCAACCCCCCCTCCTCAGGCTGCAGCTCTCTCTCTCTCTCTCTGTCACTCTCTTGTCACCATCATGTATTTAAAGACCACATGGTCTCAAGTCTCACAGGTGAACAGTCACACAGCAGCTTCATTAGAAAGACTTCCTGACTTCCGGCGGCGCCATGTTCGTATAAGACGCAAAAGTTTGAGCTCGGCTGATTAACCAACTTACCAAACGACATTTGAACAAAGCTCGGCAAAAAACATGCCCAACGACACCACAAAGACAAGCGCTGGCGATAGACTCTCCAGATATCAGTTCAGAAACAAAGAAGGAGATGAAAAATCGTCGGAAACAACTGATGCTAACAAGCCTGCTAAGCCTGATGCAGCTAGCGTTAGCAAAAACACCGAACCTGCCACTAAAAACATGGAGGAGATGCTGCAAACTATCGTCCAGTCAAACCAAGAAATACAGGGGGACATTCTTCAGATGAGGATGGATGTAAAGGAGTTTAAAGGTCAGACCAAGGAATCATTTATTAGACTTGAAACATCAGTTGGAGGTTTAAGTGCACAACTGACAAAGCTGGAAAAGAGGGTTGTTGACGCAGAGGAACGTATCACAATCACGGAGGAGACCACCGCGACCCACGGAAAAGCCATCGGCTTCCTACTGCAACGGGAGGCGGAACTTATGGAGCGATGTGAGGATCTTCAAAACAGGGCAAGAAGGCAAAACTTAAGACTTTATCAGGTTCCCGAAGGAAGCGAGGGAAGAGACATGGTGGTCTATATTAAAAAGCTACTACCGACGGTGTTGAACGACCTGCCGCTAAAAGAAGATGACATCAGGATTGACCGGGCGCACAGAGCGCTTATGCCGAAACCGAAAGAAAATGACCCCCCTCGTTCCATCGTGATAAGATTTGCAGACTACACAGTGAAGGAGCAGATCCTTCAGCAAGCTTGGAAACACAACAGTGAAGATAGGCGAGAGGCAGATTTACTTTGATAATGACTACTCACCTGAGCTGCAGAGGAAACGCGCGCAGGTCAGATATGTTGTAAAACAGTTGAAGCAGAAAAACATTAAGGCGAAGTGCATATACCCAGCTCGGTTAAGGATGACAGTGGGCTCCGAAGAGAAAACTTTCCAGTCGGTGGCGGACGCGGCGCTGGTACTTCAGGACCTCAACATCCAGCTCCGCATTCATGAGCGAGATAAAGTGGAGCGAGAGTTGGCTAGAAACAGATGGGCGAGATGGGACGTCAACCGAGGTGGGCGGAGCGTCAACATGTTTACGGAAAATGACTGCAGGTTTTTCTTTTCTTGAAATGACTGGGCAGATGATGCAAAAATAAGGTATGAACAACTGTGAGTAATTTTGGACTAAATGGGCTGAAGTTAAAACTTTTAAGTTCCCTCCTATTACAGTGGTGTTGTTGGGTTTAAACGTATATGCAGGTGTAATTGTTATTATTTTATTATTATTATTATTATTATTACTGTTTTAACTTGCTTCAAGTTTCTAGGATGTATTTATTTTATTTGTAACATTTTTATCTTTTCTTATTTTAATTTCTATTTACATACACTTTGCCGAGCCCAGAATATAGTAATGGTATATTATTTGGTCATTTTGGTTTGTGGTATCAGTCGCAGTTGACTTAATATGAGTGACTTACACTCAGCCATCATAGGGCCGCAGCATTCTACCCAGTGGAGGGGGACTGCTGTACTATGTGACATTATCCCGGAGGGATTCCGCCACCCTCCGCCCAGTTCCACACGGGGACTGGTCACTTCAGGAGGTAGGCCAGTTGAGGACTTGGAAGCCAGTTTGACAGGGTTGATTCCTGGTGTTCTGTACAGGAAAATGTTCATTATCTCTATTTTGTTTTGTGTTACTTCCTTGACAACTTCCTTGACTTTTGCAATAGGTGAGGATGCATATGGCATCTACAAGATGACTCTAAAGCATTATGACAGCCAAGATTAAAAGTAGTGTTATATGGATAACCTGAATGTTGTTAGCTACAATATAAAGGGGCTAGTAAATCCAGTTAAAAGAAAAAAAATACTCTATCAACTTAAAGCTTTACATTGCTCAGTTGCAATGTTACAAGAGACACATTTGTCTGAGGCAGAACATCTGAAATTAAAGAGGGATTGGGTGGAACAAATATACAGTGCATCTCATGAAGGAGGGAGGAAAAGAGGGGTTGCTATTTTAATCAGGAGGAATGTTTTTTTTAATAGCGAAAAAGTGCTGAAAGACAAGGAAGGCAGATATATTATGGTGATAGGTACGATTGGGGAAAATGGATTTACATTCTTAAACTTGTATGCACCAAATGAAGACTGTCCAAATTTCTTTAAGAAAATAGCCTCCAAATTGGCAGATGAAGGGAAGGGAATCATAGTGGTTGGGGGGGATTATAATTGTGTTCTAAACTCGAGTATGGACAGACTACCTGCTGAGAAGGGACCTCGAACCAAAAAATCGGTCACTGTTCTGGGAATGATGGAGGGACTGGGCTTGATTGATGTATGGAGATATCATCATCCCAGAGATAAAGACTACACATATAGGTCCCACGTTCATGGGAGTTACTCCAGACTGGACATGTTTCTTGTTTCAAAGGTTGATGTACACAGAGTGACAGAATGCAATATAGAACCCATAACTTTGTCAGACCATGGTCCCATTAAGATGAAAATAAATTTAGGTCAAGAAAAACAATTCAGATACTGGAGACTTAATGTCTCTATATTAAATGATCGCCTAATTCAACAGGAACTACGTGACAAACTTAAAGAATATATCGATTTAAATGATAATGGAGATGTTACTCCATCTGTCTTATGGGATGGTGCCAAAGCAGTTATGAGGGGACATATAATTCAAATTACATCAAGAATAAAAAAACAAAGAGAAACAAGAAGGCTCGAACTAGAGACGGTAATTATGAGGTTAGAAAAGGAACACAAAGTATGGAGAAGGGAAAACACATTAGAATTATTAAAACAGGAAAGACAAAAATTAGATGAACTACTCACATATAAAGCAGAGGGAATGCTTAGATTTGTGAAACGAAAATATTATGAAATGGGTAATAAAGCAAGTAGGCTATTGGCTTTTCAGCTACGGAAAACTCAATTGAACCGTGTCATACCTAAAATTAAACACCCTGACACAAATAAAATCACATCCCAGCCAAAAGAAATAGCAGAGGCATTTGCTGCATATTATAAAAAACTATATGAAAGTCAAGAATTATTAGGGAAGAAGGAGAAAACAAAACTTTTGAATTCAGTCAAATTAAATAGCTTATCACAGGCTGAGGCTGAGATGATATGTTCGCCTATAACAGTACAGGAAATAATAGCTAGTATAAGTAAGTTAAAGAACAGTAAATCCCCAGGTCCTGATGGATTCTCTGGGGAATACTATAAAGTTTTTGTTGACGAGCTAGCCCCAATTTTATGTCGGATATATAATTATGCACTGGATGAAAAGGACCCCCCCAAAACCTGGTCAGAAGCAATCATCACAGTCATACATAAAGATGGAAAAGACCCCACTCAGTGTATGGGGTACCGGCCTATAAGTTTGCTCTGTCAGGATTTAAAAATCCTGACCTTTATTTTGGCAAATAGAGTACAAAGACACATTCAGAAATTAGTTAATTCAGATCAAACTGGATTCATTAGCGGACGGCAGGGCACCAATAATGTTCGACGAGCTCTAAATTAACAATCTATTGCTTCTCATAGAAAGACCCCATCAATGCTTCTCAGCCTAGATGCTGAGAAAGCATTCGATAGATTGGACTGGACATTTTTGAGGCAAACACTAGCTCATATGGGTTTTAAAGAAACCTTTTTAAGTTGGATTGATGTGTTTTATATGAACCCACGGTCAAGAGTTAGAGTTAATGGCCAGTGCTCTGATTTCTTCAGTCTGGGAAGGGGAACGAGGCAGGGAGATGCACTCTCTCCAGTTTTGTTTGCTCTCAGCATCGAGCCCCTCGCGGAATTGATCAGAAATAATCCCCTTATACAAGGAATAAGAGATGAGAGTGGAAACCAACACAAAATAGCTCTATACGCGGACGACATATTATTATTTATAGAAAACCCTGTCCACTCAATCCCCGCTCTCTTGCAAAATCTTAATGAATATGGTCTAATATCGGGCTATAAAGTTAATCCTAGTAAATCAGAAGCAATGATGGTGTCTGGGACATGGCCTAGTCAACTTGATGATGTAGTATCCTTTCGCAGGTCCAAGCAGGGTTTCAGATACTTAGGAACCACACTCACTCCCCAAGTAACACAACTATATCAAGCTAATTATAAAAAATTATTTGAGACATTTAAAAATGAACTGGCAAGGTGGGACGTGCTACCGTTATCACTTCTGGGTAGAGTAGAGGCTGTTAAAATGAATCTACTCCCCAGACTCTTGTTTTTATTTAGGTCTCTCCCAATTTGGATCCCAACATCAGCCTTTAACATGCTAGACAAGCTTATATCCAGATTCATCTGGCAAAACAGGAAACCAAGAGTGAGACTTAAAACACTCACTCTAGGGAAAAACAGGGGTGGACTCAGCCTCCCCAATATAAAATATTATTTTTGGGCAGCACAATTAACAACAGTGGTAGCCTGGATTAACAATGATGTGGAATCGGGATGGGTAAACATAGAGCAGAATTCACTGCCAATTATGCCTCTGTCCGTACTAGTGTTCTTGAGTAAGCAAACCCAAGAAAAACTGGAAATCAGAAATGAATGGGTGAAACACACTTTAAAAGTATGGTCGACAGTCCAAAAGAGAATTAGAGGGACAGCTGCCCTTTCACGGGCCATACAAATTGCTGGAAACCCGAATTTCCCCCCCTCAACAACAGATATCTCTTTTAAGAGATGGGCAGCCAGAAACCTAAGAATCATTGACCAGTTGTTCTGTAACAATGTCTTACAGCCGTTCTCATATCTCCAAGATAAATTTTCCCTACCTCAAAGTGATATGTTCCGGTACTTTCAAATTAGGCATTACATCACAAACCATAAGGATTGGAATGTAATTAAAAATGCTCCAACAAATGTAGAGACATATTTTATAAATATTATTAAACATCAGCTACCTAACAAGAAACATGTTTCTCATATATACAGAAATCTGCTACTGGATATACCAGACAATACTTTACACATCAAAAATAAATGGGAGCTGGAGTTAAATATCATAATTGAGGATGGAGAATGGGAAACAATGTGTATTGGATGTCATAAAGGTATTAATAGTAACATGTGGAAGTAGTTTGACTGGAAGATGAAAACAAGGTTTTTTAAGACACCTATGGTGGTTGCCAAATTTACAGATAATCCAACTGCTATGTACTGCTGGAGAAAATGTGGAATGGTCGGCGACCACTTGCACGTGTTTTGGGACTGCCCAATGATGCTTTCTTTTTGGAATGGGATAAAGAGAGAGATAGATAAAGTTATGGGGATTGATTTACCATTCACCCCAAGTCAGTTTCTTCTAGATCTAACTCCTGAAGACATGTACACGAGAGACCAAAGGTACCTGTTGCATATACTTTTGATGACTGCTAGGAAGATGGTGACAATAAATTGGATGAACCCACAGGCACCTACAGTGACACAGTGGAAACAGAAGTTGAGGGAGGTCTATGGAATGGAGGTTTTAACTGCCCAATTACAATTAAAGACTGAGATTTTTAAGAGGAGGTGGCTACCTTTAACAAGATACCTCTTTAATTGAGGGGAAACCCATACTACGCTGTAATGTCATAATTGCCCACTCATTTAATTTTCAATTACTGACGTCAATGAAATTTCCTGGCCCCAGCAGGGTGAAAAGAGACCCTTTTCTATCTATGGACTGTCATATGTATTATGTGTTGTTGTCAAGGAATGTTTTGTTTTGCATTTTGTTTTGTATTGTGAATTTTTATGCTTAATAAAAATATAGTTCAAAAAAAAAAAAAAAAGAAAGACTTCCTGTTCATGGATGATGTGGTCCACTGAGGGTCCCTGACTCCTGTAATGTCCTCTGTCAGTTTCCTGTCAGACTGCATCAGTTTGTAGTTTCTCTGCTCAGATCTCCACAGTCGTTTGGGCTGTTGGCTGGAGAGGGGACTATCTCAGGACCCTCATGAATGAAGAACTAATCACAGCTTTGGTTTCTGTCTCCAGGTTGGACCATGGTGGACCACACAGACTGAGACCTGGTCTGAAGAAGTGTGAGTGTTTTTACTCTTTGATTTAAAGATGATTATTCAACTTTTTACTCCTCATGAACGTTTCATTTGAAGGATTCTCTCAGAGCTCCAGAGTTAAAACAGTATCAGGAGGATAAACCATGGAGACATGAGGGTCAGAGGTCTTTAGTCTGAGGAACAATTCACATGATCAAAGTGAAGATGAGGTACAAAAATCAGCAGAGATGGTGTGTTGGCGTGATCAGAAACATGTCCTCTTACAGAGAAAGCTCTGCGGTCCTTCTTCAGATGTCTCATCAGGCTGTGTGTGTTGTGAGGGGCGGGTCTGATGTCCTACTTGGTTCCTCTCATCAGGATCCTCTGCAGGTTTGTGCTCTCTGGAGCTTGTGGAGGTCCTTGCTGGGGATCCTGATAAGAGGTGCACTGCAGTAGTCCAGCCTGGAGGAAATAAAGGTGTGAACAAGTTCTTCTGCCCCAGAGAGAGAGAGAGAGAGAGAGGGGAGTGAGTGAGGTTTAGCTCTGCTCCTGAGATGGAGGACAGAGATCCTGCTCAGGTGTTTGATGAAGGTTTCTAAGGAGGAGCAGGGTCCAATCTGAGCTACCAGGTTGGAGACTGGGGGAAGAGAATGAGGTTCTATTTCAGGAGCTTTAATAGACCACATGTTTGACCACGGTGTTACATGTGTGCATCATTAGCTCAGGTCCTCTTCTGTGGTCCAGACTAAAGACCATGATGGTTCAGGTCTGGTCCGTGTCCACATTGGAGCTTTTACAAATGGACCAAACTGAGAGAAGTGTAAGAGAAATGCTCCTCATTGGTCAAGATCGCTGGAGAGACTAATGACTCCTCTGCTGCAGCTTCTCCAGCCTGTTAGAAAACATCATTAAATCATTCCAGATCTATACTGCCTATCAGTCATGACCACATTTGAGTTTGTGAATGAATGAAATTCAAAGAATGATTTTGATTGTTTACTCAACTCTTGTTCCAAAGTGTTTGATTCTCTTTTGTAGTTTTTTTCTTCTCTGGTCAAAACCATCAATCTGTTCAGTTCTTCTATGTGTTGACCTGAGATCTGATTGGACAGCAGCTGAGTCATGTGAGGATGAAGCTTCATGTTTAATCTGTCAGATAGAGCAGGATGTAAAACAGCACCACAGAGTTTCAGCGGACATTGTGTCCATAACAGTCTAAAGTTGTCTCATCCAATAAGCTTCTTGGGTGAGAAATGAAACATCTTCCCAAAACTCTACACAGTCCGGTTGCCTCGTTTTTAAAACATGTGTTTCCATGTGTTCCTAGATGATGAAAATCTACACAGAAGAAGTAAGAGTTAGCTTCTCAACATATTACCAAATATTTAGCAAAAGAACATTTTACATCTAACTTTAAATCTGGAAGGAAAAACCAAAAGTTATTTCTAATTAAACAGGTAAAGAAAAGAATCAGGTGCCAGGGAGGACCTGAGTAATCAAAACATCTAATTATGAACACACATCGGTATATGCAAACAAATATAAGTGTGCATGTATGCACATTGCACATTAATTAATTAATATTTTGTTATTGTTTATTGCTATAGTGATGTTAAATCATTTTCAAGTGAAGCCCATTTTTCTGTGTATTCCTGCTCATTGTTTTGCATCCTGCAAGCTACCTTTTCTAATTTAATTATTCCCTTTGCTTCAGTGATCCATTCTTAATACGATGGTGCATTAGGTTCAGTCCAGTTGGTCAAAATAACTTGTTTGTGACCATTCAGACAGAGAGAAACATTTTTTTATCTTTTGAAGAAACAATGTTAAGAGTTTGGATGTCTCCAAGTATACATGTTTGTGGTGCGAGTGGTATGACCGAGTTAATGTGTATCAGCACTTGTTTGTAAATATTAAACCATCTATCTTTGATTTTAACACAGTCCCATGGCAGATGAAGCTAAGTTCTTTCCACTGAACCACATTTAAGGTTCAGTGGTTCAGAACCACATTTACTGTCATTGATGCCTATTCTGCAAAGTTGTGAGGGGGTGCAGTAAAGCCTGTTTTGAAATTTGAATTGTGTTATCTTACTTTAGATTGAAATGGTTGTCATACGTTACTCCATATGTCACTGAATGAAATATTTCTTTCCTGTACACTCAAATCCCTTCTTCACTTTTTTACATTTCAAGAGGATCATTGGTGCTTTAATTTAATGCTGTTATTGTGTAGCAGATTCATGTGGATATTCTTCTGGATATCATGTTTAAGGGTAAGGCAATTAAGACATTCACCTACAGGGATGATATAATCAGAGATGATTATAATCAAGATGTTAAAAGTTTTGAAACGGTTGCTTGAGAGTATGTGGCACAGCTTCATGATACCTCTGATTTTCCATCAGTTCCAGTTGAGAGTGTTTTTATTGATTTTTACGTCAGAGTTCTGCCATAGTGGTTGCTTGAATTTGTTGTATTGATTCCAATAAGTTTTGTACATGATTGATGAATGTTGATTGATGCCTCTATGGGGCTATTCACAAGTTCTTTAGGAAAACTCAAGAAATATGTAGTTTTTGTGGTCATGCTTAGTCTCTGTAACATACTTTCTTCCATATGATTCTAGTCTTTGTTCTCTAGAGGATCCAATAATTCACTGAAATGCTGACCTGAAAGGACATATAACAATGGTGGAAATTGGGAAGCTGAAGTACCTCTTCTATATGTGTTAGACATCCTTAAGTATGAACATCTGGCCTTTTTATCATGCTATACGAAGGTTGAAATTATTCTGTGTTAAAGGTGTAGTCAGCGATCTTCTAATCTTCTAAACTAATGCAGCATTTGTCAAAGTCAGCATACCTCTCCTGTCCATCCACAAGATGTCCCCACTGACAGCATGTTGGGAAAAAAAAGTCCGGTTTCAATACACAGCCTTGGCTCTGAATTTCAGCTGGTAAATACTGTGGCTCGGGCTGAGTCACCAAAATGGGGTACACCCCCCCACATCCAGGGGGCAATCATACTCATGCGCAGATCAGACAGAGAGGGGAGGGGGAGTAGTAGGTTGCGTAGCTTGCGCAGCTAGCGTAAGAGAGAGATACACTAGGTGCAGGAGCAAAGGCTGAAAAACAGCCCAAAAGATAAAGGTCAGAACATGAAAGACCGAAGACCCGGGTCAACATTGGTGTTGCTTTCCAATGGTGGAGGGAAGTCCGCATACTGAAAGACCAGAAAACGGACGTGGATGTCGCCGTCTTTCTGCTGGATAGGTAAGCAACATTAGCTTTGTGGTGCTTCACATAACAGTAACAGCCGTCAGACATTCATCTTATTGTCTAATTTGCCAGAATATACTGTTGTCGTAATGTTCTCAATATTGTCAGTCGAGTTGTTTGACGAGTCGGGGTTGGTCAGCTACGCAGTTTCTATGGCCGTTTCCATGACGATGCACGTCCATCACCTTTCGGGGGTGGAGCCAGGGGTGAGGTATGAAGGGAGAGGCGGGTCTAAATCAGTTTGTAAGCAACCTCTCCACTTGTTTTCTCCCACATTGCTGACTACACCTTTAATGTCCAAATAAGGGTTTTGAATTCTGATCGGTAACATTCTTAATACATAGTTAACAGAGGAGTGAATGTTGATTTTTAGAACATTGACCCGGCAGGGATATTGGAAAGTTTGACCAACGATATATGTTGAAATTAATTTGACTGAATTCTTTGGTGAGGTTGATATCTCTTGTTTGAAGAATTTATGGTTATTTTTTAACTCGAAATATGTTATCCCAGTTGTTTTCCATTTAATGTTTGTATTTTTTAAACTTGTGATGGTGCAATATTTATTGAAAGGTAGTAATTCACATTTACTGGTACTGAGGATAGAAGAGCAGAGGCAGGACGAGTATTCAGGCATCAATCCAAAAAACACAAAGGCAAAAAACTCCTAACAGGAAATCAGAGTAAGCTTAACGCAAGAGACAAAAGCTGTAAGGAGGCCAGTAAACGTGTGGAAATCAACTGACAAGGCAGAGGTGCTCACAACCACTTGAATTTTCAATAATGTACCCTTACATTGAGATTTCCACCTGGATATTTAAATAGTATATTACCATGTTCATCTGACTTCCTTGGACAAGATTGCTTTTTTTGACTGTGTTTTGTCTAACTCCTACCCCTTGACCTGCCAGGAGTTGCCTCCAAACAGCATAGCTCGTGGGGGTGATTGAAGTGCACAAACTACCACAAGTTACCACATCAAGGTAACAGTCACAAGTGAGGTTTTTTTTTTTTTTGGTGTAGTTTTTTTTTGTTTGGTTGTTTTTTTTTCTGTTTTTTTTTTTTTTTTTTATATAGGAGAAGGGGAAATTTAATGAAAAATGAGTGAAGTAGCGCAGCTGTAGTACTGAATGGACAGTGTTAAAAAATTACACCAAAAAAAAAACACAATTTAACAATTAGTCCTGAATGCTCCAGAGGCAACAGCAGCTCTGACTGACACAGCTGTGGAATGATATTGAGCAGGAAAAACCTCACAAATGGAATACACAGGTGCTGGCATTACAAAGTTACTAAACTAAAGTCATCTTTCACTGATAATTAGCCAGTGTAAAACAACACTTATTGAACTAAAGTACAAAATTTGATACAATGATGTAGTGTTGGAGAACTGGCTTCTTTGGCTACTTTTGCATTCACATTTGCAACTGCACAGTGCTGTGCAGGTGAACCCTAATCTGAAACATTTGCACCTTCCACAGCAGTCTGATTTGCAGCTGCACTTGGCCAGTTGTTGGCAACTTTGTGCAATTGGTTTATTCGCTGTCCAGAAGACCCACCATTGTCTACCAACCTTTACCCATCCCCAGTCTGCAGGACTCTCTGCTTTTGGCAGACGCTGGGTTGCCTGACCCCATATGCAGCCTGCCTGATGTGCAGCATGTTTAGTGTGTTGAAGAAGAGCTGCTCTTGTTGGAGGATTGGCTTCATATGGCCTCTGCTTTCAGGCAAACATGTCAAGTCTAGCCTCATCCACACTAACAGCTGAACTTGATCTGTCATGTATAAGGACCACAAACTTCTCCAGGATGTCAAGGTTGCTAACAGTCGATACAGGACAGTACTGACTTAATTTACTGAAGATGGGAGAGGCCTAAGGGGAAATTTCCCATGCTTGCCAGTCAGTGTTTTTGCCTTTGTTGCGAAAAGCTGACACAGTATCACAACCTGTGAAGGCATGAAAGAAGGGTATGCCTTTGGTCTTCATAGGTTCAATAACACTGCACAGGTCATGAACACCAATCCACCTTAGGCTAACACCATGCCCAAATGCAACCCATAGGTGCTGGAGACCAAGTTCCTGAAGGGATGGAAAGATGCTCAATCATTGGCTTTAATCATGATGCTTTTGCTACCCCCTTCTGTGGCATGTTTGGCATGTACAAAGATCCGGCTGTCTGCTTCCTCATGGAAACATTTATCCGACCATCCAGACAGGTTTCAGAGGTGCTCAAGACATCAGGTCCCTTGGTTACTTTTTTTTTTAGTAATTATTTTTTATTTCACCTTTTAAGGATTGTACAAGGCATTTGACAACAAAAAACAACAATGAAGCTCCTCCCTCGCTCAGAGGGGAAACAAAGTTAAACAATGCACATTCCATTTGCTTATCAACAAACATATAACCCATTTTTAATTTTATTTTTTTGCAACCCTTGGTTACAACAACCACATTTGGCGCAGTCATGTGAGCAATCTTGACAGCCAAAAAGTGGAAGAGGTCTGTTTTGTTGTCGTTATGTCTAAGGAAATTGCGCCAATTTGATGGAACCTTATTATTGTTTGTCACTTGCCGTCAACCTCACTGACCTCGTTTTGATCTTGTTTCCAATTGAGGCTTGATGGATTGTACACATCAAACGCAATGTCTGTACTCTTGTACTTCATGGCATATGCATGTATTGTAGGTAGAACATCCAATCCTTCATAGTCCTGAAACATCTTTGATTTTTTTGGTGGTAGTCTATGGACCAAAGTAAACCATCTATGATGACTACATCCGTATCTGGTTCTTGGTCTGGAGTAGGGATGTCACGGTTACCGGTAAAATGGTAAACCGCGATAAAATTTCCCACGATAATCGTTGCCGTGTCCAAATAAAATTATCGTTATATCGTGCTTGATCACCACACTGCCTCAGTAACGCACGATGATGCTGCTGTTTGCCTGGAAAAGCCGGAACTATGTATCTGTCCTCGATTAAGGAGCCTCACGCAAGGTGCACATGTGCAGTTTGCATTGTTTGGCCTCTAAATTTGACACATTTATTGACAAAAAAGACAAAAGAACGGTTATGTATATAATAATAAAGGGGTGAAATCATTTCAATTCTGTGTAAAAGTACTTTTTGAACATTTTGAGCACACTGCAACAATACCGCGATAATAATGATAACCGTGATAATTTTGGTTACAATAACCGTGATACAAAATTTTCATATCGTTACATCCCTAGTCTGGAGATACGGTGTGGGTCTCAAGGATGGAGACCAGCTGTGATTTCTGGCAAGCATAAAGCTTTCCACCATCACTCAGTGCAGCTTGGTAGGCTTGATTTTCATGTTGGAAGAACTCCTTCAGGTCACATTCTCTACTCTGACAGGAGACGAAGAGTTTGGAGTATAGTTGGCAATCCTTCACCAATATCTGCTTTGGTGGCTTTACAGTATGGGCATCCTGGCGGAAGAAGTCAACTGTATTTCTCTTGATTGGTTCATAGAAAGTGGTTGGATTCTTTTGCAGACCTTGTGCGAATTCCTGAGATTTTGTTCGTCCATTCTTCAGTTGTGACTGTAGAAGTTCTGCTGAATGGGACTGGCAATATCTCCTTGTGTCCATGGAATACAAATCCTGACTCTCTTCTTGAAATGGATTCCCTACCCAGCACTTCCGGGTTTGAGCACATGCGGAAGATGTCACTGTGAACTGTGCTCCCGGTTACCCCCCTAATGACGTGACTTTAAAATAGTATTTGAAAATGTAAAGAGGTGAAATTGTTTGGAAACATCTTTAATGAAGGTGGCATGAACTTGAGCTCGGGGACAGTCACTGAGGAGGTAAAAATTCAAAAGAAAAAGGACGGACGCGGCAAGCACACAACAAAGACAAAGGCAAGCATGGAGGAGGACGCCAAAAAAAGTCTTGAAAGCCTGTTACTGAGCATAAAAGAAGATATCGCTGCGCAAATTAAGGACTTCAGGTCAGAATTTCAACAACGTTCTGCCGAGACAGAAGATGACATATCAAAATTAAGGACCGAAGTAAGAGAGATACAAGCCGCATTGAACAGCACACGAGAGGATGTCTCCCGCTGCCGAAGAAAGAATAAATAACATGGAAGAGAGGGAGACGACTAATATTAAAGCGCTGACATACTTACTGCAGCAAGAAAAGCATATGGCTGAAAAACTGGATTATTTGGAGAACAAATCAAGACAGAATAATATAAGGATCCACCAGGTGAAGGAGGAGGCGGAGGGGACTGATATGGTGAATTTCCTAAAGGTGCTCCTATCAGAGAAGTTAGAGATCCCAGCAGCGCAACTAAACATTGTCGCAGCACATCGATCATATCAGAGAAAATCCACACAAAGTCATACAGCACCACGATCAATCATAGTTAAATTTTTAACACGGGACGTTCGCCAAAAAGTCCTCCTTGCTGCATGGGCCAAGAAGATAATTACGCACGAGGGTAGTCGGATTTACTTCGACCAAGACTATTCATCTAAAATACAAAAAGAGAGGAGCCAATATGCTGCGATAAGAAGAGAGCTCCGCGAGAAAGGGCTGCGATCACACTTCATCTACCCTGCAAAGCTAAAAGTTTTCGGCGAAGGAGGTCCTCAGGTGTTCAACTCAGCCGGGGAGGCCGACGCAGCACTCCGCACCCAAAACATCATCAGCGGGGCTCAATGTCTGTCAGAGATCGAGGACCCAACATCTAGCACCCGGGCCGGACACCCACCAGCACCGTTTGAACAGCAGAGGCGAGAGAGAAGAGAGCATATGACAGCCGCAGATTTACTGAAGGAGCTGAGGGGTTAGCCTAGAGCTTAGCCCCAAAGGTACAGTGACACCCCAGGAGCTGCTTGCACTGCTTGCACACACTCGCACACAATCATACATACACGCACACCTATGCTACCTTGAGATTTGGTTCGATAAAGGATGACATGATAAAGGACTGGGCTTGGGAAAATAAGGCGAAAACTTTTGAGACTGAGGACAACCCCCCCGTTTTTTTTTCTTTCCTCTTCTTCCCCCCCCCCCCCCCCCCCCCCAGGCATGGCATTTACCTGAAGGAAGATAAGAGACACTCGCAAAATGTTGGAAAAAGGGATAAAGACTCTCTGTTTTTGTGTCTTTAAATTATAATGCAAATGCCCCTGAATAAGGATAGTGAGCAAAATATGGTTTGTTAGTATAAGTCAACAAGGGGTTACAAAATGATTTAAAATAGCCTACTTATGAATATGATTTTAAAAAATGGACTTGTCAAATTAAGGTAAAGACTTTGAGGTTGAGCGCATTCTGAGTTTCTTCATTTTACATACATATATTATTATTATTAATATAAAATGTTTTCTTTTTAAAGAGGATAAAGGGCTTATACAGATTATGATTACTTATTTATTTATTTATCTCCATTGTTGTGGCTGTTTTTGTTTTAATAAGGAAATTGCCCTAAAGTAAGGGTGGAGAGTCTGAGCAAATCAAACTGTTAGCTCACATCAAATGGTTTAAAATATATTTTTTTTGGTTTTTTTTAAACAATTTCCAAGGGAGGTGCATGTAATTGAAATATATAAAGAGAGAATAGGTCAAAAGTTAAAGTCCGAAGGTAATTAATATTTTCTTATCCTTTAACATGTTTTAATTAAACAAAATTTGGTAAAGAACGCCTCAAGCAGGTAAGGGGTGGGATAGGGGGGTGGGAACTCACAGTGACATTCAATGCAGTCTGTTTTTGGAGAGATTGTTGTTTTTCCTTAATCGGGGCGGGTTTGGATAGAAGCCCCTGATTCCTACTTACGTTTAGGGAATCATTCATTCGGCAGTCTTATAGTGACTGCCATCTGTGGAAGTTACTGATTTATCTGTATGTCTTTTATTAGTTTTTCACTTACTTACACAACTGTCAGATATAATGGTAAATACTGTGTGACCAAAGATCACTTAAACAATATGGATTATACATTAAATGGTACTGTACTTTATATAAGAACCCCTTTCAACAAATGAAAGCAATAAAGATAGTCTCGTATAATGTGAATGGTATTAATAACCCGGTTAAGCGTAAAAAGCTACTACACCAACTTAAAAAAGAAACAGGTGACGTAATCTTCCTACAAGAAACGCACCTAGTAAAATTAGAACATGAAAAATTGAAGAAACTAACAAAGGCTCAGGTATATTATTCATCATATAAGTCCTCAAAAAGGGGAGTAGCTATCTTAATAATGCCTCAAATAGCCTTTACGCTGGAAAAGTTGATAACAGATAAGGAAGGTAGATACGTAATGGTAATTGGAAAGGTTGAGGAGGCTACAGTCTCATTTATGAATGTCTATAATCCTCCTGAAGAAGGCCCAGACCTTATCAAAAAGATAGTTGAAACGATAGTGTCAGAAAGTAAAGGTATTGTAGTTATGGCTGGTGATTTAAACTTAATCATGGACTCAAATATGGACACACAAAGTAATAGACTTCATAGCTCAGACCAAGCTGCTAAAATAATGAGAGGAGCAGTCAAGGACATAGGGCTGACAGACGTGTGGAGAACCTTTCACCCAAAAGAAAGAGATTACACTTTCTTTTCAAAATCTTATTGTAAATATTCACGTTTAGATTATTTCTTCGTGTTCAAGAATCAAATATCTAGGATTATAGAATGTAAAATAAACCCAATCACTCTGTCTGACCATGCTCTAATAACTATGAAATTAAAACTTGACTTGGAAGTTGGCCGTACTCTTTGGAGACTAAATAACTCCCTGTTGCAAATGGAAGACTTCAAGACTAAAATAAGATCAACTATTAAAAACTATCTAGAAACCAACGATACAGAAGAAGTAGAACCAGTTACACTATGGGAGGGAGCAAAGGCAGTACTTAGAGGGGAAATTATATCCTTTGCCTCACGTAAGAAGAGAGAGAGGGAAAAAGGAGTTAGAGAATTAGAACAGTTAATAAGTAAAATGGAATTAGAACACAAGGCAAAAGGAAACTCAGATAGTCTGCAGTCTTTAAATGAATTAAGGAAGAAACTTGATCGATTACTCACTGAAAAGATTGAGAAATCATTGATATTTACTAAGCAACAGTATTTTGATAGCGTTGCGAAGGCAATGAAAATCTTGGCTTATAAATTGAAAAAACAGCAGATAAAATCAAACATAGTTTCTATTAAAGATCAAACTAGGACTATAAGTGTAAAAGGTAAACAAGAAATAGCAGAAGAATTCGCAAAATATTATAAACAATTGTACAGCCCTGATAACAGCCTCCAATCCCAAGACAAAATTAAAAAATATCTATCTGGAATAAAACTACCACAAATAACGGACAAACAAAATGTAACCTTGACTTCACCCATTAAGTCAGAAGAGATCAGGGCAGCAATAAATAAATTGAAAAAGGGAAAATGCCCAGGAAGCGATGGCTGTACAGCCGAATTTTATAAGGAATTTGATAAAGAATTACTGCCAATCCTAGAAAGAACATTCAATTGGGCATTAGATCACGGTCAGTGGGCAAATACTTGGTGCAACTCCATAATTACAGTTATACATAAAGAAGGTAAAGATCCTACTGACTGCGGGTCTTACAGACCAATAACTTTATTGAACGCGGATCAGAAGTTGTTAAGTGCCATCCTGGCAGATAGACTGACCAAGATCGTACCACATATTATAGATCCAGATCAAACAGGCTTTATTCCAAATAGACATTTATCTGACAATGTAAGGCGAACCTTGAACATAATAGATTACTCAGAGAAAATGAATATCCAAACAATGATTCTTACGTTGGACGCGGAAAAAGCATTCGACAGGGTGCCATGGCCTTTTATATTTGAAGTCTGTATTAAGTTTGGTTTCCACAAAACTTTTGTTAAATGGCTCCAAGCAATGTATAAAACATCAGGAGCACAGGTCAGAGCCAACGGGACCCTGTCAAATTGCTTTGAGCTAAAACGGGGAACGAGACAAGGAGACCCACTTTCCCCTTTAATTTTTGGTATCTGTATGGAACCTCTGGCAGCATATATCAGAGCGACTAATGAAATAGAAGGTGTGAAAATCGCAGAGGACTGTCACAAGCTGGCTTTATACGCAGATGATGTGGTTTTATATATCACAAATTTAAAAAAATCACTACCATCACTTATGCAAATCATTAACAACTATAGTGCAACCTCAGGTTATAGGCTAAACATACAAAAGTGTGAAGCAATGGTATTAGGTCCACCTGTTTGTAAAGAATTGAAAAGCGGATATTTATGGAAATGGGATATGGATAGAGTTAAATACTTGGGAACTGTGATACCAAAGAACATGAAGCTGTTATACCACTTGAATTTCCAATGCCTGGAAGAACAAATCAGGCAGGACTTGAATCAGTGGAGAACTCTCCTTTTATCAATGGGTAGAAGAATAGACACAATTAGAATGAATGTACTTCCTCGCTTTTTGTTTTTGTTTCAGACACTACCCCTGTATATAAGTCCAAGTGTTTTTAAAAACTGGGACAAAATGTTAAGCAAATTTGCGTGGGATGATAAAAAACTGAGAGTTAAAATGAAGACTCTGAAAATGGCTAAAGAGAAGGGGGGACTTGCTCTCCCCAATCTAAAGCATTATTACTATGCATCTCAATTACAATCAATACGCACTTGGTTAAATGATAACTCTGAGGTAAGGTGGAGGTCAATAGAGAAATACATGTGTGGTGTTTCAATAAAAACAATACCCTTTTGTACAAAGCACAAACAAAGGTTACAAGCAATTGATGGTACATTTATTAAGAATACTTTGCAGATTTGGGGTCGAATTAAGAGTAACTGTGAAATAAAAAATGATTTAATGGTGCTGAGAGAGATAAAAGAAGATCCAGATTTTTTTCCTAATAAACATGACACAGCCTTTAATATATGGGCACAAAAGGGACTGACTATTTTTGGACAGTGTCTGGACGAAAATGGAATAATGTCATTTGAATTGTTAAGACAACACTACGATTTACCACACTCCCATTTCTTCCGATACCTCCAAATGAGAAGCTATATACAAAACAGCATAGTACGAAGGAAGACCAGTGGAGATCTTCATCCACTCGTGCAATTTTTGATAAAGAACTATAATAATGTTAGAGTCCCGCATCAGATTTCAGTATTTTATGATATTTTAGAAAATACCCATAAACAAGAAGATACAAGGGCGAAGTTAAAATGGGAAGAAGAACTTAACATACATATATCAGAGGACACCTGGAAGGAAATGAATAGGAATGTACACACAACTACAGCATCTCCTTACTGGAGAGAATACGCATGGAAAACACAGTCACGTTACTTCATTACGCCAGTGCAACAAGCTAAATACAATAATAAAATACTATCTAACTGCTGGAGGGAGTGTGGTGAGCCACACGCCAATCTTAGTCATATCTTTTGGTTTTGCCCATCATTACAATTATTTTGGAAGAATATACAGAAGGAAAGTAATACTGTCTTTAACTGTGTTATTTATTTGAATATAGATTTTGTGCTCTTAGGCAAAACTGTGAATAAAATACAAAATGACAATGATAAATATTTGTTAAGGATACTGCGCATAACAGCACTGAAACAGATAACAAGAAACTGGCTGCAGAAAACATGTCCCCTGATAGTTAAATGGAGGGAAACAGTGCAACAAATATACCAGATGGAGGAATTAACTTATAAAATAAGGGGAAACTTGAAACTTTTTGAAAAAAGATGGTCTAAGTGGTCACTTTATTATCACATGGTCGTGGCATAATGAATTGAAACTAAATTGTGATTTTTTATGTTGGGGCTGACAGTTAATTAGGGGAGCACTATATGAACTTTACCTGGAGAAATGTCCTGTATTTTTTTTTTCTCTCTTTTTTTCTATCTGTTTGTTTGTTTGTATATACTTTGTTTGCCTTGTCATAATGTTCAGAAGGTGTGAAAATTTGAGAAAATATAGTACTCAGATTTTCATAAATCAAAAATATTTTTGTATACATTTATTGTATATGGAGAATCTTAAATATGGTAGTACTTTAAGCTTGGACGCTAAATATTATTTATTTTTCTGAACACATTAAATGTCACTATCACAGGGTGATGCACACATTATATATGTATAAAAATGGTTGTCATCTCTACATAAGTCTTTTAAAAAAGGCAATGAAAGTTGTGATATGATGACAATAAAAAGTATAAAAAAAAAAGAAATGGATTCCCTAGGTCTTGAAGACAGACAGTTTCTTGACCTTCTCCAGGAAAGTCTTTTGAGCTTGAGGAGTTTGCTCGTAGTGGAGTGTAAGCTCACATCGTTCTTTGGTTTGTACCTCAGCTTCATATAGTGACACCAGATGGCTAATCTCGGGACCAGCTACCATCCATCTCCTCAAGGCAGATGGGTCCTCTGTGAGACCAATAGCTCCACCGTCAGCCTTGATGATGGCATTTGCTTGTTCATGGGCTTGATCAAGGGCAAGGGCAGAGAAATTGCGACTGCTTTTGCCAACAACAAAGTTGCCACTCTTGAACTCCTGAGCCAGCTCTGGATGTCTGTTGTTCAAGGTTAACATGTCCTTGAGGTGGATGATAAGCCAGCAAGCATAGTTGATGTTGTTGTTGGCAAAGAAGTATGGTATCAACTCACTCACTGCCTCACAGTAGAGACTAAAATTAGCCTCACAAAATGATCTTATGAGCAAGAAGATCACCAATTCTATGGAGAGAACCAAGTGCCAGTACCAAAACTGTGGACTTTGCTCTTTGCGTCTCTTACACCACTCCTCAAAGCCCAATATTTCTTCATTGTTATCTCTGCTGTCTTGGCAGTAATCAGTGTATGCTGCCCTCAAGAGTTTATAGAGACTATATGCTGTTACCTGATGCATTTGTCATGTTCTGGTAACTCTGGCAACTGACAGAAATGAATCTGCAGTGCCAGATGAAGCCACTCCAGCCTCAGCTAAAGGCCCCTGTCCACCCACTACCACAGAGAAGTGTGTCAATGGACTTGAGTGCTGCCATTTCAATATGGAGACCCCCAAACATGACAAGATACTTCTCTTCTCCATATTCCTCCGGCCAGTGCCACTGCACTTGCTTTGCAAGGGCATACGTTGGCTGGCTGTGATAACAGGTACTTGACCTGGGCTTAGGTATATCACTATTTCCTGCGCTTTCTCCATCACATGCTTAATGGTAGCAACCGAGTGGGCTTGGTCTCGGAGAAGTGGCAGCATTGATGTGATGCTTACTTTAAATTCCACTCCCATCTTAAATAAAGCATGGTGTGCTGACTAGGGCTGGACGATTATGGTAAAAATAAGAATCCTGATTATTTTAAGTAATATTGAAATCACACAATTATTCATTTATTTAAAAACTTCAGTATTGATTTAAACACAACTTTAAAGAACTGGCGAGCGGCACATACAGTATTATTGATCCACATAAGTCACACACACTCGCTGTTGCTGCACGTGGAACACAGAAGTGCTTTGAAGCGCAGGAACTTGCATACACAGCACTCCACACTGAGTGGCATATTAATCGTTTTCCTTCGATTACAATGTTTTTATGATTGTCAGATGGTAAAATCGAAATCACGATCAAAATCCGATTAATTGTCCAGCCCTAGTGCTGACCATGTCAAGTTCACTGCACCATCACGTTCTTTCACAGCCATTATTTTCTCTAGCCACTCGTACTTAAGTGTAAGTTGTAGGCTGAACACATTGGTGGCTTGCTTTAGCATTGGGGTATTTGGTGGTAAAGGATTCTTTTTCTTGAAAAAAGCAGGGTGGATGTTGGTGAAAGAGTCAGGAAGTCCTTGAACAGACTTGACTCTGGACCAAACCTGTGCAGCCGACGCTCCTCACCACTGCTTTCCTTGGTGGGATGTTAAAATACAGAGACACTGGTGCCATGAAAGGATGTAGTAGCAGTTGTTGCAGAGGGGTTATGGTCAATGTTGTCCATGACAGCAGTGGTAAACAGCCCTTTCCTTGGCACTGGTGGACAGACCACACCCTCCTCAATATATTGGTTGACTGTTGCTTCTCCCAGTTGAGCTGATATCTCCAGCACCCGATCATATGAAATGCTCATACCATGTTCATGCAGCATTTCAACCAGGCTTCTCTTTCTGGTTCTGGCAGAAATAGACATACCAATGAACACTGGGAATGGAGTTTCCCTATCTTTGGAAAGTCCACTGGTGGCTGCTCCTTCTTTGCATCAGGAGAAGCAGTTGTACTGCAACAGTTGTGCAACAGCCTGGTCAGTCTGTGAAGTGCCTATTCTCAGCTGTGATTTCATGTCAGCCCCTTGTTCTACCATACCAATGAACTGCAAGAGAATAGGAGGGATGGCATCTTTGACACATCCCTCATGGAATGTTCCACCAAATCTGGACTGATGGTCCAGAATGTGCTGTCTCAGGATTTTTGCAGCCTTGACCTTGGTAAGTGCCTCTGAGTTTTCAGAGACTTTAGAGAGAGCCAAGCCAACATCTACCTGGAAAGCCAGGAGCACATCTCTGCCTTGTTTGTGAGCCTTGAGTTCAGGGATCTCCGCTAACAGTTTTTCCTTAAGCCTAGTAAAATTCACTGTGGGTGAGATTACGCCCAGCTGCTCCAGGCGCTGCTGGTATAGGTTGCCCAATCTGCGAGACGGAAGGCTATAGGACTATCAGAACTGAGACTGGTTTCTACAATATAGTTGACCAGTTCTGAGCGAACCAGAGGAACGATATCTGGTTCTGTGTCACCCTGAGACAACTCTTTCTCAAACCTTCTGAGGTGGGATCTCTCTCTGCCGCAGAGACCAGTGAGACATACATGGTGGTACTTAAGTTCCTGTGTTATGGCATCAGCACCACTTAGTTTAACCAATAATTTGCCATCATTTAGTCTTTGTGTACATTCATGTAGTCTGTCATTCATGTGCATTGTCATTACCTGTCTGAGGTCAGATGCAAGGGATATCTTATTTCAAAAAATGCAAGCCTGATTATCATGATTTCTCAACATCATGTTTGCTTTGTGTGCTATTCATCTATGTCACTACGGCATTGGATTTTCGCTTCCTTGCACGAAGTAATTGGGTGTTGTTGAACAGAACTCGACAACTAAAGTGATACTTTGCTTTGTTCCTTCTCAAAGTAGCTTCTATACCCCACCTTCATCCAGCCTTTCCATGCCCAGGATCATTGGATCATAGCACTGATCTCATGAAAACGAGGGACATTGGTGGCAAGCATGTTATAGCCGTCATGTAGTAAAACAAAGTGTATCATAATGTAGTGATTGGAGGGCTTCATTTCCTGTCTGTCTGACAAAGACAACATTTCTCCCTATCAGTTTGTGTCTTGGTTAACTTGGGATTTGTATTTGCCATTGTTTGGGACTGGTGTCTGATTAAGGCCGAGGGGTTATCCTTTTACCACCTTAAATAGTTTTATCTGAAAATTTTCCCTGCAAAATAATGTTATGTGTACTGCATAATATGTTGTTTTTTCCCAAGTTTTTATGTTATTATTTTATAATATTTATTTTAAAGTGCTGTACATTCAAGGAAACAAGCAGATAAGAGTCTGGAGAAAAAATAAAATACACACCCAACCCACCCTCCGAGCCCAGATCAAACACACACAGCCACTCATGCGCACTTTTTTTCTCCTCCTCAATCTTTATAATGTGTTTGTTAGACATTCAATTTTCCCGCCTTAGTGACCAGCTGCACTGAGCTTTTAATGAAAGGATGACATCATCATTCCCAGAGTGAAAATTTTTTTCAACACCTCCTCACATGACCCCTCTAGTTTCAGTTGGGGTCCTTTCTTTCAGGTCAAGGACCCGAAAGAGAAGTACAGAAGGCAGCTAAAATATTGTACAGGAAATTGGGTTCACATTCTGAGCCTATTGTTATTGATAAGCCATACCTCAAGAGGAACTGATATACTAAACAAGTGGCTTGGACGACACCAGTGGCGACTGCTGTTCACTCAAGGAGGGGAAGCTTATTTTTTCGGCCTACATCGTAAATTTGTCTATT